>CM075811.1:44944823-45184794 GCA_037975025.1 Excoecaria agallocha
AAGATTCAATATTTGATTGACCGTAAGCAAATCTTGAATCCGGAGAATAGGGATAAGAAGAAAAATAATGGTTACAATGTCGTTCCTCCACTATTGTACATGATAGATTAAGTTTTATCCGATTGGTACGTGATGCAAGATTTTTATGGGAATGAGTACCTAGCCATTACTCACTTCACCCCAAAAGTAATAGAAACAGTTGATAAAATTAGCAAGTTTCTTTGATAAACTATTGGGATACTCCCACAGATAGCGAGGATGAGGGGACTTTGGTGCCCATTGACATCTAGAGTTCAACCAGTAATCAGGAGGAAGAGGTTGAAGAGGAAAGAGAGGTAAAAGTAGTTACAAAGAGTAGGAGAGTGGCCCCCTAAGACCGAATGTATAACACCTTTATAACACTGCACTATACGTACAGTGACTGATTAACTTAGATATCACATGAGAGCTATAGTCACTCGATGCACTATACCAGATAGTCCGATAATTTTTTTTTCAAATATCATCAACATATAAGTATTATAATAACCAAAAAGTTCATATGTAATACTAAATATAGTTGTACAAATACACATGCATAGCCATAATCTTAATACTTACATTTCTATTTCTTATGATACATACATGCCATGCCTATGCTATCCATCATCCTTCCTGCTTGTCTGCAAAATTTGTTGAATCTCTCTATCTTCAAAACCTAAGTGCAGTCACAAAACTATGCGCTGAGCATTAAAATATATGCATTAATCCAATCCAATCAAATTTCCTTTAAATCATCAAATATACCATAGTATCTCTTAGTATACAATTTGGCTTCCATATTGTCCATACCATACACTTTCTTCCTCTTTATTTAAGGCATTCAAATCATTAATTCTAACTCCCCTAAACATATTTATAAGGCTTATTTCAATTTAACATGAATTATATATATAATTACATAACTTACATAATCATACCACTAAACAAAATTCATGAAAATCAAGGGATATTGTATCCACTTACCTTGATTCCTTATCTTTCACACTTAAATCTCTATTTTAATCACCTTAAATTCATAAAATTTTGCCATTTTCATTCTTCTCTAGAGTGGCTAAAAATACCCATACAAAGTCTACAAAAAATCATGATTCAATAATTGATTTTATCATCATAAATAAACTCTACACACCTAAATCCATCAATATATGCCTTTAATTTGAAATAAAATTGTTAATTTTTCTTACCACACTTTTGGTCCAAACCTTCTCCATCCAATTTTTCCACTTTTTTCACTTTCAAAAGAAACTAGAGGCTTCTATAAGTGGAAATAAGGGCTAAGCTTTGGTTGGGAGGCTTGATTTAGTGGAAAGCTTGAAGAGAGAAAACAAGAAAACTCATGAAAGAAGAGATGGCCAATTTGGCCAAGAAGGAGAAACGGGAAAGAAGGAGCAGCTAGGTGAAATCTCTAGAAATTTATAGATATTTAAGCTACTTATAGAGCTGGGCTTGGTTCAACCAAAGTGTTTGGGCTTAATTTGGGCCCAATTCGATTTTTAGGCCCATTTAATGCACTATAAATTATTTCTCTCTCCTTCCAAGCTCTAATTCACTCTAAATCAAATTTATAATTCTTAACATAAGCTCAATCAGAGTCCAGTTTTAATCAGTTCACTTAAATTAGTCAGGTTAACAAATTTTCTATGTTACCGTAAAATTACTTTTTCACTACCAAATAATTCCAAATACTAATTAGAACCCAACTAGAAATTCTTGCAATTTTTAGAGATCATTTACTATTTTTAATATCTCGACCAAATCTACAGTCAATCGGTTTACTATTTGAATTGAAATCATTATTTTTCTTGTACTTTCTGAGTTCAAATCTTTCTAAAAATACTTTCATGCTTCTCAAAATATATTCATTAGGCTCCATGAATATTTTTAAGTCAATTAGAGACTATTTTTTGATCTGATTCACTTTTACTAGTCCGATAACCTAATTTTTTAAAATCATTGAAAAATTAAATTTTCACTACCATATGATTATACGTCTCATTTAATGTAGATCTGAAAATTTTGGTGATTTTTAGAGGTCATTTGCTATTTTTAAAGTTTCAATCAAATCTTAGTCAACCTAGCATCATTTAAACCAAAACCATGAAATTTCCTTATTTTCAACTTTTGGAGACTCATTTGATCTCATTTTAATTTCAAATTTCACCCTTGAACTAGTTACAACTAGTAATTTCCAATTATTACATATAGTATTTCTCGACTCTCGAGGATATTATTCACCTCGATATCACTATTTATCGTTGGAATAATATTTTTGATTAATTCTGTATTTGGACCATTACAGAATGGCAACTGGCTTTTGCTATAATGCCAACAGAAAAAAGGTTGAAGATGATTAGAAAATCAAGTAGCAGAAGAAGACAGGCTCAAATAGGTATTTGGAATTTGTTAAGACAATCTCCTTCACACAGACAGAAGTTGGTAGAGGCTTTGAGTGAGGCTACTGTCGCTACCACTATCTTGCCCTCTGAATTGCTAGACTTGGTTAGAGGAGAAACCGGGTAGAACATGGTATACTTTGATGCCAACTTGCTTGTGGAAGGAAGAAATCACAATCTTCCTCTTTATATCAAGGTTCAGGTTAATGGTAAGCACACCGCTTGTGTGATGATAGACGACAGGTCTTCCATTAATGTATATCTTTTGGAGGCAATTTCAGCCTTCGAACTAAATAAGAACATGCTTAGTAAGTCTAATTTGACCATTTCTGCCTAAGATAATTCCAAAAGGTAGGCTGCTGGGACATTTAAAGCTATAGTGAAGATGGGGAATATCAAAATAAAAGCTGAGTTTATGGTGTTGCCCATCCCAGTAAATTTCTTTGTGCTTTTTGGAAGGCTATGATTTCATAAACTGGGAGGTTTGTCATCCACCTTGCACTAGATGATTAAAATCCCTCATGATGGGCAGATGGTTACTATCAAAGCAACGAGGGAAAATCGGGTGTCTGTAGTCGAAATAGCAAAGCAACCATTCAATGGATTTCATGTGGCTGTTATTATCAATAAGAAGAGTGAAAATAGTTTCTATGAGAGTCTTCAAGTGATTAACATACTTAAGAAGATGAGTTTTCTGCCAGGGGCTAGTTTAGATAAGAATTCTTAAGAACCTCAAACTGTTGTAACTGCTACAGGCCAGAAGGATAAGAAAGGGTTAGGCTTTACAAGTCCCAACAAAAAAGGGAAAGAGAAAGAGGTAGTAAAGGGAATCCCTCATATCTCTCAGAGCTTTGCACTAGCTTCGGATCCTTATTTGTATTATGAATAGGATGATCCTCAGATGATAGGAGATAAGCTAGTGTTGGGATTTGAGCTAGTTAATGGTTTTTGGGATGAAGAGATATTGTTACACCAGTCAGTTTGGGATAAAGATGCACCAGAAAAAGTTGTAATAGAGAACCTATTTGCTACCCAGTTAAAAGGAAAAAGAAGCTGGAAGCTGAAGAACCACCCAAAGTTGACCCAAAGATGGGGGAGACGCTTAATGCTGGCAAGATTGAATAAGACACTTTTATTGATGTTGTTTATGTTCCTGAACATTTTTATGAGAACAGTGTTGGCTCTTTTGATTACATTAATGAGTTGAATAATTTTCTCATTAAGAGAATCCTTATAGACAATGGAAGTGTAATAAACGTCCTAACCCTTGAGGTATATAGCACGATAGGATTGTCGATCGGAGAATTGAGGCCGAATGCTACCCTACTAATCAGGCTAGGTAATGCCACCATTTCAGTGGCAGGATCAGTCGAGCTTTTCATTGAACTTGGCCAAAAGGCAATCATTCATACGTGTGAGGTAATATTTATGGTGATAGACATGAACTTTGCCTACAATGCAATATTCGACAAGCCCTTACTTTTCCAGACTGGATTTGTTACTAGCATACTGTATATGGTCATGAAGATACCCACGGAGCAAGGTAACGCCATGATAAGAGGTGATCATAAAGGATCTAGAGAGGCATACATCTCTATGATCTGACAAAACAAAGAGGCCTATATCATGGAGTTGGAGTCGGAATAACTCAAGGAGGTTGAAAGGCCAAGAATGGTTTCTGCTGGAAAGGTAGCTGCAAGAGAGCTATCTGAAGGCAAAAGTGTTTAGATCAGGACGAACATGAGTAAAGAGGTAGAAGAGTCAGTTATGTAAGTACTGATGATAAATCAAATATCCTTTACGTGGAAGTCGGAGGATATTGTAACACCCTTATTGTAACAGTCTTTCGGATTTAAGTGATTGGCCGAAATTTTTTTCTTCTTAACTTAAAATTCATAAAATTAACCCTTAATTATTTATTAATCAATAATGCTTATCCAAAATTCATATACATAGTCCACCTTATCGATGACTTATAACTGTCCATTTTTACTATTTATTTTGCAAAATTTTGGCAATAAAACAACGATATATTAGACTAGCCCTCTGAAAATCAGATAATAGCCATAGCCCCTCAGGGGCATAACAATTTATAATCAAAATAACCATCTCATTCATACATTCTCCATCACATTTCAACCATATACAAAATATCCACTACTAGTCAAATCCATATCTATATATACAATCCAAGTACTATTACAATTCCATTTTAAAATTTCAATTATTTACAATAATATACATTCCAAAACAAAAATATAGCTTCAATCTTTCAAAATCTCCATCCCCTATGTACTATAGCTCCTGATCACATTCAGTACCTTCAAGCAATAAATCTTACGTGCTGAACATTAAATATTCCTAATGATAACTAAAAATAATAATATTTCCCAAGATAACATAATTGCACCAAAACTTCAAAAATTTCAATATTTTTTATTAAAAAGCATTCTTTTCTATATCTAGCAGTCTTTTCACCTTGACATTAGAATTTTGGTAAACTTTTCAATTAAATCCTTAATTTTTCAATTAATTACTAAAATGCCTTTTTTGCAATTTAATTATAAAATTGCCATTATTTTCATCATTTTCACTTCCAATTTGATTTTTGATATATAAAATAATTAATTGGGCTTTACTTTATCCTTTTTACGTAAAATAATATTTTAGTCCCTGAACTTTACAAAACTTTATTTTTGGACTATTTGAACATTAAATTACCATTTTACCATTTATGAATATTTCTTAATTACTTTTACTTGTTAAACATAACTTTTTGAAAAAATTACAGTTTTACACTTAAACTTTTAATTTCTTTCAATTAGGTAATTTTTCACTTTTAACTTCACTTTTACTTATTCTTTATACCATTTTAGCTTATTTTCACATTGATGCCCCTTGTACAATTCCGGTAGAAATTCTCAAGTCATATATATAGGACGTGAACCTTATAGGGCCACATACAGATTGAAAAATAATTTCAAAAGACCATTTCTCATAAAATAGATAACAAAATGGATATATACTATAGATATCAATGATCCTAGCATAGCAAAGCAAGTCACCATGACTTGCTCCACGGTATAAGTATTCCTATGGCTAGACAGTTATATCATGAGCTAGATTTTTACTGTTTGACTATTGCTAAGGGCATAATTTCACTTATTTCAAAATATTTATAAGATTTTTGATACTTTCAGTAGTCCTTTCTTTTCAGACAGTTGGTTAATTACTTTTTTAGTACTTTTACATAGTTTATGAATTAATACATTATAATTCACCATTTCTCATCAATTTATGAATTAATTCACATTAATTCAATATTTTTACCTTATACATAACCAAAATTCTTAACAAAAATATTTAATTAATTTTCATAAATTCTATAAAATATAATTGACATGTTATTTCTTGTTTCTAATCATTTTAAGGCTTAAAAATATACAAAATACACATTACTTTTTCGTAAAGAAGATTTTGGCCAACATGAAAAGTCCATTATACATGTTCTTTAAATTTTATTTAAGCATTCTAATAAGCTTATTTAAGGTCCAATTGCACTATTCTAATATTAATTTTAAATATACATATATTTATCAATTTTTTCTAACTTACCTAAAGGAAAATCATGATAAATAATGGAAATCAGATGGATTTGAAGCCACTAATCTTTTTTCCTTGCCTTATGCTTGCCTAGACCTCCTTTTCTTTCTTTTTGGCATTGAAAGATTGGCCTTCACCTTGTGTACCTACCATTGTCGGATTTGAACCCTATCAAAACCTTTTTTTGTTCTCTTTTGCTAAAATAAATATCATATTTTAACTCTAGGCATCCAAAATATCAAAAAGTACCTTTAAACAAATTTAAGCCCTTAAATTTCTCATATCTCAATTTGACACCTTAACTTTCTCCCTTAATTTTCTTAGCTTAACTTCCTTTAATAACAAGATAGAGACTTGTAAATAGAGAGGTAGAATAATCTTTCTTGTGCTTGAATTTAAAGAAAAATAATGAGAAATTTGAAGAAATCTTGAGAGAGAGAGAGATAGAAGGGTTTGACCACTAATGGGGAAAAGAAGAGCTAAAAAAGATGAAGATAACCCTTGAAAATATCTGTTCTCATCCTCTTTTTATAGTATCCTTGGTGGGTTTGGCTTGGCTCAACCAAAGCCCACTCACTTAAGGCTCAATAACCTAAAATCAAATCCGTTTTACCATTTTCCTGTAATTCTCTCATTTTTCAAATCCAAATCACTCTAAAGATGATTCCATCATTCTTATCACATCAAAAAATAAGTTGTACACAAAATTTTAGCCCAAACACAGTCCATTTTTTATTTGATTTAATTAAATCGGTCTGATTCAAAATTACCGATGTTATCAAAAAAATTATTTTTTAACCAAAATATTATACACATTATTTTAGGCATATATGCTATTTTTGGTAATTTTTAGACTTCATTTGTTATTTTTAATGTCTCAATCAAACTATAGTCAAACTAATTAACCTAAAAATCGAACTGCTCCATTTTTCGCATTTTTAAATTTTGGAGGCCTATTTGAACTCAAAATCACTTCAAATTTTTCTCCTGAACTATCTATGACCAATATTTTTCGATAGTCAAATGAAATATTTTTCACCTTCGGATTTATTTTTCAGTCTGGAAGCATTGTTCATTATCAAAAAATACTGTTAATGGCTAACCTGATGTTGAGGCCATTACAGATATCCCTATGATTGACCCAAGAATCATCATGCATAAATTTAAAATCGATCTGACCCACTGCCCGGTCAAGAAAAAACTTAAACGACATGCTTTTGATTAAATAAAATCAATTTTAGAAGAAGTCAAAAAACTCTTAAAAGCTAGCACAATCTGAGAGATAGATTACCTAAAAAGGCTATCAAATGTGATCTTTATAAAAAAAGATGGGAAAGCTCAGACTGTGTGTTGATTTCACTTATCTCAACAAAGCTTATTCGAAAAATAGGTATCCACTACTGAGCATAGACCAACTAGTAGATGCAACAGCAAGTCAAGCCATTTACTCATTGCTTGATGCTTATATCGGGTATGATTAGATCCTAATATGGCTTTTGGATCAAGAAAAAAAAGCTTCATTATAGACAATGAAACCTTTTGCTATAAGGTAATGTCGTTCAGTCTAAAAAATGCTAATGCCACATAGTAGCATCAGATGAATAAAATTTTCAAAGGCCAGATCAGAAAAATGTGAAAGTTTATGTTTATGATATGATCGTCAAAAGTAAAAATCTGAAGGAACACTCCATCGATTTGGTAAAAATTTTCCATACCCTGAATCGATTTCTAATGAAACAAAATCCAGACAAATGTGTCTTTGACGTGCCATCAAGTAAATTTTTGGATTTCATGGTCTCGCGGAGAGGAATAGGGGCCAATCCAGAGAAAATAAGAGCAATCCTAGAAATGCAACCTCCAAGGAACATAAAAGATATCCAAAATCTAAATGGAAGAGTTACAACTTTGGGAAGAATCATTTCCTCCTCAACCAAAAGTTTCACATCTTTTTTTAAGAAATTGAGAAAGAATAATGCATTTTGTTAGGGAATGAATTTCCAATAATCATTCGAAGATTTTAAGAAATTACTCATAGAGCCCCTTTTGGTTAGCTAATCGATCTCAGGTGAGAATCTTTTATTATACTTATCAACATTTAGGGAGGCTATTTTAGGTATCTTGGTTAAAGAAGAAGGAATAGAATAGCTGCCGATATACTATGTTAGCCAAGTGCTGAAAGGTTTAAAATTAAGAAAAGGTCCAATTGAGTAGTTGGTTAATGCACTAATGATGTGCACCCAAAAATTAAGGCAATACTTTGAAGTTCACACCATTATTGTTCAATCGGATCAACCACTTAGAAAGATCTTGTAATTACTTGATCTAAAAGGCAAGATAGTGGGGTGGGCCATAAAGCTACAATCCTAGGATGTCAGGTATGAGCCAATAAGTGCAATAAAGGCTCAAGCCTTAGCTAATTTTATCACTAAATTCACAAATGGTGAAGCAACGAGCAACCCCCAAAGATGGCATGGGAATGATAGTTGATAGAGCCTCAAATAATAATAGAGGAGGAATTGAAATAGTAATAACAGGCCCCTTTGGCATTACAATAAGGTACGTAATAAGACTAATCTTTAAGGCATCCAATAACATTAAGGAATATGAAACACTATTGTAGGGATTAAGATTGGTCAAGGTGATCCGTCCAGAAACCCTTAAAATCAAAAGTGACTCTCAGCTGGTGATGAACCAAGTACTGGACACCTTTGAAGCCAAGGAAATCACCATAAAAGGGTACTTGGTAAAAGTCAAAATAGCTTTGAGGGAGTTAGAAGAGGCTAGATCAATCTAAATTTTGGAAAAAGTACCTAGGAAGCAAACAACGGTAGTTCGATCGGCTGGTCAAGATGTCCACCATAGACCAGAAGGAAATTGAGACAAATATAACAATTGTTGAACAACTTTCTTATTCATTTGAAGAGCTAAAGACGATGGAGATTGAACAACAGGGTGATATATGGATGACTCCGATCGAACGATTTCTCTAAATGAGCAAATTACCCAATGATAAGGCTAAAGCTCGAAAGGTATCTTAAAAATCTCTTAGTTATTCTATAATTGATGATGAGTTGTATAGAAAGGAATTTAATCACCTTTAGCTTAAATGCATGATGGAGGAGGAAGGAGACTACATACTTAGTGAGATTCATGAAGGCATTTATGGAGCACATGAAGCCAGTAGGGCTATAATGAGAAAGGTATTTCAAACTGGTTATTTCTGGCCAATTATCTTCAAAGACACTCAAGAAAAGGTAAAAATGTACTAACAATGCTAAATTCATGGAAGAATCATTAGACAACCTATAGTAGACCAATAACCAATCGGAGCTTCTTGTCTATTCGATCAATGTTTGCTCTTTTGTTTACATTAATGAGTTGAATAATTTTACTTGTGTGATGTTTCTTCTGATTTTGATATGCATGATCATGATTATAAAGTAGTCATATTTGACATTAACTTAACAAATGCATGTTTATTCAATCTTAAAACTAAAGAAACCCAAAAGAAATTTTATTGGCATAAGACATAACTCCTAAAAAGAGAGAAAAATTTGATATAATAGTGAAAAAATATGAAAAATTATTTGCTTGGACCTACGAAGACATGTCAAGGATAGATTGAGAAATTGATGAACATGTCATTCCAACATACCCGAGTACAAGCTGATTAAATAGAAACTTAAAAGACTTAGGCCAAAATGGGCTGAGAAAGTTAAAGATGAAGTAAAAAAGCAAATAGAGGCTAAGTTCTTTGTGGAAGTCTAATATCCCACATGGCTAGTGAATGTGGTTTATGTAACAAAAAAGGATGGAAGAGTTAGGGTCTGTGTAGATTATAGGGATCTAAATAATGCTTATCCCAAGGGTGATTTTCACTTACCTCACATAGATATTCTAATTGACAGTGCAGCTGCTTGCGTCATGTATAGTTTTGTGGATGGATATGCCGGGTACAACCAAATTCTGAATAAACTAGTGGATAGGATCAAAATGACTTTCGTAACTGAATGGGGAGCATATGCCTACTTAGTCATGCCTTTTGGTCTTAAGAATACAGGTGTTACCTACCAGAAAATGGCCACTAAGATTTTAGATGACTTGATCTGTAATGAAGTAAAGGTGTATGTCAATGACATGATGATCAATTCGATCACCAGGGAAGGTCACTTCAAAGCATTACAAAAGTTTTTCCACAGGATTAGCAAGTGCAATCTTTGCCTCAATTCTAAGAAGTGTATTTTTGGAGATACCTTAGGTACGATTTTAGGCCATATGCCTCTAAATGGTATAGAAGTAAAAAGGGTATAGAAGTAGATCCTGACAAGGTATAAGCTATTAGAGAAAATGCCAGTGCCTCTAAAGGAGAAAAAAGTTAGAGGGTTCTTGGGTAAGATCCAATACATAAGTTTTATAGCCAAGTTGACTTCAATTTGCAAATCGATATTCAAATTGCTCATGAAGGATCAGCCTGTGGTTTGGAACGAGGATTGTCAAAAAGCTTTTGATACCATTTGAGATTATTTGTTATATCCACCAGTGTTGAGATCGCCCTAAACAAACAAACTTTTTGATTTTGTACTTGGCAATAGAGGATAGATCAGTAGGAGCCATAATGGCACAGAAGGTTAATTTTGGGATTGAGTATGTAGTGTACTACCTTAGCAAAAAGTTTCTTCCCTATGAGGCAAAGTATATAAAAGTTGAGAATATCTATTTAGCAGTCATATGGGCACTGAAAAAGCTAAGATACTATTTCCATTCCTACAGAATCCAAGCTGTAGCTAAGCATAATCCTCTTAGGTATTTACAAGAAGCTCTATCATTGTTAGGAAAGATGGGAATGTAGTTGATTATCTAGCAGGAAATCAATGTAGAATACATCATTAGAATAACCATTAAAGGGAGAGCAGTAGAAGAGTTCCTAGCTGATCAATGTTTAAAAGTGTAGGAAGTAACTTATGAGTTTCCCAATGAACATGTAGCAACTATAATAGTGCAAGGATTGTAGATGTACTTTGATGGAGCAGTGAATAATAAAGGAGTAGACATCAGAGTAATTTTGATTGCCCCAAAGGGAGAAAAGTTATCACTAGCTAAGAAGTTGAGGTACAGAACCACGAACAATGAAATAAAGTATGAAGCTTTTATTTTTGGATTAAAAGCTTTATTGGCTATAGGGGCAAGGTCTACATAAGTATTTAGAGACTTATCCTTAGTGATCTACCAAGTAAGGGAAGAGTGGTCGGTAAAAGAAGAATGTTTATTGCCCTAATTTAGGCATCTGAAGGTTTTAAGTGGTCAATTTGAGGAATGTAAATTTGAATTTGTGCACAGGGAAGATAATTAGCTAGCAGATATCTTTTGGTACCTTGATGTCCATTTGGTATAACCCAAAGGGAGTAGTCATGAAGTCTACATTAATTTCAAGTTTTGACAAGCTATGTTTTAAGAAAGAGCATGTCATGGATGTTGAGGTGAATAATGGAAAGCCTTGGTACTTGATATTTAGACTTACCTAGAAAGGTTAGTATTCCCAAAAAAGTGACTGAGATAAGAGGTTAATTCACAAGTTATTCTCTTAGTTCATTGCCGTATAAAGGGTTATTTACAAAATTTAGCCTGACGAAATTCAGTTAAGGTGTTTAGATGAGAAGAAAGCAAGGAAGGTGATGGAGGAAGTACACATAGGAGTGTGTGGTGTGCATATGAATGGCCTAGCCTTAGCTAAAAAGATTATGAGATAAGGTTTCTTCTAGCTCACAATAGACAATGATTGCTCTAAGTACATCAACAAATGTTAGCTATGCCAATAATATGTAAACTTGAGATATTTGCTTATTTTAGAATTGTGCAACCTTACATCACTTTAGGCTTTTGCTGTATGGGTTATAGATATCATGGGAATAATTCATTCGGCTACTTCGAATGGACACAGATTCATCATGGTGGCCATTGATTACTTCACCAAATGGATAGAAGCCGAGTCTTTAAAAAAAGTAGATGCACATGATATGGCCGGGTTTATCAAGAAGAACTTAATATTCAAATGTGGGTTATCTTACCATATGGTATCAGACAATAGGTTGCAAATTTCCTATGAAACCAGACAGATGCTCATCAAGTATGGGGTACAATACCATAAGTCTTCTCCTCACCGACCTTAGAAAAATAGGGTAGTTGAAGCAGCCAATAAGAATGTAAAAATAATTCTGACCAAGATGGTTCGAACTTACAAGGATTGGGCTGATAAACTACCTTTCGTACTATAGGGTTATAGGACCCCAGCTAGAATATCCATAGGAGCTACACCATTTCCCTTGATATATGCAATCGAAGTAGTATTACTTATAGAAATCGAGAATCAATCTCTGAGGGTTGAATTGGAAGTTGAGATACCGAAAGCAAAATGAGCTAGGTATAGACTAGCATAACTCAACTTGTTAGACTAGGATAAAATGAGGGCTTACTATCATAATCAAATTTATCAAAAAAGAGTCTCTCACTCATTTCGAAAGAAAGTTAAGAAACATCCCCTGAAACAAAGAGACTTAGTGTTCAAATAGATGGCACCAGGAGTTCCAGATATATAAGGCAAATTTGAACCCATATGGGAAGGCCTTTTTATGCTTAAGAAGCTATTATCTAAAAGTGTTACTATTTTGTCAGATAGGGATGGCAGCAAATTCAGAGAAACTATGAATGTCGACAGACTAAAAAGGTTCCATGGCTAAAGACTAAAAAAAGAAAAAGAAGAGAATAAAAGCCCCGTGGGTTGAAAAATAAAAAAATGACAGCCTTGATAAAATTAGGTATATCGCCAGGGTGAAAATCGAAAAAAGGCATTCTGAGCAAAAATTAGAGGCTGAAAGAAAATGATCAGTCATGAAAACCTGACAGGACTGATTGATAATAGGAGTTATGATGCATGTAAAGTTTCATCATTGAGATTGAATAATATGTGTCATTAGGTTAACATCAAATAATGATCATGTGTACTGAGATAAAAGATAAATGTCATACACATAGTCATTCATGTAACAAAAGAAGCATATTTCTTTATATGTTCAAAGTTAAAAAGTCCATTTGAAATAAAACACATAATCTGTAATAGTATCTGATCTAATCTATTTGTATCACTTCTCTCTCATCAGGATCCCTAATAGCCCAAAGCCTGTTATCGATAGCCGGACTGGCAACCCATCATCTGTAAGCATCGAAAGTGGTAAAGTCACTGGTACCAATGGCAGGGATGGTAATCCTCCTAAAAAAGTTGGTTCCATTGTAACACTCATACTGTAACAGTCTTATAGGATCAAGCAATTGGTTGGAATTTTTTTTCAACCTAATAACAGCTTTTCCGTTTACACACAATAAAATTCCTTTCATACATAATTTCTATTAATCGTTGACCTATAATTGTCCAGTTTTTACTATGTATTTTATAAAAATTTGGCAATATAACGGCTATATTCTTAACTAGCCCCCTAAAAAGCAAACAAGTACCACAGCCTTTCAGAGGAAAAATAGTTTATATTCATATACATGATACATTCATATACTCATCATATAACACATACATATAATCCACTTCCTGCAACTCTCATCCACAACTTCTATATACAATACTATTACAATAATAACTTTTTCCTTATCACAATAAAACATATATACATGCCACAAAAAGAATCATTCTATTTCTTCAACATCCTTTGTCTTCTATGTACTTATACTCCAAAACATCAGTATCTGTACGTAGTAAATCCTACGTGCTGAGCATTAAACATGCCCAGCGGTGACTAATAATCATAGTATTTCCCTAAATGTATAATTTTCTAATTATGTTAAATTAGGCTAATTTTATTAGTTTTTCTCATTTAAAAGCATAGTATACTATTAGAAACCAATTTTTCGATTTAACTTAAAACTTTACTTAATTTTTCAGTTTAGTCCTTTAACTTTTCATTTATTCCACAATTACCTTTTTTATACCACTAATTATCAAAATGCCCTTTAATTTCTTATTTTCTCAGTTTAATCTCTTAATTGGCTTACAAATTACCAATTAAATCTTGTTTTGACTTTTTCATGTAAAATTACATTTTAATCCTTTAACTTTACAAAAGTTGACTTTTTCACAGTTAGTTGACTAAATTGCCATTTTACCTTTATTAATTCTTTTCTTTGCACTTTTACTTATTAAATTAATTTTTTGAAAAAATTAACATTTTACCCCTAAACTTTTTAATTCTTTTCATTTTAGTCCCTTTTTCATCTT
This sequence comes from Excoecaria agallocha, assembly GCA_037975025.1. Lineage (NCBI taxonomy): Eukaryota > Viridiplantae > Streptophyta > Magnoliopsida > Malpighiales > Euphorbiaceae > Excoecaria > Excoecaria agallocha. The sequence goes on from CM075811.1 coordinate 44,959,140, forward strand.
AAACATCAATTTTAACTTTCTTTTTACACTTTTAACATTTTCTTATCATTATGCCCCTAGTATAGATCTGGTAGAAACTCTCAGATTGGATATGAAGGATGTGGACCCCATAGTGCCACAACAGAATGAGAAATGACCTCCAAGGATCATTCCTCATAAAATATATAAACATATGACAGTACGTATGATAGGTACTATGGAGATTAACGATCCAACCATAGTAAAGCAAGTCACCATGACTTGCACCACGATACAAATATCCCTATAGCCAGCCAATTATATACTAAGCTAGGTTTTATTGCTTGACTCTTTCTAAGGGCACATATTCACTTAATTTTAATTTTATTATTCAATTATTCATTCTTTACAATATTTTTCAATACTTGTCAATATTGTACTAGTACATTATATTTGCAGTCTATCTTCTTTACACAATCTGTGAATTATTTCATAATAATTTACCATTTAATCAATAAATTATGCAATAATTCATCATAATTTCATATTTTTCAATTAATACCTAACTAAAATTTATTTAAAAAATATTCGTTTAATTTTCATGAATTCTATAAAAATTTATGGACATCAATTTTCATTAATACTATCCTTATAAAGCTTAAATTCATTAAGATAATTTAGAATTACATAGTTTTCTCATAAATCAAAATTCGGCTTCCACTACAACTATATCATATTAATTATTTTAAATTCATTTAAAATTTCTAATAAGCATAATTAAGTCCCAATTACATGAATATAACATTAATTTCAATTATACCTTATTATATTAAATTTTCCTAAATAAACCTAAAGGAAATTCACATAATTGATAGGAACATAAAAGGATTATTCAGCCACAAACCTTTTTCTCTTGCTTATCCTTACCTAGGATTCCTTTTCTTTGCCTTTGGCCTTTGAGATAGGTTCCTCCTCTTAAAATCCTTCAAAGGCTGAAATTTTTATCAATATACACTCTAAGATTTTGACCTCAAATGCTTAAATCAATAGAAAAAATAAACTCTAGGCACCCAAAACTAGTAGTAGGCGCTTAAAAATCAACTTAAAATCAAGAATTTTACTTACCTAAAATTGACACTTAAACTTTAACCCTTGATTTCCTTTGACTCCCTTCCTTGAATCAAATATCAAAGGTGGCTAGGGTATTCTAGAGAGGCTGAAATTAATTCCTTGAGCTTTGATTTTGTGGAATTTGGAAGAAAATTAAAAGAAAAAGAGAGGAAAATGTTGATAGAGTTGGTTCAGCCACAAGGAGAGCTAAAGGAGGGAGATGAAACTATTGGATTTATCTGGAGATTCAGCATTTTATATGGCCTTTTAATGGGCATGGGATGGGCTTCTAAGTGGGTTTGGAATTTTTTTTTGTTTAAGCCTGATAATTATCTGATAAATGGCTCTAATTAATTTCTCCCACTTTTTAACTCCAAATCACTTCAAATTTAATTTCATTAGTCATATCATATTAAAAATAGTCTATACTTAAATTTTTATTCCAATCGGAGTTTATTTCGAATTCGATTCAATTTAATCGGTTCGATTCAAAATTATCGGTGTTACCGAAAAATTTACTTTTTGTTACCAAAATTATCTACATATTATTCTAGGAATATATGTAATTTTTGATAATGTTTAGGCTTTATTTGCTATTTTTAACAGTTAAAATGATAAAAAAAATTAATTAAAAATCCTAAACCCTAATTACCTCAATTTTCGTACTTTTGGCTTTTGAAGATCTATTTGACCTCAAATTCACTTCAAATTTCAACCCCGGACTACTCATGACTAATACTTTTCGATAGTCCAATAAAATATTTTTCACTTTCGGGAGTAATTTCCAGCCCGAAAATACTGTTCACTATCGAAAAGTATTGTTCACGATTAGCCCGATGTTGAGGCCATTACAATTTTTTCCTACTAAAAATAAGTTTCATCCTTGAAATTTACCTGATTCAAAAAGTAGAGGATATTGCTATCTCATGGTCGCTTCTGATTCCTAAGTAGCTTCTTCCATATTGTGATGGTGCCATAAAACTTTCACTAATGGATCATATTTATTTCTCAGCTGTTTAATCTCCCTAACAAGAATCCTTACTGGTCTTTCTTCATAAGTCATATCAAGTTGCACCTGAATATCTGCTGGTGTAATAACATGGCTAGGGTAAGATTTGTACCTTCTGAGCATTGATACATGAAACACATCATGGATTTTTTCTAACTCTGAAGGTAACTTCAATCGATAAGCTACTGAACCCACTCGTTGAAGTACCTCATAGGGGCCAATAAACATCAAACTTAACTTTCCTTTCTTGCCAAATCTTAAAATTTTCTTTCATGGAGATACTTTCAGGAAAACTCTGTCTTTGACGTGAAACTTTATATCTTTCCTCTTCAAATCTGCATATGATTTTTGTCGATCTATGGCTTCTTTCAATCTTCCTTTGATGATTCACACTTTTTCTTCTGAATCACAAATTAATTCAGATCCTATCAATTTCTTTTCATTTAATTCAATCCAACAAAGAGGAGTCCTACATTTTCTTCTATATAAAGCCTCAAAAGGAGCCATTTTAATACTGGATTGATAGGTATTGTTGTAGGAAAATTCTGTAAGAGATAAATACTTTTCCAACTGTTACCAAACTCTAGTACACAGCATCGTAGCATATCTTTCAGAATTTGAATCATCCGCTTTGACTGATAATCTATCTGGGGGTGAAATTTTGTGCTGAAATAGAGCCTAGTACCTAGAGCTTTTGTAGATTTTTCCATAAATGGGAAGTAAACCTAGGATTCCTATTGGAAATGATGGATGATGGTACTCCATGAAGTCTCACTATTTCATTAATGTAGATTTCTACCAATCTGGTCAAAGGATAATTCATCCGGACTGGCAAGAAATGAGCAGATTTGGTGAGTCTGTCAATAATTACCCAAATAACATCATGCTTTCACTAAGTAACAGGTAATCCTGTAACAAAATCTATAGTAACCCTGTCCCATTTTCACTCTGGTATCAAAATAGGATGAAGTAATCCTGAAAAAACCTAGTGTTTGCCTTTACTTGCTGGCATATTAGACATTTACTCATTAACTCTGTCACATCCTGCTTTGTTCTTGGCCACCAATAATAAGATTTCAAATCCTGGTATAACTTGTTACCTCTAGGATGCATAGCATAACTACTATGGTGTGCCTCTGTAAGGATGTTCTTCTTCAGTTCTTCCTGATCTGGAACGCAGAGTCTTTTCTTGTAGCAAAGGCTTCCATCTTTATTCAAAGAATAGTCTCCTTCATTGCCATCTTTTAACTTATTCGTAATAGTTTTCAGTCGATCATCCTCTTTCTGAGCCATTTTCACTTGATACACAAAGTCTGGTTTCAATTGCATTTCAGCCAATAAAGCTCCATCTGATGCCAGACTTAAACCAACATTCAAAGCTCGAAGAGCTACAAATAATATTATCATTCAGTTACACTTATCAGTCACTTATACAAATTCATTTGAAAATATTTACATTACCTGTCATGAATTTCCTACTAAGTGCATCAGCTTTCCCTGGGTGATAGTTGAGAAAGCAATCATAATCTTTAATCAACTCCAACCAGTGCCTCTATCTGAGATTAAGCTCTCTCTGAGTAAGCAAATACTTTAAACTCTTGTGATCAGAATAAATATAACATCTCTCTCCATACAGATAGTGCCTCCAAATCTTCAGTGCAAAAGCAATAGCTGCTAGCTCCAGATCATGAGTAGGATAATTCTTCTCATGAGTCTTGAGCTGTCGGGAGGCATAAGCAATCACCTTGCCTTCCTGCATCAAAAGCAGCCTAGCCCATTTATAGAGGCATCACTGTAGATCCCAAAATCCTTGCCCGACTCAGGTTGAGTAAGGATAGGAGCTTCTGTTAGCATACTTTTAAGTTTCTCAAAGTATTCTTGACATCGGTCAGTCCATACAAACTTGGTATGCTTCTGTAGTAGTCGAGTCAATGGAATTGCAATAGTGGAGAAACCTTTTATGAATCTTTTGTAATATCCGGCTAAATCCAGAAAACTCCTCTCTTCAGTCACATTCTTAAGTGGCTTCCACTGAAGAATTGCTTTAATCTTTGAAGGATCCACCTTAATGCCTTCTGCAAAAATCACATGACCTAAGAATGATACTTAATTCAGCCAAAAGTCATATTTACTTAATTTGGCATACAATTATTTTTCTCTTAGAGTCTGCAGAATAATTCACAAATGCTTATCATATTCCTCTGGTATCTTGGAATATACCATAATGTCATTGATAAAAACCACCACGAACTGATCCAAATAAGGATGAAAAACTCTGTTCATCAGATCCATGAAGGTGGTCGGTCCATTTGTAAGCCCAAACGACATGACCAAAAACTCATAATGGCCATACCTAGTACGAAAAGCAATTTTTGGCACATCTGTAGCTTTTACTCCCATCTGGTAATAGTTTGATCTCAAGTCAATCTTTGAAAATACACCCGCTCCCTTTAGCTGATCAAACAAATCTTTAATTCTTTTAACTCTGTAGGTGCCATTCTGTAAGGAGCAATGGAAATAAGTGCAGTGCCTGTATCAATGTGGTAAACCTGGTAAGTCATCAGGGAACACATCCAAAAATTCTCTAACAATAGGTACTTCTGACACCTTTAGGCTATCTTTCTTTGCCTCCACTACATAACACATGTAAGCTACACACCCTTTCCTGATCAATCTCTTAGCTGCAGTAGCAAATATCACATCGGATAAAAAATTAGTTCTCACACCTATCACTATAATCTCTCGATCATCTTCAATCTTTAAAGTGACTATTTTTCTTTTACAATCAATAGTCGCTTGATGGGTGGATAAGAAATCCATCCTTAGTATCACATCAAACTCGTGGAAGGGTAACTCAATAAGATTTGCCAGGAATATATGTCCTTGGGCACTAATAGGACACTATATGTACACTTTATTTACCACTATACTATGCCCCAGAAGATTACTCACCAAGATATCTTGGTCCAAGCATGCCTCTTTCATCCCTTTATCCCGAGCTAATGTAGTACTAATGTAGGAATTGGTCGAACCAGGATCAATCAATGCATGAACTGAATCAGATAATAGAAGAAAAATACCTACTATAACATCTGGAGCATCCTCCTCCTCTCTGGCTCTAACAGCATATGTCTGGCCTGCAACTCGCCTTTAACTCTGAGATGACTGCCCAACTAGCCTAGAAGCTGATGTGATGAGGGCAGCTCCCTTACCACGACCTCTCTATGCAGAAGATCCAGTGCCTAATGCTGGAGATGCAACTGAAGCAGTCTGTGATGCTAGACAATCTTTAATCTGATGATCTCTGGACCCACATCTGAAGCATGCTCCAGTCTGAAATCTACACTCCCCATAATGAAATTTACCACAATAATCACAAGCTGCAGCTGTCCCACTGTTCCTATCCTAAGGGGTATTGGCTGCTGAGTAGCCGGAGCTCTGGCATGAGTAACACTACCCCAACCTCAGTCTGCTGGAACTGGAGGATGGCTCTGAGGTGTAGAAGATCCCTTTGCCTTCTTACCCTGATCTCCCTTTCCACTGGACTATCCCTGCTCCCTCTTTTACTGGAATCGAGACTGTCTCTCAGCCTGTTCAGCCTGAATAGCCTCTAATTTAATAGCTGTCTCCACCATAGCTCTTAAGGTAGGGTACTGCTGGATTCCTATAATCTGTCTAAGCTCAGTATGCAGTCCTCTCTCAAACCTCTGTCGCAGCTTTACATTTGCACACTGGCTCTCATTAAGGTAGGCACTGAGGCACTCAAACTCGCGTTCATACTCTACCATAGATTTATTACCCTATCTAAGCCTTCAAAAGGCATCATGCATGGCCAATTTATACTCAGACCTAATATATTTAAGCTCAAACTGAGTCACAAAGAAATCCCAAGTCAACTGATCTACTGGGGTGTGCCTCCTAACTGAGTCCCACTAAACAAATGCTAGTCCTTGCAATAAAGCAACTATGCCCTCTAGCTTTTCTTTTGCTGAACTATTAGTGATTTCAAAAAGTCTTTTTATTTTGAACAACCAATCTTCAGCTTATGATGGTGTCAAAGGATCTCTTTCAGAAAAATCTTCAGCTCCCAGCCTTTTTAACTATTCTAAAATAGGCTTCCTTCTAGGTGGAGCTGGCTGAACATGAGCAACTGTATGGGAGGACTGAGCCTGACCTGTTTGTAGTCGTTGCTGGATATAATCAGCCATAAGATTAAGGAAATCCGGCTGTGGGGGCGGAGGTGGCACTGCTGGAGAGAAAGCCTGCTGCTGTGGGGCCTCCTGCTGTTCAGTACCTATAGATGCCTCACTTTCACCATCCCCCACCTGTCTATCTCAACTGGAATACATCTTTGCACTATAAAAACATAAAGGAGCAAGTACACATAAGATTTTCATAACACCTTATGACTTACAATTGGCATGTGTGTATGCAGATAAATCATAGACTTATTCCCACTCCGATCTTAGAACTGGCTAAATCAATACTCTGATACCACAAAATGTAACACCCTTACTCTAACAGTCTTATCGGATCAAGCAATTGGTCAAAAATTTTTTTTCAACCCAATAATAGCTTTTCCATTTACACACAATAAAATTCCTTTCATAAGTAACTTCTATTAATCGTTGATCTATAACTGTCCAGTTTTTACTATGTATTTTATAAAAATTTGGCAATATAATGGCTATATTATTAATTAACCACCTAAAAAGTACCACAGCCTCTCAGAGGCACAACAGTTTATATTCATATACATGATACATTCATATACTTATCATATAACACATACATATAATCCACTTCCTGCAACTCTCATCCACAACTTCTATATACAATACTATTACAATAATAATTTTTTCCTTATCACAAGAAAACATATATACATGCCACAAAAAGAGTCATTCTATTATTTCAACATCCTTTGTCCTCTGTGTACTTATACTCCAAAACATCAGTACCTGCACATAGTAAATCCTACGTGCTGAGTATTAAATATGCCCAATGGTGACTAAGAATCATAGTATTTCCCTAAAAGCATAAATTTCTAATTCTGTTCAATTAGGCTAATTTTAGCAGTTTTTCTCATTTAAAAACATAGTATACTATTAGAAACCAATTTTTCGATTTAACTTAAAACGTTACTTAAATTTTCAGTTTAGTCCTTTAACTTTTCATTTATTCCATAATTATCCTTTTTATACCTTTAATTACAAAAATGCCCTTTAATTTCTTATTTTCTCAGTTTAATCTCTTAATTGGCTTACAAATTATCAATTAAACCTTATTTGACTTTTTTTTATATAAAATTATATTTTAGTCCGTTAACTTTACAAAAGTTGACTTTTTCACAGTTAGTTGACCAAATTGCCATTTTACCCTTATTAATTCTTTCTTTCTCACTTTTACTTATTAAATTCATCTTTTGGGAAAATTACTGTTTCACCCCTAAACTTTTTAATTCTTTTTATTTTAATCCCTTTTCATCTTAAACATCAATTTTAACTTTTCTGTTACACTTTTAATATTTTTTTATCATTATACCCTTATTACAGACCCGACAGAAACTTTCAAATCGGATATGCAGGACGTGAACCCCACAGGACCACAACAGAATGAGAAATGACCTCCAAGGATCATTCCTCATAAAACATGTGAACATATGACAATACGTATGATAGGTACTTTGGAGATCAACGATCCAACTATAGTAAAGTAAGTCATCATGACTTGCATCGTGGTACAGATATCCCTATGGTCAGCCAATTATATTCTGAGCTAGGTTTTACTGCCTGACTCTCACATATTCACTTAATTTTAAATTTATTATTCAATTATTCATTCTTTACAATACTTGTCAATACTGTACCAGTACATTATATTTGCAGTCTATCTTCTTTACACTGTTTGTGAATTATTTAGTAATAATTTACCATTTAATCAATAAATTATGCAATAATTCATCATAATTTCACATTTTTCAATTAATACCTAACTAAAATTTATTTCAAAAATATTCGTTTGATTCCCATAAATTCTATAAAAATTTATGGACATCAATTTTCATTAATACTATCCTTTAAAGCTTAAATTCATTAAGATAACTTAGAATTACATAGTTTTCTCATAAATCAAAATTCGGCTTCCACTACAACTATATCATATTAATTATTTTAAATCCATTTAAAATTTCTAATAAGCATAATTAAGTCCCAATTATATGAATATAACATTAATTTCTATTATACCTTATTATATTAATTTTTTCTTAATAAACCTAAAGGAAATTCACATATTTAATAGGAAAATAAAATGATTATTCAGCCACAAACCTTTTTTTCATGCTTATCCCTGCCTAGGCTTCCTTTTTTTTTTTTGCCTTTGGCCTTTGAGATAGGTTCCTCCTTTTGAAATCCTTTAAAGGATGAAATTATTATCAATATAAAATCTAAGATTTTGACCTCAAATGCTTAAATTAATAGTAAAAATGAACTCTAGGTACCCAAAACTAGTAGTAGGCACCTAAAAATTAAATTAAAATCAATAATTTTCCATACCTAAAATTAACGCCTAAACTTTAACCCTTGATTTTCTTTGACTTCCTTCCTTGAATCAAAGATCAGAGGTATCTAGAGTGTTCTGGAGAGGCTGAAATTAATTCCTTGATCTTTGATTTGGTGGGATTTGGGAGTTGGTTTGGCCACAAGGACAGCTGAAGGAAGGAGATAAAGCTGCTAGATTTATCTAGAGATTCAGCATTTTATATGGTCTTTTAATGGGCCATGGGACGGGCTTTTAAGTGGGCTTGAACATTTTTTTGTTTAAGCCTGATAATTACCCGATAAATGATCCTAATTGATTTCTTCCACTTTCTAACTCCAAATTACTTCAAATTTGATTCCACTATTCATATCACATTAAAAATAGGCTATACTTAAAATTTTAGCCTAATCGGAGTTCATTTTAGGTCTGATTCAATTTAATCGATCCGATTTAAAATTATCGGTGTTACCAAAAAATTCACTTTTTGTTACCAAAATAATATAAATATTATTCTAGCCATATATGTAATTTTTGATAATTTTTAGGCTTTATTTGGTATTTTTAACAGTTAAAACGATCAAAAATCAATTAAAAATCCTAAACCCTAATGACCTTGGTTTTCGTACTTTTGGCTTTTGAAAACCTATTTGATCTTAAATTCACTTCAAATTTCAACCTCGGACTACTCGTAACTAATACTTTCTGATAGTCCAATAAAATATTTTTCACTTTCAAAAGTAATTTCCAGTTCGAAAATACTATTCACTGTCGAAAAGTACTGCTCACGATTAGTTCAATGTTGAAGCCATTACATCCATACCCTCTGATAGTACTCTAACACAAAAGCATAGTTGAGTGTACCACCTCAAAATCCTAACGATTGCCTGACAACATCCTGCCTGCCTCTAAACTGTCGAACACAACGAGCAATGACATAAAAGGTAACATGATGGAGTCCATATAAAAGGACTCACCAAGAATCCCCATCCATAAGCACATAGGTGATGGGTAGCCAAACACACCTGAATAGGATGTTAGCATCTGTCAAGCGATCCAGCCAATCAATCGCTTTTTGTACCGATTGAAAATCCCAAAGTAGGTGATGGAGTGTGACATGGCGCATGGGGTAAGGATTTATAGATCTAACTTGAGGATAAGGCTCTAAAAGTAGCTGCAGCTTCTCACAAAGCCATACTTAAAAAAGGTCGCTGGAATTAGTTGGGTTCATCTTAAGAAAAAATAAGGCAAAGAGATATATGAAAATTCGAAAGGACACATATTTCAACAAGAAAAGCTAGTATGAAAATCCACAAGGGCTGTACTACCTTAAAATCTGGGATGTATTTGAAAAAGCAATGGACTGCTAGTAAGAAAAGAGCCAAGGTTGCGATGAACTGCATTAAGGCCCAAAATAATCTCTACTATAATCATAGGGAATGGGTTACATCCCCGATATATGCCATCAACTATATTAAATAGCTTATAGTCCCCAGTTATGAGATCCTCGCTACACACCAGCAGACATTGGGTGAAACAACAAAGGAGCACCACACCAGCATGAAAAGTGGGAACATCACCAAAATTTGAAAGAACATCAATTAGCTGCTCCAGTGGAAATATCCTTCCAAAGGAAACCATACCTCGAGCCTCCAAAGGCAAAATACCAAGAGCATGAACCACTTTTCTGGGATATCTAAAAATGGGAGATGGTAGAAAAGATTGGATGTTTGGCTTGAACTTGATGTCGCCTATAGCAATAAACTCCTCTGACAGGGGGTAGAGCTCCTAATGAGTAAACCTAAAACAAGAAACCTTGGATCCTAGAATCGAGTAGTGGCCAGTAGTAGATTTTTGTCCAGAGACACTCTCCTTAAGAATCTCAAGCTAGAATAAGGAGCCGATCGATGATCCTCCTTAGTTCTTGAGTCATCTAGCAACCAGTGCAGTTTCGCAAATACAGTGGTTATGGTGATAATGATTGTTTGGTTTTTAAATAGTCTAAAATATAGAGATGATGTGAAAAATAAATAATAAATGACTAAAGTGGTTAGGAAAGAAAATAAAAAAAAGAAGAGAAGAGAGAGAAAAATACCTGAAAAAATCTTTCAGGAAGATAAAAATCCAAAGGCATAAAATCTAAGGAAATCAAGCACTATTTATAGGAAAGTGATGAGGAGCGACTATCTCTCACTGGGAGCGAGCCACGGGTTGCCCTTCCCTCACCCTTGAAAGGCCAAAAGTTACATTTGCATGTCCCATGCATTATACGTACATATTATTGCATTTGCCTTTATTTGTATTTTGTAGGAAGTTTAAAAGGCTTGACAACCTAAATATTCAAACCTGGAGGTTTGAGAATGTGAAAGGTCACATATCTCGAAGAACACCCAAATTTTAGGGGGTATTTCAGATCTTTGTGAAACTATATATTAAAATGTAATTAAAATCTGTGAATAATGTAAAAATAATATAGTAACACATAAATATAGTGTTAATAATGTTGTAATTTAAGTTTAGATGGATAAAGAATGAAAAATGGTTGAAAATGGTCAAAAAATTGAAGAAAACGGAATTAAAATGTGAAAATAGAACAAATATTTAAAAGAAAGGCATTTTGGTCATTTTGACCAGAGGGACGGGACACCTTTCTATCCTGTCTGTCACTTCACGATGGATGAGCTTCCTGTTGCTTGCTCGATTATGATAATATAAAGGGTATTCTTCTTTATTTTTTGGCCAAATCTCCATTTTTCCAACTTTTAAGCTTTATATACAGTTTTTCTTCTTGTTTTCTCTCATCCGATGTCCAAATCGAAAGCCATTTGCACCTATGGGCTCCTGGGAGTGAGGCACACTTCGGGGAGCAAAGCTTTTATGCTATTTGTACCTTTTTCTTTTTATCTTGTCTAAGTAAAATCTAATTTTTTATTACCTTATTTTTTCTCTCTTAAGTTAGAATATAACTTAGACTAGAAAACTTTAGCTTTAGGCACAATAGGTGCGAGCACTTATTGTTGTATTTGTATTTAGTGTTATGTTTTGTTGTGTTAAGTTTGAAAATCAAAGATGTTTTATAATCTAAGTAATATAATATAAAATGCCAAATTTCCTTTGCATGAAATCGTAGTTAGTTATGAGCTTAATATATGGGCATATGGATTTATAACATTATGTTTTTAAGTGATAGTGTATGATATCTTTGAATTCTTAAAAGCATTTTGTTGTCATTACACTGAGCATGAATAATTCAAGTTTGCAATTGTTTGGCGACCTTAATGGCCTGTAACTTGTTATGTGTTCAAATGCATTTTTTTTTGTACAGGAAGGCAATCACATTCCTAGCCGGAATGCTACCGAATTTTTATCTCATTTTAACTATTCTCGTAAAGCATAAAATGTTGATGATTGTGTTGCTTGATGGCCCTAAAGGTCTGTGATTTGCCTTTTGCATTTAAATATGTAGGGGGCAGTCACATTCCTAGGCAGAATGCTGCCAAAAGTTTATCAAAATTCCTCAAAAAGCATAGAATATAAATTATGGTTACATAAGCCTTGAGGGCCAACGTATTATTTTAATATTGCTTGTATATAAGGAGCAATCTCATTTCTAGCCGGAATGCTATCCGAATGTTATTTAATTTAGCATGCAAGGAATTTTCACCTCACCTTTTGTGAATGATTGTTAAAATTATATGTGCATTATTTGTGTAAATTATCTGTGGACGCTTTGATTTGCCTACGATTTAAGTCAAATACAAACTAACATATAATATTTTTCTAGGATGCCTTGTAAGACAGTACGTCCCTAGCCACCCCAGCCAGTGCCAAATTATATGACACCTACATAGGCTAAGAAGTACCAAGCCCTTGGATAGGTTTAGTATAGGGTTAGTAGATTTATGTCCAAGTGAGTTCTTAAGGATTTTGGATTGCTTAAGGAGGCTGATAGACTGTTAGCCAATAACGGTCAGATTAACTTCTTCACCCTGACTTTCAGGACATATCCCAAGAGGTCCTGGCCACCTTAGAGTATAAAGGGTATCAATGGTCAGATAGTCATGAAGGGGCAGTGAGATTTCAAGCCTTGAGGATACCATTCAGCATCACCAGGGGCAGGTTTGCAGAGGCTATGGCGCTTTCAAGTGGACCATACGTAGTTACCCCACCCAGGATAATGGATAGGGGGAGATAGAGGGCTATGATATTGCTCAGAGTAGTTTATGATTCAGATAAGGTAAAAAGCATGATGTTGGCTATTTAAATTTACAGATACCTGCAGAGAGTTCTGTCCATCTCTTACTTTAGGCATACTGAAAGCCCAAGTAATGTTAATTTGATAAATATTACCAGCTTATGAGGGATGTAGGTGGATCACCCCATAGATATCATGCATGAGATCATCTTGACATTGACCAGGGTGAGCACTACACTAGGGACTCAGATGTGTATGGGAGGAGTCATCACTAAGCTAATGATATCTCTCGGATTAGAGGAGCACCATTTTGGGGACCCTATCCAGTATGTATATAGATTTATAGATGGCTATCACTATAACCATGGTGGTACTTATAGACTGGGAGGAGGGACAGTACAGGTTACTTATAGTGCTAGAGACCTTAGAGAGGCTCGATCTTGATCCTATAATCCCATATGCATATAAGGCTGATTGACAGGGTTAGATGGTAGATGAGGCATCGACAAAGCCTTAGATACCTCTAAAGCAGCCACCTTAGCAAGATGATCGGCCAGATAAGCCTCGTGAGGTAGAGGAGGTGCAGGGGGCGGACATGGATATTGGTTATGCCTTTGACATGCAATTTGACATACATGACCTCCTGGGTGATTCACCATAGACTCTGGCACATCTCACATCTCCCATTAGATAATAGAGGTCACCAATAATGAGGTTTTCTTCGTATGGGTACCCCAGAGCATCATCATCTTTAACTCCTTTACCTCGTGGACATCAGAGGGCATCCACCTCAATTGCACCTCCATTATCAGTTTCACCTTCCCCTACGCAGGCACCTTTATTCACTCCATCGAATGACATCTTTAGGAGATTGACAGCCATAGAAGAGACATAGAAAGCCATTCTTACAACAGCATAATCACTCTCGACCTTACCAATAGCTGTCTAAACTTTACAGATAGAGGTTTAGAGCCTTAAGATAGATATGTAGGCTATAGGATGTAGATTTGATGAGTCTCTATAAGTGGTTGATGACTCTATTACTCAGCTCAAATATTAGAGCGTGTGCATATAGACCCCATTTCTTGGGGCCAGATAAGCTGTTATTGGGGCTGATGTGGAGGTATCTTAGGGACTCGAGGTAAGACCTAATGAGATATTTGGAGATCCACTCTAAAGCAGTCCATGAGGTAGGATAGGGATCGAAGAGATTGGAAAAGGTTATAGCACAACTTTGGAGCTACTGACATCAATGATGCCAGGCCTTAGGTTTATATTCAAGCAGGTAGGAGACCAGCCATTTCCAATACCTTAGGCCATGGCACTATCTCGACCTTCCAGACTACCAACTCATAGTTGGCCATCAAGGCTAGCCTATCATAGAGCACTTGGATCAGGGCCCTCTCAGTGATTTTTTTTCTTTTATATTCAGGGAGTTCTTTTTTATTTTTTTGTAAAACTTTTAATGTGTATAAATGGAATTGTATATAATTTATATTATGTTATGTTATTTTCATGTCTTATTTTGTTTATTGTGTTTGAAAATAAAAGAATGAGCAATAATGAAATATCGTGAAATTGAAAAGATAATAAATAAAAAACCACACGATGACCAAACATAGATAATAAAGCAAGAATCTTAAGATAGAAAAATGATGATAAAAAGACCAAATTTAATAAGTAATATGCTAATATTTAACACTTTTCATGATAGATGCTTTGAGCCCACATCAAGGGACATACATATTCATTAAAAAGAGACGCACATCAGAAAAAAGTGAGAATATTTTTAGATTCTGAAAGGATCTCCCTTATCTTGGGGATCCATTCACCATAGGCTGAACCCATCATTTATTGGAGAAAGGAATATTTCAATTTGAACACATTAGAAGTTGTAAAGCTGATGTGGACAATAAGGAACTATTGAACAAGGATCGAATGCAAAAAAAAGGGTCAACCACCCTCCCAATGATGATGGTTTTCCCTATATTGGTGACAATCTATAGATTGATGACACCTTACAGATGCATATTTGCCAGAATGGTTTCAAACATTTCGATGACACCCTACAGATGCATATTTGTCAGAATGGCTTCAAATATTCCAATGAGTTCTCACAGATACACACCTATTAGAAGTCTCCCTAGTGGATGAACATATATTTGTCAAAGATGTCCCCAGCGAAATGCTACCATAAGAAAGCAATCATACCTCGTAAAGGTAGTAGCCAACAAGTTAGATAAGAAGTACCATCGATTAAATATTAACCTAATCACCTTACTTGATGTTGCAGGTCCTCTTCAGCCCCAGTCAAGTACAACAAGTTATCTCGATCATACTCGAGGAACGTCGATTTTGCATGCCCAAGGCGTTAATCGATCTTCTTCAAGCCATATTGATTTTGCATGCCCCAAACAGTAAATAGACGTAATTAAATAACCTGATTCTACATGACCCAGGAGCTAATAAAGCAAAAACATCCTTCCTTGTCCCAATTCTACATGCTCCAAGTGCTAATTTGAAGAGTAAAGACTCGTCGCCTTCAATGGAGTTAGTATTAAGTCTTGATTCTACATGCCCCAGGTGCTAATCAAGCAAAACATTTTGTTATCCCAATTTTGCATGTCCCAGGCATTAATTGAACAATTAGAGACTTATCCCTTTCAATGGAATTAGTCTTAAAATTCTGATTCTGTATGTTCCAGGCACTAATTAGGGATTTCAAGCAACAAGTCAACCAAGAGATTCGCTGCCTCAGGTACGTATCTTTTTCCTTATGCTCTGAATTTTGGCTTACTTTGGCACCAGTGCACCAGCTCTCTAAAATTGGGGGCAGTTGTAAACACCGTGACCTGAGGCAACTTAGATCAGGATTACCCGATGATGAGAAAGTATCTTATTGCTGACAACTAATTCGGGGTATCAACTTTTCAATCATGAATTTTTCATTTTTTCTTAAAGATTTTTAATGATTCTCTAAGTATTTTCAAATATTTCCAAGTTTTTTTAATAAAACATAAGAAAATACCTTATTTTGGACTTTCAGCAATAACAGATGACCATTTGTCACTTAAGGGGTGCTCGTCTATGGGTACCTCTCTCCTTTAGGGCCTATTTGGAAGGTTTTTGGTCAAACCCCCGAATTAGTAGTGAGGGACAATCATCCCTTATTGAGGGAGGCTCGTCCCTGACTCGAAGTTTAGTTTTCTCACCTTTCTGGATTTTTCAAAAATGGAAATTTTTATTCTTAAGATTTTTGCCAAATTTGAAGGGTTTTACTTCTAAATTTAGAATGATTTGAGGGGATTCTTTAACTAAAAACTCTTCCTTAAGTATTTAAAACTTAAATCTAGGGTTTTTAGAGAGGAGGAGGGATCAATTTTTTGGAGAGCCATCATTAGAAGAGAAGAAAAGTTTCTCTCTCTCTCTTTAATACATTGAGCTCTAAATAAATTTTGCTAAAAACACACTAAAAATAAGTTTTAGATTTGATCTTTAAGGATAAAAAGCACAATTCTAAGTTCGAGATCTGGACTACCATCTTCATAGAATCAGAATATCTTCTGAGAGTAATGTTCTAGGCTCTTCTCCTATTTTCTCTCTCTAAAATTTGATTAACATGATCACATGATTTAGGGGTGTTCATCGGGCAGGTTCGGGTCAACCCGACCCGATCCCGAACAACCCAAAACCCGAAATATTTCTAATATCCCAACCCTACCTTACCCTACAAATAGTTAAGGGACCTGAATAACCCGCACAATTTCGAGCCCCTCCCGAATAACCCAAATTTATTATTATTTTTTAATTATTTTTTTCTTTTATTTTAAATTATTTAAAATGAAATTCGACCCGACCCAAACTTGCTTCGATTACCAAAACGCAGCGTTTTGAGTCTTTTTCGGGTTGTTCGGGTCAATGAGGGTTTAACCCGACCCGAACAACTCTCAAATCCCTAACCCTACTCGATCCTAACAACCCTACCCGAATTCCTTGTTCGGGGCGGGGCGGGTTTTGAACACCCCTAACATGATTCTTTGATGCATATTGGCATGCTTTAAATGTCATACTTGAATAATATGCATGTGTGTATAAAGTATGATTCATTTTATAGGCTGTTTAACATAATAGAGGTAGTATAGATCTTTTGGTATTCCTCCATTGTCATGCATTTAAATCTTGATTTTTAGCTTTATTGATCCTATAAATGTATTTTTTATGTATTTTATGTATATTTCATTGTAAAAATATATTTTGACATGATTTAAGTTGTATAAATGTATGTTGAAGTTAGGAATACTTTATGTACAATTTTTTTTTTTGCATTTTTATTGCCTTTTCTATGGTTTTTTGTTCTATCCAGAGGTGATAGATAGGAAGACAGGTCGACGAACACCCATTTATCATTCGACAGATGGGACATCCTTAGCCTATCCTTTCATTCCATTCCTCTCTCCTCTAGTGGTTGTCCCTCATACTTTTGGCCATCCTTGAGCAATTTTTAAGGCATTATTTCCTATATTCTAGGTCTTTTATGTATTTTTACATAATTTATTTGCATATTATGATACTCACGAGTAATTTGACATGTCTTTGCTCCTGTATAGTATGTATTTGTGTTTGAACCAATTCTACTTATGTAAATAATTTTGTGATTATTTTTATCTTTTTGTACTAATTTATTTACCTTATATGATTTTTTCGAGCAATCGGTGCATTTATGGTTTCGGAGGATTTATGATTTTTTTGCATGGGAAATCATGCTTTCCCCACTGGTCACATCTCCATTCCCCGGTAATGCTAATTATTTTATTTTGTTTTTTTATTACCTATTTATTTTTGCCATTATTTATTGTTTATTATTTATTTTTAATGTATTATCTTTTTTTTTCAGGTTGTAATAGGTAGTAAAAAAAAGATGGCTTTCGCACGTTGAATCAAAATTCGTTTAAAATCATTTTTGTTAATCAAATTGGAATTTTCTTAATAAAAATGGATCATTATCCAATTTTCAACCCAAGAATCCACACAATATAATAATTTTTTTTATAGATATGCATGAGGGAATCAACGTCCCCAAACTAATCAATAACCTGTTTTGTGTATGATATTTATTTTCTCTTTTGTATATTACTTCTTTGGAACGATTTGTCTATGTAATAATTAAGTAAGTTTATTTTATTTTTTTTATTATTTTATTAATTGATTGGGATGTTTATTTAATTTTATTACGAATGCATCATGTGAGAAAGGAGAGAGAATTAACTTTAAATTTATAAAATAATATCCAACCAAGATGCCTAATAAGAGTGATATCTCGAACACCAATCTCTATTTAGGCATCAAAAGGCCGAGATAAACTGTTCGATGTTCTATCGGGTGACGACTCAATGATACCTACTTTTTTTGACCCACTAATAGATGCCTTCATAGATTGATCATTAATCATAGACTGGGTTTGATCCATTTTTATGGTGAAATGATCAATTTATGAGTTAAACGAGCCTCATCCGGTATCAAACCCTAAAAATAGGCCTCCAAAAATCCAATCAAAAACTGAAAATGGCTTCGGTACGTGTCACACTAACCTCAATTATCTTATCCATCATCATTAATATACCTAAATTGACCTTTAAAACATCAATTACATACTTTTAAAATGAATCAAAATAATAATTTCTCGTACCTCTTGTAGTCTAGTTAATTTTACTTCTACTTGCCTCCTTAATAATCTTTCTTTTACTCTTTCTTCCACTAAGGCACTAATTCACCTCAATACAAATCAAAATCTACATATTCATTCCCACATCTTGAATGATAGGAAGAAAAAGAATAAAATACTTCATATATAAATTCATAAATTACTTACCTAATTCACCTCTTAAACTTAAATTCTTGTTTGCCCTTTTTAATTCTCTCTTCAATTTCAATTAAAAGAAATTTAGATGTGAGAAGAGCAAAGGAAATTTGCGAGAAATTCATCCCTCTCAAGATGGCCAACCTTTTCTCTTCTATTAAATAAATACACACTTATCTCTTCCCATTTTTAGATCCACTTTAACTTATTTCCATACATACATAATACAATTGGCATAATTTATCGAATTACCCTCAACAATTACATTAATACCGACTATATCCCCATCTCAATATTAATTATTAGATTCGTTATTCATCAATTCTTAAATGCCCATAGATATATTCCATTCTTACTAGGGTATTATTTGGGTTATTGTAGATAGGTTCTAAGTAATAATGTTCAAGGTCAGAAATGTGAGTGTTGAAACTGCAATCAATACGCTAGCTGAAGAAATTCATGATTGATCCTTATTTGAATTGTTCACTATGAGATTACTTGAGAACTTCTCCGATCTGACGGAAAAAACTAGGCAATGCATCCAACTAGATTATACCTTGTGATCCAATAGAGGAAGAAGGAAAAACGTAATAGATATATTATAATATCCAGATGGACAATTTGGCAATAAGATTCTAGTATCCAAAAGGATCATAAGGAGCCTAGATAAAGCATCCACATCTAAAAATTTAGGTAAGCAAAAAGAGGCTGCATAGGGGAGGTTAGATTGGCCTGCTAACCATCAGGCTTGTACCTTCACTCCATTTAATTCCAACCCTACCCAAGTCCTGATGTGGATCAAAGAAAAGCATAAGAAGGTGAATTTGCCTAAGAAACTTTTCGGGGCGGTTATGAAGTAAGAGGGACTAAAACAAGTATTATGAGTTTCACCAAGTTGTTGATCTCACAATTGATGAGTGTTACTCACTCAAAGAGGAGATAGAATGACTCTTACAAAAGGGGTTATTGAAAAGATTTACAGGCCCTGTGAGAAGGATAAGTCCTTGTAGGCTACCCCCTAAAAGGAAGGATGACTCGAACTCCGATGATGATGACGAGCAAAAAAAGCCTAAAAATATAGAAATATAGACCAGCACATACCATGTGCTGGAGTGATCAATATGATTAACGGAGGATCGTCCTATGAAAAATACATCTTTTAAAAGAAAATGGGGAAAGGTGTTTACTTTTCCCACCAGTCTGAAACATTCTATCTAATTTTCATATCTTAAGAGGATGCGAGAGACCTAAAGTTCCCCCATAAAGATACCCTGGTCATTAGGGTAAGGGTTAATAATTTCCTCATTAAGAGAATTCTTATGGATAATGGAAGCATAGTAAATGTCCTAACCCTTAAGGCCTACAAAATAATGGGATTGCCAATTCGAGAACTGAGGCTAAACGCTACTACATTGATCGGGCTAGGTAATGTCACTATTCCATTGGCAGGATTGGTCGAGCTTTTTGTTGAACTGGGCCAAAAGCCAATCATTCATACGTGTAATGTAACATTTATGGTGATAGATATGAACTTCGCCTACAATGCGAAATTCAATAGGCCCTTGCTTTTAAAGATCGAAGCTTTTATTAGCATACAATATATGGTTATAAAGATACCCATAAAGCAAGGCACTGCCATGATAAGAGGCAATAAAAAAGCATTCAAAGAGGCATACATCTCCATGATCAAATAAAATAAAGAGGCCTATATCATGGAGCTAGAGCTAGAATAAATCGAAAAGGCTAAGAATGGATTATGCTAGAGAGGTGGCTGCAAGAGAGCTATCAAAAGGCAAGAGCATTCAAATCGAGATGAGCATGAGTAAAAAGGTAAAAAAGTTAGTTATGTAAGTATTGATAATAAACCAAGCATCCTTTGTGTGGAAGTTGGAGGATATCCCTAGGATTGACCTGAGAATCATCACGTATAAATTGAATACTGATTCGACCCACAACTTAATCAAGCAAACACTTAGATGACATGCTTTCGATCGAAGAAAGTTTATTTCAAAAAAAGTCAACAAACTCTTAAAAGCAGGCACAATCCGATTGGTAGATTACCCAGAACAATTAGCAAATGTGGTCTTGGTAAAAAGAAGATAGGGAAGCTTAGAATGTGTGTTGATTTCACTTATCTCAACAAAACTTATCCAAAAGATAGCTATCCACTATTGAGTATAGACCAACTAGTAGATGTAACAACATGCCATGACATTTACTCATTGCTCGATGATTATACCGAGTATCACTAGATCCAAATGTGGCTTTTGGATTAAGAAAATATAAGTTTCATTATAGATTATAGAATCTTTTGCTATAAGGTAATGCCGTTCGATCTAAAAAATGCCGTTGCCATATACTAACACCTGATGAATAAAATCATCAAAGGCCATATTGGAAAAAAATGTGAAAGTTTATGTTGATGATATGATCTTCAAAAGTAAAAACTCAAAGGAACACTCCATTGATTTGGTAAAAGTCTTCCATACCTTGAATCGATTTCAAATGAAACTAGATCCAAACAAATGTGTCTTCGATATGCCATCAGGTAAATTTTTAGGTTTTATGTTCTCATAGAGAAGAATAAAGGCCAATCTATAGAAAATAAGAGCAATCCTAAAAATGCAATCTCCAAGGAACATGAAAGATATCTAGAAGCTGAATGGAAGAGTTATAGCTTTGGGAAGTTTCATTTTCTCCTTAACCAAATGTTGCATGCTTTTTTTCAAAAAATTAAGGAAGAATAATGCATTTAGTTGGGGAACGGATTGCCAACAAACATTCGAAGAGTTAAAAAATTCCTCACGGAGCCCCTTTATTGAGCCGATCGATCCCAGGTGAGAATTTTTTTTATACCTATCAACATTTGGGGAGGTTGTTGCAGGTATCTTAGTTAGAGAAGAAGGAATCCAACAACTATTGATATACAATATTAGCCAAGTATTGAGAGGTTCAGAATTAAAAAAAGGTTCAGTTGAGCATTTGATTATTGTACTAGTGATGTACACTAAAAAAAGGTAATAATTTGAAGCTCACACCATTATTATCCAATCGGATCAACCGTTTAGAAAGATTTTATAATTGCCCAATCTGGAAGGCAAGATGGTGGGATAAGCCATAAAGCTACAATTATGGAATGTCAGGTACGAGCCAAGAAGTGTAATAAAGGCTTAAGCCTTAGCTAATTTTATCATTGAATTCACCAACGGTGAAGCAACTGAGCAAACCCCAAAGATGGCATGGGAAATGATAATTGATGGAGACTCAAATAATATTGGATAAGGCATTAAAATAGTAATAATAGGTCCCTTTGGCATTATAATAAGGTACATAATAAGACTAAGCTTTAAGGCATCCAATAACATTGCAGATTATGGAGCATTGTTGCAAGGCTTGAGATTAGTTAAGGCGATCTGACTAGAAACCCTCAAAATCAAAAATAACTCTCAACTGGTGACTAGTTAAGTACTAGGCACTTTTAAAGCCAAGGAAAACACCATGATAAGGTACTTGGTGAAAGTCAAAATAGTTTTGAGGGAGTTAGAAAAGGATGGATTAACCTGGATTTTGGAAAAAGTACCTAGAAAGCAAATAACGACAGCTGGCCAAGATGTCCACCACAAACCAGTAGGAAATTGAAAAAAATATAAAAACTGTCAAACAACTTTCCTCTTCCTTTGAAAAGCCAAAGATGGTGGAGATTTAACAATAGGGTGACATATGGATGACTCCGATCGAATGATTTCTCTAAACGGGCAAATTACCGAAGATAAGGCTAAAGTATGAAAGGTATCTTGAAAATCTCTTACTTATTCTATACTTGATGATGAGTTGTATAGAAAGGCATTTAGTCATCCCTAGCTTAAATGCATGATGGAGGAGGAAAAAGACTACATACTCAAGAAGATTCATGAAGGCATCTATGGAGCATATGAAGCTAGCAGGGCTATAGCAAGGAAGGTACTTCAAACTAGTTATTTCTGGCCAAACATCTTCAAAGACGCTTAAAAAACGTACAAAGGTGCAAAAAATGCCAAATTCATGAAAGAATCATTAGACAACTTGTAGTAGAGCTACAATCGATCGGAGCATCTTATCCTTTAGATCAATAGGGACTCGACATTTTAGGTCCTTTCGATCAATGGCATACGGTAAATAAAGTTCTTTGTTGTAGTTGTTGATCATTTCTCCAAATGGATTAAGGCTGAGCTTTTAGCAAAAATAATAGTTGAAAGAATTAAAAATTTTACCTGGAAAGAAATTATCTGCAGGTATGGTCTGCCTAAAATTTTGGTAACAGATAATGGCAAGCAATTCTATAACTTAATCTTTAGAAACTCTGTTTCGATCTAAACATTAGCCTGAGATCCACTTCAGTCACCTATGCATAAAGCAATGGAATGATAGAGGTCTCTAACCAAATAATTTTGGAAGGATTAAAAATTAACTGGGGGAAGCGAAAGGAAACTAGACAAAAAAGCTACAAAACATCCTATAGTCTTACAAAACTTTGTCTAGGGTTGGTACTCATTAAACACCTTTCTCTTTGGTATATGGATCGGATGCAGTGATATTGGTAGAGATCGAAATTCCCTCTTATTGGTTAACTTTCTACTCCAAACTGGGTAACATTTAAGAAAGATGCCAGGATCTAGATTTGGTAGAAGAAAGAAGAGAAGATGCTTATGTAAAAATTGCTGCCTACAAGCAAAGAGTGGCCAAGTACCATAATAAAAAGGTAAAGCCAATAGCTTTTGACTTTGGCAATTTAGTTCTAAGGAAGGCTGAAATTAGCTCAGTAATGTTGGAGTGGGAAAGCTAATGCCTAATTAGGAAGGATCCTATGAAATCTCCATGATCCTAAGTGAAAGCACCTATAGGCTGAGAGATCTAAATGCGTCAGATATCCCTAGGAGTTGAAATGTTGAAGTAATCAAAAAGTATTTGATGTAATGCTATAACCCAATCAAATTATTATAAATAAATAATTTTCTCTATATTTGTGCGAAAGTTGATTTAAGAAAACCTATATGTTATGCTCAATGCAAATCTCGAGCGAAAATTACAAAGGTTAAAGTCTATCGCCTAAAAGCATCATACTTCCCACCAAGTTAAAAATGGTGCAACGATTTTGATCGAAATGCTTACCCATTTAACTTGATGTATGAAGTTCAATCTAAATTCCAAGTTAGAAAATGAAATCTAAAAGATTATTCATTCTACTTAATGACTCGGCCATGATTGAATAGCCAATTGATCATGCCTTCTGATAAGATTACATGCTTACAATATTTGGAAAGAGTTGAATTTTAACTTGTACCAATTAAGTTGGTTGACTTATTACATTTTTCGATCAGATTACATGCTTATAATATTGAAAAACAAGTGATATCAAAAACCTAGAGAATTAAAAATTTCTCTAATCATTCAAGAAGTATTTAAGTCTATTCATTTATGATATTTTCACTCATTAATTCAATCATGCTATTGCAGTGCAGTGAAATAAAAGAAAACAATAGAATTGAAATAAACACAAAAAGACTTCATAAAATTACACTAAAATGTTGAAATACAAAAAGAGATATTCATATACACAGTATTAACTACAATATATGTACATAAACTAAGAAACTATCTCAGAAGGCAGTGCTTCAATTGGATCAGTAGGAGCCTCCGCAGTTGGCTCAATAGTAGGCTCAGTAGGTAGCTTGGGAGTGAGCTCATCAGATGAAGGTGGAATGAACTCGAACTCTACAGGAGGTAAGGGAATAACTCCAGGGCCAGCAATGTTTCCATCCTTAGTCTCAGTTGCGGGGACTTCTTCGATGCCTTTGGAATCTCTCCCATTGCCCCCCCCCTCAGAAAGGTTCTCCTTATCATTGCTAGATGGCAGATTGAGCAAAATACTAGGATCCTTTATCCACTTGAGATCAGCCCCAGGAAAATAGCACCCAACCTCATAAATAAGTCGAGAGAGTATCTTCCTCTAAGCTTCACCTAGTTGCATAATGAGGTCAATCCTCTGAGAGGCAAGCTCCTCTGAATGTTTGCTAGAGGGAGTATACTCTTTCTCCTCTAAGGAAACCTTTAAGGCTCCTTGATCTGTGATGGCCTTATCTCTATCCTTGACAATCCTGGCACACTCAGAGAAGATACGATAGCATTTGGTAGACGGCTTGGCATTATCTCTCCAAGCTTTTTAAGTTGAGCACTATCTCCCGTCAGCCATTCCACCTCCACCTTCAATTGGGCATTCTCTTTCCACATAGCCTCAAGGTCAACATTCACCTTGGAGGCCTCATTGATCCAGATGAGATTCTTTGATCGGAGGTTTAAGCTTTTCTTCTTCTCAACCTTAAGCTTATGTTTGAGCTTTTCCTTCGATTGGATGTTGTTATCCCACATCCCTTTAAGGTAGCTAGGTGCTATGGCCATAAAGATGCATGCCCTACCTGACCAACTATTCATAGGCAAGAGAAAGAATAAGTAATAAAGAGCAAAAAAAATCAAATTAATCAACTAAAAAGGGATTAAATAGTAAAACATCCCTCCAAACATTGCATCTGGAATAAAACCAGCGTCAGACTGGGTGATTTTAGGTCACCTATTTCCTGGAATTATTTCTCGTCAAGAAGTCCTTTGTAGATAAAGAATGCAACTCTGGAATCTTGGGTGTTAAACCCTTCCCTAAAGCACTCATTTAATATATCTTTTAGGGCCACTTATGGTTCACCTACCTCCTTTTTGATTGGTTTAATGACACACCAAATTCTCTTGGCATCTCGATCAGAAAAACCTCTCTTTAAACTCCTTCATTAATGTAAGGATAGTGAAAAGCTTCCTTTTCGCCTTGCTAGTGAAGTAATACTCCATCCCATCTGCTCGACCAGATATGTAAAACAATGAGTGAAAAGATCTAGAGTCGGAGCAACTTCTTTGATCTTGCAGAGTATTTTGAAAAACGCTACCATTCTCCACCCATTCGGTTTTAACTGGTTAGGCACAATCCCATATCCCTTGAGCACGCTGATCTCAAAAGCGTCGAGTGGGAACCTAAGTCTCGCATCCAAAGTTCACAAAAGGCAGATAAAACACTTATTATTATCCCTGCCAAATGGCCTCTCCATCTCGCCATGGATTCAGGACATGCCATCACATACACATTGTCTGGTGAACCATACCTAAACTTTATTTCTGACACCTCACTTGGCGTCAATCTGGAGAATTTTACCATAGCAGGCTTATTCCTATACTCCTCAATAAAACTTTCATCTATAGATTGACCGCTGTTGGAGGCCATTTTCAGAGGAAGGGAAGAAATAAAATAGTTCCTAATTTCAAGTAAAGATTCGGAATCCAAGCTCAGAAGGATTAGAAACAAGATAAATGCAAGTGCATGAAGAATCAGATGAAAGGAAAATACAGGACATGTAAGTAAAAATTACTTACTTGAGTAATTTCCTAAGAACCTCGAAGAAACTCTTGAAATTTGGAATTCTGGAGTGTGAGAAGAAATTTTGGCAGAGTTTCAATAACGAAATCAATAAAAAGTAAAAAATGATATGGAAGTTACCTATTTATATGGAGAGACTCCTCGAGTATGCCAACCGGGCAACCAACTAAACCCTACCATGCTTTAAAAAGAAACGTCATGCTGGTCCTCTCATCGAAGCGTCACTCTCGTTGCACCTATCTTTAATCCAGTAATAGCTGTTCCAGTAAATACCTATCCGATCAGGCTAAAAAATTTAAAATTTTCGTTCATCCAATTTTCAAACGATTGGACACCTTTGAAGGGGGGACAAGTGATAATATTGAATTATCTTTGGATCCAAGCAAGTCTCAACCCAAAATTCAAAACCTATT
Source organism: Excoecaria agallocha (assembly GCA_037975025.1). NCBI lineage: Eukaryota > Viridiplantae > Streptophyta > Magnoliopsida > Malpighiales > Euphorbiaceae > Excoecaria > Excoecaria agallocha. The sequence continues at coordinate 44,985,675 of CM075811.1, forward strand.
TATAGAAAAGCCTGGCATGTGACAAGCAAATATTGGAAGGCAACCACGTGTTATCTGATTGGATTCATGGGACCTTTAGTCGCATCAATCCACTGACACATTGCAGAGCTCAACCTCTAACCTGTTTCATGTCATGTCGTTGTTTACCTGCTCTGACACCTCAGTAGCCATATTTTAAGCACTCAAGTACACTCCCACACCTCTTATAAATAGTCCAATGCATAGTGGCTTCAATTATAAAATTCTTCAGATTCTCTTTCTAAATTTATCTTTCTTTAAATTCCTAATTTAATATTCGAAGTGCTCATGTTTGGTCAAATCGGAAAAATCTCTTACAGATGCTCACCAACCGATCGGATCATGCAACCATTAACTCATTTCAAGATCTTGACGAATCAAACTTTATCAATAATGTTGTCTACCTTGAATAAATTCAGCCTAAGATAGCAAATAGGTATGAAACTTTCTTGTAATTCAAACTGTTAAAAAAAAAAAGATTAACGAATATTTCGATTTTGACTTTCGCCCACAAAAGATTAATTATATAGAAAAAAAAAATGAAATAACAAATTAATGAACTATTTTAAGAAATGAATAAAAGGCGGGAATTGTTCACGCCATGATAAGGAAAGGAAACGACAAGAGCAGCAACCAGCGGCAACGGTCAAGGCTATGGCGAAGCTGCACAAATCTTCGCTCTTTGAAGCAAATCCACGCTACCCTCATCGTCAATGGCTACAATTCGAGCTTATCAGCCCTAAGAGAGCTCATATACACTAGCGCCATGGCCATTCCTGGGACTATGGACTATGCTCACCAACTGTTCGCTCAAATTGACGACCCAGACACCTTTATGTGGAACACCATGATGAGAGGCTCAGCTCAAAGCCAAACCCCTTTGAAAGCAATTTCCCTCTATCCCCAGATGGAATGTCGCGGCACAAGACCTGATAACTTCACTTTTTCGTTTTTGCTCAAGGCTTGTACTAGGCTTCAGTGGAGAACCACTGGTTTTTGTTTTCATGGAAAGATTATGAAGTACGGGTTTGAAGAAAATAAGTTTGTAAGAAATTCTCTCATCTATTTTCATGCTAATTGTGGTGATTTGTGTATAGCTAGATTAATTTTTGATGATTCAGCGAAAAGGGATGTTGTTGCTTGGTCTGCTCTAACTGCAGGGTATGCTAGGAGAGGGGAATTGAGAGTGGCTAGGCAGCTGTTTGATGAAATGCCAGTGAAAGATTTGGTTGCTTGGAATGTGATGATTACAGCATATGTTAAGATGTGCAAGGAGACTCTTTGATGAGGTTCCTAAAAGGGATGTTGTGACTTGGAATGCTATGATCTCAGGCTACGTTCTTTCTGGGCATAACAAGCAGGCATTGGAAATGTTTGAAGAGATGAGAAATGTTGGAGAGCTGCCAGATGAAGTTACCATGCTCAGTCTTTTGTCAGCTTGCACAGATATAGGCAATTTGGAGATAGGCAAGAAGGTACATAGCGCAATTTTGGAGATGAGTTCCAGAAATTTGTCTGTCTTGCTTGGGAATGCGCTTATATACATGTATGCTAAGTGTGGGAGTATTGAGAGCGCACTTGATGTGTTCAGAGGGATGAGAGAGAAAGATATCTCAACATGGAATTCAGTTATAGTTGGGTTGGCCTTTCATGGAAATGCTGAGGATTCTATCGATTTGTTTGCAGAATTGCAGAGGTTGAAAAATGTTAAACCAGATGAAATCACTTTTGTTGGAGTGCTAATTGCTTGCAGTCATGCTGGCAAAGTTGAAGAGGGGCGTCGGTATTTTAATCTCATGCAAGATAGGTATAATATAGAGCCAAATGTAAGGCACTATGGCTGTATGGTTGATCTGCTGGGACGTGCAGGGCTATTGAAGGAAGCATTTGAATTCATAGATAGTATGAAAATTGAACCTAATGCTATAATTTGGAGGACTTTGTTGGGGTCTTGCACAATTCATGGAAATGTTGAGCTGGGTAGGCGAGCAAATGAACAACTACTTAAAATCAGAAGAGATGAGAGTGGGGATTATGTGTTGCTTTCCAACATATATGCTTCCATAGGCAAGTGGGATGGGTTCGAGAAGGTGAGGAAGTTAATGGATGATAGTGGAGCGAGAAAAGAGCCCGGCTTTAGCCTGATTGGAAGCAGATGAAAGAGCTTTCATGCAATATGCTTTTGATTCAAAATGCAAAAAGTCGAGAAATCAAATATCATAAGCTGCAAGTTGGTAAGGAATGCCTTCTTATTCCTCCATATGCTACTAGGATATAATTATAAACTATATGTTGACAAATGATACCATCCTTGTTGCACTTATTCACCTAGGAGAAGGCACCGTTGACCTTCTCCTTCAAATTGTCCTTGGGAATTGCTAGTGCTTTCTAATATTAATTAGATTGACAAACAAGTCTATTGAGGATCGGTTGTAAATTTAGCAGAAAACTAGTCTCTGTTCCAAGTACATGCTGTAACAAATCAAAATTTGGAATCTTAGTAAATAATTGCTTTACTTCAATGACCATGTTGAACTTTTTGGGCATGTTGCAGTTTTCCAATATGACAATTATGCGAAAATCCTGCTGTCAATATGCTATGGATTTTGTCCAGAGAGCAGTGTAGCATCGACCAAGCCAGAATAACAGAGACCCATTTGGTCAACTTACTTCAACCAATAGAGTATTTTATGTCTTATTTCTAGAATGCTAGACTTCCTGAAGCTCTTCTGTGAATGAGGCTTTACTAAAACTGCCTATTCAAAGTTTTGTAAGTATTAAGAATGTGCACAATTCAACTTAAGTATTTAGTGACTTGCAATATTTCAACTTAGTATTTCCTTTCAGCTTAATTTCTCTGTCCTCACTCATTTCGCTGTCCTGTCACTTTGGTAATTGAAGTTCAGTATTAAAACCCTCACCCTAACTGATTGGCGGTTAAAGTAAGGAAGAAGAACGGGGAGTGGATCTGATATTAGAGACCCAACTTCACATGTTTGAGTAGTTAAAACTAACTGGAATGATTTCTTTTCTTTTTGCAAAATTGCAACTTAGTAACTTTTTAATGATTAAATGAACTCCAGTGATGACTGGGGCACAGACACGAATATAATACGTGAAAGTAAGCATGCTTTTTCAATGCTTGCTTATCTGGCAATGGCATTGATGAATTTGTGCCTTAGATCTTTAGGATTATGTTATGGTGGCAAGTTGTGGATCGGAACACCAGGGGATTAATAAAGCTTGCCAAATTGAGCTTGTTCCTTTGAGCCTCTTTAAATAAAGGTTATAACCCTAGAAATATCTATTCAAAATAGGGATTATTTTCTAAACTAGGAAACTATGAATTCCTTCTAAATAGGAAATAAGTCATTAATTGAAAGTAATAAGTAACATATGCAGTAATACAGTCGTAGGTATGTTAAGTTAACAAGTGCGGCATATGTTACATAGCTTTAAAAATTCACATGTTCATATACATTTTCCAACCTGTTGTTTGTTAGACATGTGAGTTGTCCTATGAGCTTTCATGAGCTGACCAATTAAATACACACCAAAATGATTCACATGTTTGTAATGATTATTTCTGTTTCCGTTGTAATTTGAAGCTTTTCACATACAAAATGAAAAGAGATATCCCATTATTTTTTTTAATCATAGTGGGAATATCCTTCTGTCGTTTGCCCTTTATTCAGGGATAAGGGAATATGCTTCTGTCAACCTGAAAAATATTTAGTAGGAAGATTCATTTTGTCTTGATCATGAGTAGATAAAAACTTTGCATTAACACTCAAATTACACACAAACATATTACATTAGAGAAGAAACCAGAGAAATAGGCATACTATCAAACTTGCAAAAAATAAATGACGAGCACATACATAAGATTACTCTGCAGAAGGATGGATCTACTTTTGCCGGGAAAGGACCACTGCAGACAACAAGATTAACAATACAAACAAAGGTACTCCTACAAATGTTCCGATCAAGGAGCCAGAAATGCATCCACAGAAGGCTTTGTATTGTCGACAGATAGCAAACCAGTTTGCTTGAGTATTCCCATGGTGTGCCAAGTATACTATAGCTGCTGATGCAGATGCTGCAGCAGTCAAAAGAACTAGCATTGCCTATTGGAACAGAACCATCATTTTTCTTAAGATGGGTTTAAAATTATAGGTCTCCCAGAATTATTTATATATGCATTATGGTCCTTGTGTATATACTTAAATAATGTTCTTACCTTCATGTCCAATTTGAATTAGATTTTTACCTATAAAATTATATGATTTTTTTCAAGATATTTTATATAATGTGAAAAAATATTTATATTCTTATAAAGTAATGTCCAAAGGTATTTACCGTATCAATGACGATGAGGATAATTCTACTGCTTCTTGCACTGCTTCTCAAAATGTTGACAATAGAAATTGGGAAGAGAAAGGAGCAGATAACCACTTACAACCGCATTGGCAGCCACAAAAAATCTGCTCAAAAATTTAAGTTAACTAATAATAGAACGTGACATGTATAGGTTTTAAAAATTCATGGACCAACTTTTCTATATATAATTGTCGAGAGGAAACATGCATGGCCTTTTTACATTGTTTTGAAAAAATATATGCATAGTGAAGAAGAAAACGTAAGTAAATGTTGGAAGATCATCGTACTCTGCCCTAAACCGAATAAATTGTGTGAAGAAAGGAAGTGTTTCATTAGTAGTTCCCGTGATAATTGCACCAACAAATGTAGCAACAAATTCAACTAGCCTTGGGACAAAGTCCACTACAGCAAATCCTCTATTTGGCCCAATTTTTTGGGTAGAAGTAAAACCCTCTCCAGCACCAAGCTTCATCATGTTGCTAATATTTGTATCCATTTCACCAACGATAATTAGACTTATACCTAATCGTCCAAAAATAACTGACTTATTTTTTGTAAGTTAAATATTATTGAACTTATTACATTTTTGTAGAAAAATCATTTTGAGCGATTTTCGACGATGATCCTTACCGAAATGCTGATGTAGCATGTCACGTTATATGCCTGGATATACGTAGCATGACACGTCAGCAGCCATGCCACTGGAAGAGGCCATGTCAACCGGCTACATTAGCATGCCCCACTAGATGAAATAAACAAATAGGAAAAGAACACATGTCAAATGGATTCCAAGTGGATCGGAATCAGATCCGAGTCAATTGTGATAACGTTGGCCTTAGGCCATCTGCCTAAATACTCATCTTGCTAAGGTAAGGAGTGTCCAGACTTATAAACCCATGTCCCTTCCTTTGCCTTTCGGATGTGGGATATGAGAAATACAAAAAGCTTGAGAAGATGATGGGATACGATTTTTTTTGCTTTCTTAATATTTGAATCCATCATATACACATCGTTTTTCTTGCTTTAACCATCACATAAACATCCCATAAAATGTAACAATATATTTCAACACTTTAATTAAACACTATATATAATATTGTTTTTATTGTGATTAACACTTTGGTGCCTTGGCTTCTGTGCACCTTGCTGCCAAATTGGCATGTTTTGTTTTTTAGCTATATAGGCTGAAGGATTTATACATTCTCAATGGAATGATTTTCAGTTGGTTTTATTGCATTTTTAAATGAAACAAAAGCTTGAAGTTCTTGTTTATATTGAGAATTTGTGTGAAAAGCTTGGCTAATTTCTCAAATTAATAATATTTGTGCTTGCTAAAATGTCTTGTCTATGCACAGAATGGGCTTGATACCAACTATTAAGGTCACGCTTTTATTAATGTAGGGCGGATCAAGGGTTAATTTCATCCGTGGTCACTCATATTTAGCGATTATAACGTTATGGTCACTATATTATGATTTGTAACAAAAAATCACTTAACTTTTATTTTGTAACAAAAAAGTCACAATAACGAAAATCAAGAATTCGGCCATTAGAATCATTGGCAGCAGCAATATTTTTTAACAGCAATAAAAATATATTATCTTATAATCTTAAAATCATTGACAGTATCAAAATTTGTTAGATGTCTGACAAGTAAAATGTATATTTATCTTCATATTTTCAATTTTTCGATGGTCGGATTCTTCATTTTTTTATTATTGTGACTTTTTTGTTACAAAATAAAAGTTAAGTGATTTTTTTGTTACAAATCGTAATATAGTGATCATAACGTTACAATCACCAAACATGAGTGACCACAGATGAAATTAACCCGGCGGATCAACCAACTATCTTATCTTTTACAGATTGGATGATATCTTAAACAAGCCTTTGATTTTGGGATATCTACTGCAAAGATTGTGTTTATGTTATTGCATTAAAAATGATAATGACATGCTAATTTTGTTTATTTAGAGGAAGTAAGGATGGGAACATTTGTGTAGCTGAAGTAAAGAAAACAGAAGTAAGCCACTGGAGCAGGAGGCTAAAAGATGTGTAACTTGTCATGACGCTTGCTTCCATGGGTAGGCCTATTTTATAGCAATCTAACTCTAATATTACTTTCTAAATATTGGTTTATATTTGAACTAAAATAGCTAAAGAAGAAGGGCTATGAAGTTATATTCATGGTTGATGCTATTGATGAGTATGTTGTTGGTCAGCTCAAGGAATTTGAGGGGAAGAAGCTTGTCTCTGTAACAAAGGAAGGTCTGAAAATTGATGAAAGTGAAGATGAGAAGCAGAAGAAGAAACAAGTGAAGCAGAAGAAGGAACAAGTGAAGATGATCAACTATTAATTATTAGGTGCTTCTTTTTATTTATTTTGAGTTGTGATATGCTGTTATTAGTAGTTTTGGATAGTTTTTGGAACTGCCTTTTATATGGTTTTATGTTTTAACATTATATTTCGATTTTTATTATAATAAATTTCTCTAATTTTAAGCATCGCCCACTTTTAACTTTTTTTTTTGTTATTTATCTTTTAGACTTAGAGATGATAATGTAATAGTTTGTGAAATTTGGTTATTCATGTTTGTTTAAAGATTGTTTAGAGATAGTTGGTTTTGCAATTTATTATCTATATGTATTATGTGTAGGAAATAAAAATTAAAAATTATAATCATTTTTAGCGACGGAATGGCTACGGATTTCACCATCAGAATTTTTTTATTGGTGGGGTGAATTTAGCAATGGAAATTGATTATCCATTGCTAAATTTAGCAATGGAAATTCATTTTCTGTTGCTAAATTTAGCAACGAAAATGTTATTCCGTTGCTAATTTTGATTAATTCACCAAATTTTGGTTGGATTTAGCAACGAAAATTGAATTTCATTGCTAAAAAATAACAACCGTCAAATTAGTAAATATTGATTTCATTGCTAATTTTCGTTGCTATTTTTTATTAGCAACATAAATTTACTTTTTTCCGTTGCTAAATGACTATTTTCTTGTAGTGCACATATTCGGCCACATTAACACTTTCTCCTCAAAATTTATTTCTCACTCAATCATTAGTAATTTAGCTTGGTTAATTTCATCGGTGGTCATTCATGTTTGAAAATTGTAACATTATGGTCACTATACTACGATTTGTAACAAAAAAATCACTCAACTTTTATTTTGTAACAAAAAAGTCATAATGGCCGGAAAATCAAGAATCCGGCCACCAGAATCATTGATAACAGCAAGATTTATTCACAGTAATAAAAAATATACTGTCTTGTAATCTTGAAATCATTGACAGTATCAAAATTTATTAGATATTTGATAGGCAAAATTGATATTTATCTTCATATTTTTGATTTTCCGGTGGCCGGATTCTTGATTTTCCGGTCATTGTGATTTTTTTGTTACAAAATAAAAGTTAAGTGATTTTTTTGTTACAAATCGTAGTATAGTGACTATAACGTTATAATTACTAAACATGAATGACCACAGATGAAATTAACTCTAATTTAGCTAGATCACACCTTAAGTAACTTATTTGTATAATTGCATTATTTTAGATCACAAAATACTTTAATATACATGCCTACATACCATTCGGCCTAGGTAGTTTTTTTTTTCATTTTTATTCTCCCATCATTTATCATTAATTAATAAAGATTATACCATAAAACACCCATTTATGTATTTATTCTACCTTAACCAATTAAATACAATTAACTTCTTCTCATAGGGTAATTCGGTCTACACTAAACCAAGCCATTATTTTTATTTTCTTCTCATATTGTGCATTCTAACTCACTCTTCAAACCTTTCTAAACATGCCTATACAATTTAATTCCATTTTACATATACTTATCATAGATACCTAATATAAACATAACCTAAATTAATTCAAATTAAATGGAAATGGCCATAATTTGTAACTACTAACCTTATAAGCTTAAAATACACTCCTCAAGCTTCATTTTCCTTTTCTTTCCCCTTTGAATTGCCTTCACATTATTTATTCCATATTTATAGCCACAATTTTCATCAAAAGAAAACACAGTTAATCTACCCTTTTTTGCAATATAATGGCATAATCACAACCTAAATACCTTAAATTACATCATAGAATCATTAAATGAATTTCTCTCCACCAATTTCTCTTACCTCCAAAATTGCACCCTAACTTGATTCCTCATTTTAATCAAATTTTTCTACTAAAATTAGAAATTGGAGGCTATAAATGATTGTATAGAATCTGAATATTAATTAGGAGGCTTGGTTTTGGTGGGAATTTAGGAGAGAGAAGAAGATAATGGGAGAGAAAGTAAGGAAGATAGGTTTGGCCAAGATAAGAAGGGAAGAAGGGAGCAGAATTCTGGATTTATCTCCAGATTTATGATAATTTAGGATTTAAATACCTTGATTTTTAGGCTGGGTTGGTCCAACGAAGGTGGCTGGGCCTAATTCAAGCCCAAATTGATTTTTAAGCTCATTTATGCATTCTAATTTATTTATCTTTCTTTCCAACTCCAAATTACCCCAAAATCAATTCAATAATTCTTCAAATAATAAATTAAGCCTCCATAAAAAATTTAGCTCATTCGAAATTCATTTTCAATTCGGTTCACTCAATCCGATCCAATTCAATCACTTTCAGTGTTACTGTAAAAATTATTTTTTTTGCACCAAAATATTTTATATCTCATTTAATATAGATATGAAAATTTTAAAAATTTTTAGAGATCATTTGCTATTTTTAAAGTCTAGTCAAATTCTTGGTCAACTAGAGTATTATTTAAATCGAAACCGTAATTTTTTTTTATTTTTGATTTTTAGGGACCTATTTTACCTCATTTGACTTCAAATTTCACTATAAGAAAATTACAAATTAGCAACGGAAATTAGCAACGAAAAATGTCAATTTTCAGTTGCTATGCTAATTTGGCAGTTGCTATTTTTAGCAACGAAAATTTTATTCCGTTGCTAAATTTAGCAACGGAAATTAAATTTTGTTGCTAAATTCAACAATGCAATATTCGGTGAATTGGTCAAATTTAGCAACGGAATATAAATTAATTTAGCAACGAAAATAAATTTTCCAGTGCTAAATTCACCCATAAGTAAAAAAATTAACGACGATCTTGTCCGTCGCTAAAAATTATAACAATTTTTTAATACCAGAAACCCATGAATGATGGGAAAGAAAGTTTAAAAGATTGCATGCATGGAAGAGCCATTAACTGCCAAACATATAAAACATATATATAACAAGCAACAGCAAAAACATGAACTCAAATTACAATCCCCTCCACAGAATGAAAATGATGAAAGAACCTAAGAATAACACCTTCAGGTATTTTAGCAAACATGTAACCACATGGAAAAAAAAAAAGGAAGAATGAAGAAGAAGAAAAAGAAGACAGTATTGATGTAGTAATAGATTGAAAAACAATATTTGGTAAGCAGTAGAATTGAAAAAGTACTCTTTGATAGTTCCACCATAAAACCAAGCAAGTATCGCAATGATAGATGATATTGATCTAGCAGGGAAAAACTTTAAGGCCAACTGAATCTAGAGCATTAAACATATAATTAACTAGAATTCCATCGCAATGATAGATGGAGTAATTGAAATATTAACAATAGGAGCACCCAAAGTACCCAATAAAAAATATTACCATCATCCTTCCTCAAAGTTCCCTCATATATATATATATATATAATTCACTTGACTTAGCATTTCCACTACTTGACAAAATGATATATTAATTAGACAATGGAAACTGATCTGAGACATACCAGAGGAAGAATGTCTGATGTCTCTGCTCTAGTCCATCTGCATGTGTGGTTCAGGACGTAATTAGCATAAAGCACAGATTGCATCATCTAGTGCAAGATACACAAATAGACCAAACTTCTTAGCAGACTGACATTAGCAATCGGCAGACTTATTCCTTGAAAAATAACAGATTATGCTGCTTTCAGTAAAACCACAGGGAAGCAATAGCCAGATTTCTGTTTCAAGAAACCAGAGCATAGACCAATAATGCAAGCATAAATTTTCCACAGAAGCAGTACATCAAATGCATTAAAAGTCAAGTGTTGTACAGATAATTTAAAAATGTTTACCTGGGTTTTGGGATAATGGATTGTCCATAGCAAGGTCGGGAGAATGACTTCCATCCTTCAGCGTATGCGGATAAACCAGGAGACGTACCAAAGAAATATCTCTAATTCATAAAACAAGCTGCATTAAGATCAACCATTAGATTGCCTCTATAGCGAAATATAGAGATAATTCTTACCCACAGTCTTGGAGTTGTTGGATCAGATTTTTTTTGCAACTTGGACAATTCTGACTGAAAGCTGATACTAATGGACACTTTGAACTCAAATAGAAAATGGACTGCAAGACAGAAGAAAATGAGATGCTGGCCACAAAAGATGGAAGGCCCATTTGGTGCTGTGAACAAGCAGCCATTGATTAAATTAGAAGGACAAAAGAAGTACAATAACATTTGAAACCATCGACTTTGGTGCTGCTAGACTGCTAAAGTCTTTAATTTATGTGTGTGCTTATCTCTAGGTTTGTTAAAATTTGTTATTTCTAGGTTTTTAAATAGAAGATAAGGATTGCATATTATAAAATTAATTCATACGAGAATAATAGAGAAAATAGTTTATACAAACAAAATTACCATTAATATGTTGTACACAAATTTCTCTAATATTAAAACACATTTTAGAAGATGTATGCTAATTTTAGTATATTAAAAAATATCGATTTCAAATTTTCTCTCCTTTTTTCCCTTATTAAAAAAAATATACAAACAAAATTTTGTTTTGTCTTGAAAAAATAGAACCTATATTATATTATCATGTAGTAATTACTTATAAACCTTTAAAAAGTTAGGTTCATGACAAGTTGCTCTTCATTGTCAAAATTAAATTTAATTGGCTGTTAAAATCAGTTTTCAAAGCCATAAAAATTGAAATTGACTTGGATTTCTTTAAAATTGTCCAGTGAGATTAGGTTGTGTAGATCGGGTGTAAGTATATTTTATATTCAGCTTTATGCAAGTGCACTAAATATATAATTGAAATTGACTTGAATACACACTCCGTAATTATAGTGTGCACATAAACTCTATCTATAATTGACGAGATCGCTTTTAGCAACCATTTTGCAAGAATTTAATTAGAAAACTAATTACATCATTAACATAACTTAATTATTACAACATTGTACATCTCATCAATAGACAAACTCCAGACAAGCTCAATTTTCCTCACCCCTCCAAAACTGCCCAAGCTCATGAACAATAGTTGTATAAATATATATAGTTGGAACTTCAATTCTGAACATCAAGAATTCTAATTTTGAGCTTTGAAGGGAAACTAAGAATCTAGATTTAATTAATTCCATTTCCATCCAATTCCCTCAAAACAAACAAAAGGGTATACATTAAAATGAAAAAAATTAGCAAATTTACTATCAGAGAAATAAAGAGGAAATTAAAAGGAGAGTTAATTACCTCTTGGAGAAGTTAGAATCAGAAGTTACAGTGATCTTGCTCTTGTCACGAGCAATAGTTACAATATCACCAAGAGCACCAGCCTTACCACCAACCAAGAGAATAACAGCTAAAGAAAGGAAAAAAACAACAGAGAAGGGAACCTGCAATGACGAACCAGCCATAGCCAAAGAAGAGAACAATCCAATAATTTCTTCAAATCCAAATCTCTCCAACACAAATAAACTGAAAGCACAAAAAATAGAAAGGATAAAAGAGTATGTCTAGAAAGGAAACAACAAGAAGACAAGGGGCAGTCTTTATGCATCAAAACATTAAAGGACATAGGTTGATTTTTGAAACTACCAGCCAACACTATGACTAGAAACTACTACCACTTGGTCAAGGACACAAATATCTCAAAATGTGAAAGCAGACTTTTAATGAGCTCAAAATCCAATACACACTGTAAAAAATCTCACAAGTATTAATGATTAATCAACATGATTTGCTAACAAAAGCTGGATACTATTTATTTCTCACCTCCATTAGTTCCAAGTAATCAGCAACTGGGTCCATTATTGCCATTTTAATCTCAGATATCTGCATGGCATTTACATTTTATTCATCAGCTTTAAAGCAAGTGGATTAAGCTTGTATTAGAGAGTGAACAAAGCCACAAGCATTTAATAAGATCAGGAAAGTAAACCAAAAAAAAAAAAAGAATATCTTTACTGAGCTGCAGATAAAACTGACTTTAAGAGTGAAGCCATTGGGCAAAATTTGTGAGACCCCTTTTCTGAAGAAAGAACTGCTTTTTCATCAAGACAGCCAAAGGCATTTATATGCGGGCAGAAGAAACTTCCATGCCCTTGAGTAATGCAGGCAAAAACATTTATACATACTACATCAGCACCCTAATATTTGTATTCTGAGATTGTTCAGTAATAGGAATTTAAAAATGCTACTAAAATGGCAGAGATGTGCATTTGCACAACTAATACTACAATAATTTCCTTTTAAATATTAATTCAGGCACCTCTTTCTTATCTTGTAATAAAAACAACCCAGCAAGAGTAACTTCTGCATGAATGCCAAAACAAATTTACCGCGTTCCCCAATCCTTCAACTTCTTGCTTCCTTTGGGTTTAGAAATTGGGGCATTCATTCCAGCCATCTTCATATTATATTTGGCCCGAAGAGCATCATTATATGTCCATCTGCATACAAAAGGATTATCAGGAATTATTTAAGGAATAAAACAAGTTAGAGCAGAACATCCATCCGCAACAAAAGGATGATCAGGAATTATTTTAAGGGATAAAACTATTTAGAGCAGAACATCGTGATTAGAAACTCCAAAAAACACAAACTCTAGAAAAACTTGAAGAAACATTTAACCATTAAATTTATTACTACAAGATAACAATATAGAGAACAGTAATGATCATAATTGCAACCAATTTAACATATCGATAGAAAAAAAAACATGTTAACCTAAATCATTTAATGAAAATCATAACAAGAAAATGGGAATCATACCTCCAAGAAGTACAAGTTTTCCTGCAAAAAAGTAGCAGAATAGGAGTAATGAACAACCAAATCCTGCAGCCAAACATGGTGTTTTCTCCATAACCCAAAAAACTAAAGAGGAAAAAATGGCTAGTATCTCGAGAAGCTATAACTGAGAAACTAAAAATGCTTAGCACAATACGAATAAAAATAAGGAAAAAAAACCCCATGATTTTATACCCAAATTATCCAATAAAAGCCCCCACTTAACGCCACTACAATGCACTTCCCAAATTCAGTATCCCTGTTGCTATTACAACAAAACCGAAACAGTATCCCTGTTGCTATTACAGATAAAAAAATATATCAAAAAAAGAGCCCATCACCTGAGAGGTTGATTTTTGTCATATTGCGAAAAGTTAATTGAAAAAAAAAAAAAAGAAGAAAATAAATCAACCATCACCTGAGAGGTTGATTTTCTTCACTTTTTATGTATACCGTCGAATTTCGCCACTAAATAGCTGGAGCTTCTCTATGGTTTCTGGATGGGACTGTTTCTAACAGAAACGGTTTCTGAAATAGACATAAGATACTATCATATAAGCAATGAACCCAAATAACAAAAATCAAGATCCCCTAAGAGAGACAAGGAAAGAAAGAAACCAGGAAAACCAGCATAGAATGCAACCATCCTGCATTCACTTGCTCTTTGAGATCCTGGAGCTAACACTGTGCCCGCAACAATATCCCCAACTTCACTTGGGTTTAAATTTGTTTTCTCGATCAATGCCTGCAACAAGCAACCAGAATAAAAATTAAAAAAAAAATGAAGCAATTCCCGCCTTCCCCCGAAAAAAAAAGAAAAAGATAGTAAAATATAGAGATACTCGTATTATTTACAGACTAAGGCATAATACCAGTCAACAATCATGAAATTCAAAGGTTAGCATAAAATTCGGGTGAGAAGAAGATGAAGAAGGGCGGAGGTGATCGAGAAGAACTCGTTGCTAATATGAGAAGAACATGGAAGGAGGCGGCGTTCAAAGCTGATGGCGAAGATGAAAAGAAGAGAAGAGACGGCATAGTATTTCCGTTGTTAAATTTTGACGCTAAAAATTCCCTCCACTTTTAGCGACGGAAGATAACCAAATATATTTTCATTGCTAAATGTAGAATATTTAACCAATTTTAAAATTTCCATTGCTAAATAGCAACGGAATTGGAATTTCGTTACTAAATTAGCAACGGAATAATTTCCATTGCTATTTTTAAATTTTCTTGTAGTGTTTTAACTTTGGGCTCACCATGACTAATATTTTTCAGTAGTCAAATAAAATATTTTTTACCACCGGACATATTTTTCTACCCAGGTGTACTGATCAACTGCGAAAAATACTATTCATGATAAAGCTGATATTTGAGTCACTACAATTCTCCTCAACTTATAAAAATTTTATCTTCGAAATTTTACCTGTATTGAAAAGATTAAGATATTGTTGCTTTATGGCTGCTTCTGGTTCCCACATGGCTTGCTCAATGTTATGATGATTTTATAGCACTTTAACCAATGGGATCTGTTTATTTCTCAACTGTCTGACTTCTTTAGCTAAAATCTTCATTGGCTTTTTCTCGTAAGTCAGATTAGGTTGTATTTGAATTTTTTCAGGCTTGATGATATGGTTGGGATCTGGCCGATGTCTTTGTAACATAGATACATGGAAGACATCTTGAATTTTCTCTAACTCTGATGGAAGCTTCAATTTGTAGGCAACTAGCCCTACTCTCTGAATAATCTCATAAGGTCTAATAAATCTAGGACTCAGCTTGCCTTTGTTGCCAAATCTCAGTACTTTTCTCGAAAGAGATACTTTCAAAAATATTTTATCCCCAACTTGGTACTCGATATCTTTCCTTTTTAAGTTTGCGTAAGATTTCTATCAATCCATAGCCTTACTTTTTCTTCGACTTAACGCACCAAGTCCGTCCCTATCATTTTTTTCTCACTTAGTTCAACCCAACATAATGGAGTTCTGCATTTCCTTCCATATGACACTTTATGTGGAGCCACTTTAATACTAGATTGATATCTGTTATTATAAGAAAACTCCGCCAAAGGTAAATATTTCTTCTGGTTACCTTTAAACTCGAGGATGCAACATCTCAACATGTCCTTTAGAATCTGAATAACTCATTCTGATTGTTCATCCATCTGAGGGTGGAAAGAAGTACTAAAGTGAAATTTCATCCCCAATACATCTTGCAACATCTTTAAAAACTGAGGTAAATCTTGAATCCCTATCATAAATGATTGAAGAAGGCACTCCATGAAGTCTCACAATTTCATTAATATATATCTCTGCCAACTTATTTAAAGAATAATCCATCTGCACTGGCAGAAAATGAGCAAATTTTATGAGTTTATCAATTACTACCCAAATTGCATTATGCTTTGTTCGAGTATGCGGTAACCCTGTCATAAATCCATAATTACTTGATCCTATTTCTATTTTAGTATAATTATGGGCAATAATAAACTCGATAGGACCTGGTATTTTGCTTTTACTTATTGACAAATTAAACACTTACTTACAAACTCTGTTACATCCCACTTCATATCTGGCCACCAATAATTTACTTTTAGGTCCTGGTATATTTTGTTACCCCCTGATGCATTGCATAGCTATTGTGGTGAGCTTCAGTTAAAATATTCTTCTTCAATTCAGCTTGATCAGGAACATATAATCTTCGCTTGTAATAAACACTACCATCTGATCCCAATGAGAAGTCACCACCATTACCATTCATCACTTGTTTCTCTATAGTCTTTATGTAATGTCCCTAAAATGGTCGCTTACAGATATTATCCACTTTGGGCTGAGACCTTCACTACTAAAAAAATGCAAATTAGCGACGACAAAATTCGTCGCTAACTGATATTTTTTCGTCGCTAAATCAGTTTAGCGACAACTTAGCGACGACTTTCATTTTGAAACAAAAGTCGTTGTAGCAGAATTTCGCTACAACAAGAAGTTGTCGCCAAATTTTAGCGATGAAAGAGCATTGTCGCTAAATATTTGTCGCCATTTTGCTACAACAATGTTCACGCAAAATTTAGCGACGACAGTATTTTTGTCGCAACATTGCTATGATATTGTTCACGCAAAATTTTGCGACAGTATTTTCGTCGCAATATTGCTACGACATTGTTCACACAAAAATTTTGCGACGAAAGTATTTTCATCACAATATTGCTACGACATTGTTCACGCTAAATTTTGCGACGACGGTGTTGCAATAATGCTACGACATTGTTGACGCTAAATAGCTACTGTTCAAACATGCTAATTCATCGCTAAATTAAAATTATTTTTTTATTTTTAAATTAATATGAAAATTTCATCATTTAAATAATAAGTCACAGATAAATTTATATTTATAGACTACTTAATATTTAATACAAAAATATATATATTCATGAAAAGATTGTTATTTACAAATTGATATCATCGATAATTGTATATCTAAAATATTACATGCATATATAACAATAACAAATTTCACCCAAAATGTCATACTATATACTTGTAACTATAATGTAAATAGATACATTTGTTCATAAATCTACTGCTGAAAAAAGTTGTTGCATCTCCATCTAATGTTGGATTTATCTGACCCGCTGATTCATCTCTTGTTAATGCTCAGCACAAATCTCAACTTTAAACTCAATCCGCATAATTGACAAATATTGCAAGTACAAACTATGAGAAACAAATAGAAAATTAATATAAGGGTGTGAGGAATTAACATGAGGCAAATCCACTAAATACACAAGTAATGGATCATCTTTTTCGAAATTACAGACTGGTCTACAAACAATACCAAGAGATCTACGAATATAACCCCAAACCAATAATCTATATGTTCATCACTGTAGACAATGAAACAGTAGAGGTTAGAGAAAGACAGGCATACAGGCAGTGAATTAAAAACTTTATACAAAGGGATCCTTTCAAGGAAAAAGAGAAACAAAGAGAAATGCCATAAAACCATCAAGAGTTATAAAAGGTAATCATAAACCAAGTGTTGAAAGAATATGCAAATCCTAAAATAACTTAGAGCAGGCAATGAAACACGAGAGAGGCTTTATTGTATATAGAATTGACCTGGACAGTACCAACTAAAGGTTCAACTTTGAACCAACGACCTATTCCGGTTGAACAAGTCTTTAGAAAATGATATCATTCACACTTAAATTTCTACCCTGTACCATTGGTTGAATTTTAACAAGGTCAGCAGAACCATCTAAGAAATCCCACCAAATGATCTACTAACAATACAAATACAATTTCAAACCGGTAAAGGCACAAAAGAGAGAGAGAGAGACAGAGACAGAGACAGAGATTCATGCCCAGCATTTGCATAGAAGATTAAAAGAAGGGCAGATTCAGTGCATGATACTTGTTTTCTTAAAAAGACAACACTTAGATTCAGCTCATGATACTTGCTTTCTAATAAAGACAACACTTACTTGGCAATTTTTTTCTGGTGTGACATAGAAACTTGTATTTACAATGATCAGAGTTGAGTTCTCTTAAAATCTCTTGCTGTTCAGCCCACTCCATATTGGCACTTAAGTAAGTTGCAGATATATTAGCCTACAGAGCAAAGTAATTGGCAATAGTACATCTGATGTTACAGTAGTATCTGAATTTGCTTGTTCAACTGTAATCTATGGAAGAACAAACAAATAGACATGTGTAAGAACATCTCTCAAGCATCTGAATTTGTAAGCCTAAAACATCTCTCAAGCATCTGAATTTGCTTGTTCAACTGTAATCTATGGAAGAACAAACAAATAGACATGTGTAAGAACCAATATGACGGTCATTGTATCTTGAAGCATTGTACCTTGAAATCTCCTGTGGGCAAGAAAATGGAACAGTTTATATGCTATGTACAATTATGGCTAGCAAAATTATAGCCAAGTTAGGAGGGGAGGCCAAGCCCCAAGACTAAACAGCAACAGAAAGAGGGAGACTACACCCAACAAGATCCACCCATCAAGATACTAGCGGAGGTAAATTAAAGATAAGCTGATCGTTGCCTGTCTCTCCTCCATAATTGGTGTTAATTGAAGAGCAGGCATACTATCCACTTCCATATATTTTTTTTATAAAAATAATCTTTTTTAGGCAATTAACAAAAAATAGTATTGTCAGGTAGAGTCAAATATAAATAAAATACTTTCATAGATTTAAAAATTAAAAAAAAGGATGAGAAAAAGAAAAAGAAAAAGAAAGAAGAGCATATTACAAATTATAATTCTACGTACCTTGCTGTCAATATTATATAGCCATTTGATTTGCTTTGACTTGAGTAGCAGAAATATTATATAGCCATTTAATGATACTGTAATCCCAAATCAGTAATCCCATATGAATACTTAAATTAAATCAAAGTAACAGCATGTTTGGAAAATTAATAGTGTAAAAATTTTGAAATGAAACTAGAACTGAGATGCCCTTCTTGTTACAAATGCATCAATTTCCAATGTTCACCACACAACAGTAATTAACAAATGAAAATCAATACCAGTACATCAAAATGAAAGCACCAAATATGAAAAAAGAAGAAGAATTTTAGAAATTAATCAAAGGGCACATCTCAAAGTTGGTTAATTAAATAAACAAAAATTCATTTCAAAATAAGTTGTTTCGACATTATATAATAACAAACAAATTAAAACCAATTAGATGCAAATATATAAAATAATATGAATTCTTAGTTAGAAAGTTTACATATATTCAAAAAAACTAAACTGCATAATCAGATATATCTTAATAAACATATCAAAACTTAAAAAGATTTACTAATACTCACTTTGTAAGTAAGCTCTCCCTGGAAGCCCCCTGCAATAAGAAAATTATATTTGACTGCCAAAGTGCTGATTTGGGTCTATGTGAAACCTTCTAGCAAACTACCTGCATGTTTTTACATGACAAGAAATTAAGCGTGAGCAAGCAAATATGAAAATGCTAGTACACATGCAAGAAAATAAGGATGCAACAATCAGAAGCAAAAGCATGCTTCATAAGCCTTTACTAAAAACTAAAGACACAACCAAGATCAAGAAAAAAAACAAACAAAGAATTCGCCAATCCCTAGAATCTGAAGAAATTATGTGAAAATAGAAGATAAGTACAGATTCAAAATAAACAAATCAAACTATAAAATGAACCCTAAATCCCTAAAAAAGAGAACACAAAAAATGAATAAAATAGAAGAGATTTGAAAATTACTTAAAAGGCGAGACTTCAAATCCACCCAAAATAAAGGCTTGCACATTTGATCCTCATTTGCAGACACTTCAAATCCATCCAAAACAGAGAGAAATTACAAAAATAAAAAGATTAAAAAATTAACAAAAGAATAAAACAAGAAAAAGAAACCAAGATGAAACAAGGAAAGCGAAAGCAGAGAAAAGAGGAGCCCGCAAAAATTATGAAGCAGCCACTTTTTATAGTTTCAAATGTCAAAAAAGGCAATTACAAAATCATAAGTGCTAGGTACACCTTATTCTACCACAGCAATTACACTTAGCTTGAAGTACGTCTTCATCTTCACTCGATGTCCTTCAGAACCCAATTACAAAATCGTAAGTGCTAGGTACACCTTATTCTACCTCAGCAAATACAGTTCAAAAGCAAAAGCTCACCCATTAGCACTCTTTTGTGCAGATCCGTTCTTCGCTTTATTCTGCACCAAAAAAAAAAGATCTTGTTACAAATAGCTAACAGGATGAAAAACACATCTGGGAATTTCATTCCATCACGGATGAAAAACACAGGGAAATTGTTTCCCACAAGATAAAAGTTACCCTGAGTTAACAAGAAAGAGAGGACAACAATAAGATGAGAGAACAAAACTCTCGAATGTTGACTGAAGATTTTAGGGATTTAAAATGGGAGAACAAAACTCTTGAAGTAAAATGGGAGAGAGGGAGAGAGAGTAAGAGGGCAGCGGCACAAAAGGTTAAGATTTTAGGAATTTGGAAAAAATGAAACCCGCCAATAATTTATTTTTGTCCCGCTAAAAAATTTGTGGATTTGGCTACAACATGTTGTTGCAAATTTGGCTACATAATTTTTTCCAAACTAATTTTATGAGAACTATATTCTCTCAATTTAATTATTTTATTATATAACTTATAATAATTGATCACAATTAATATTATTAAAAATAAATATAATAATTAATTTAATTTAGTTATTTAAATTTATTAAAATAAATGGTTTAATTAAATGTAAATGAAATTTAAATATTAAAAATTAAAATTATATAAAAATATATAGTTAAATATAAAATATGAAATATAATGTATAGATATTTTTGTAAGATAATTAAAATAATAATTTTAATTCATTTAAATTCTCACCAAATAGCATGCCAACAATTTCAAATTTAGAAAAAAAAAATCAAACAAGATAACGTGTAAAGATAATAATTTATTTTAATTTAATTAATTTAAATAAAATCAATTAATTTTTCTAAATTTTGCTAAAAAAATATACTAGATAAATTTATTAAATTAAATACTCTAATTAAATATAAATAAAATTTAAATATTAAAAATTAAAATCATATAAAAATAGTTAGAACATATTTTTAGCTAATTAAATGGAAGAGCATTTTGCTAAATTGGCGACAACATTGTTGTCGCTAATTAGCTACAACATTGTTGTCGCCAATAGAGGGATATGAAGAGAATAGTATTTTGCTAAATTGGCGACAACATTGTTGTCGCAAATTAGCTACAACACCGTTGTCGCCAATTAGCTACAACATTGTTGTCGCCAATAGAGGGATATGAAGAGAATAATATTTTGCAAAATTGGCGACAATAATTAGCTACAGCAGTGTTGTCACCAATTAGCTACAACAGTGTTGTCGCAAATTAGCTATACGTATAGGAACATAATTGTATTTTGCTAAATTCGCGACAACATTGTTGTCGCAAAATTGGCTACAACAATGTTGTCGCCAAATTGGCTACAACAATGTTGTCGCTAATATTGGTATAGGAATATAATTGTATTTTGCTAAATTCGCGACAACATTGTTGTCGCCAAATTGGCTACAACAATGTTGTCGCCAAATTGGCTACAACAATGTTGTCGCCAATTAGCTACAACAATATTGTCGCCAATATTGGTATAGGAACATAATTGTATTTTGCTAAATTCGCGACAACATCGCCAAATTGGCTACAACATTGTTGTCGCCAAATTAGCTACAACATTGTTGTCGCCAAATTTGCTACAACAATGTTGTCGCCAATATTGGTATATGAATATAATTATATTTTGCGAAATTAGCGACAAAATTGTTGTCGCCAAATTAGCTACAACATAGTTGTCGCAAAATTTGCTACAACAATGTTGTCGCCAATATTGGTATATGAATATAATTATATTTTGCGAAATTAGCGACAAAATTGTTGTCGCCAAATTAGCTACAACATAGTTGTCGCAAAATTTGCTACAACAATGTTGTCGCCAATTAGCTACAACAATTGTTGTCGTCAAATTAAGTATATGAATATAATTGTATTTTGCTAAATTAGCGACAACATTGTTGTCGCCAAATTAGCTACAACATTCTTGTCGCCAAATTTGCTACAACAATGTTGTCGCCAATATTGGTATTTATATATAATTATATTTTGCGAAATTAGCTACAACATAGTTGTCGCCAAATTAGCTACAACAATGTTATCGCCAATTAGCTACAACAATTGTTGTCGCCAAATTAAGTATATGAATATAATTGTATTTTGCTAAATTAGCGACAACATTGTTGTCGCCAAATTAGCTACAACAATGTTGTCGCCAATATTGGTATATGAATATAATTATATTTTGCCAAATTAGCGACAACATAGTTGTCGCCAAATTTGCTACAACAATGTTGTCGCCAATTAGCTACAACAATTGTTGTCGCCAAATTAAGTATATGAATATAATTGTATTTTGCTAAATTAGCGACAACATTGTTGTCGCCAAATTAGCTACAACATTGTTGTCGTCAAATTTGCTACAACAATATTGTCGCCAAATCTGCTTTTGTTGTCGCAATTGTTTGCGCCAAATTTTTGGCGCCTGATATTAGCAACAATAAAAATTTGCTGTCGCTAATTTGTCGCAATATTTGTTTTCCCACCAAATCTTTAAAGATTTGCGACGAAAGCTATTTTTTGTCGCAATGTTGTCGCTATATTATGCATTTAGCAACGAATTTTATTGTTGTCGCAAATTTTTGTCGCTATTCTGTATTTTTTTTGTAGTGCTTCATGGTTTTAAAATGCGTCTGCAAAGGAGAGATGTCCACACCCTTATAAGAAATGATTAATGCTTCTCTCCAACCGATGTGGGATATTACAATCCATCCCACCCCTTAAGGGGCCCAGCATCCTAGCTGGCTTGGGGTTCCAGTATCACACTAGCACGTTGGTCCGACCTTTGGCTTTGATACCATCTATAACGTCCCCAAAATGATCGCTTGCAGATATTGTTCACTTTAGGCCAAGGCCCTCACGATTTTAAAATGCATCTGTAAAGGAGAGGTGTCCACACCCTTGTAAGGAATGCTTCGTTTTTCTCTCCAACTGATGTGGGATAATTCCACCCTAAAATGGTAACACCTTTATACCACGGTACTGTACGTACAATGATTGGATGTTAGAATACTATGATGGTTACAATTGCTATTACAAATAGTTTGGTAAATATTTTTTCAACATTCAACGTCATAAATGAACAATCCATATAATAACTTGCTTACAACTTACATCAGACATGCATATATAATATGTAAAAACTTGTACATATAAATTACCATTTATACCCATTGAAATCATATACATGCCATGTGTATACTGTCATTCTTACTTTGTATCACTATTCTTGATCAACACCAGCTTACTGCCACTTTAACTTCCTACTTTCATAACCTACACGCAGTAGCAACACTACGTGCTAAGCATTAAAAATGTCCAGTGGTGGATACGAATTTCAGACTTTTTATTAACAGATTCATTCATGCACACACATTATATTTTTATTTTGTAACCTTATTCATTCAATATTTTTGCTTACCTCTTTCTTTAACCTTTGGTATTACTAATTCTTTACTTACCAATTGCTTTATATACAATATTTATTTAATCCCAGTTATTTCTAGTATTATTCTTTAAGTCTACTTTTTATCTTCATTTGTATTTTCGAAACAGTTATTTAACCTTTATTTTACATTGTGTTTTTAGTTTGTCATTATATATATTGGCTTTTATCTTACTTTACATTTCAATCGTTTTTCAGAATATTTTTAGTAATTATTACTTTTCTTATTAATTCTATTGGTTATTACACTTGGATCCTGTTATATTAATTTCAATATATTTGGTTGTAACTATTTTTACTCTATTTCAGTTACACTTAATACATTACATCCGTTATATTAACAGTAACAGTAAATTTTGTTAATAGTACTCTTGTTACGATTGTCATCATTAACTCCAGTATCATTTATTTCGATTAAATTTCGTTCTTTAAATTAATTAAACTTTCTATCCTAAATTACCTTCATTTTCTTTATATTGCTTTAGGTATTAAACTTTCTTCAATTCATTAAACAATTTACAGTTTACATGCATTTGTTCTTCCCTTATCCTACAGTACCTAAGCCATTTACATTTCTTCTATTCATTTCTTCGTTTATAGTCATACAGTATATTCGTTATCAGTTCCTTCGTTACGTATACCTTTAAACATTAACCTTTCTCTATACAGTTACGTTATTTAGTATTTCCTTATTTTGGTCTTTGTGTTTATACTATAATCATTACTGAATTTTCTCTATATCTTATTCTCTTAATAAAGGCCATATTATTATCAGTTTGATCATTACAATTATTATGTACCTACACTGCTACATTATTTAATATTATCATTAACCATTATACTTACTTTCCTACTTTTATTTTACTCTACATTTCAATCCTTTAATTAAGGTCGATTTATGATTTAGTCCTTGAAGTTTCATTAAATTACATTTCTGTTTAGTTTTTACTTCAATATTCACAGTTATAACATTACCCAACTGATTTTATTATTCCTTTTCATTTTCTTCTCTCTCTTTTCTTTCTTTTCATTTAATCACTTTGGTACAGTCTATACAATTCGGTTCCTATATTAAATCTGTGCCTGAGAGTATTAATAATATTGTAATTAAATCCTTGTACCAATATTATATATACATTTTCGTTAGTCAGTATTTTTCCAGTCATTTTATGTCTTTAGTTCCTTTAACTTTTTTATTGTTATCCAATTTCAGTTCAGACTCTTAATTCAATTAAACGTATGATATATATTTCTTTTATGCCTTCAGCCTCTTATTACGTCAGTATTTAATTTTTTTCATTTTAATTCATTATTTTGTAGGCACCATTTTTGATTGGTTATCCATTATTCATTTTACTATCACATTACTGTCCTTGTACAGTTACTTCGTTAATTAGCTATTCAGTAATTTATCAGATAATCCAATATAACATTCATACTTGATGATTGATTTTTATTTTACTTTATTATTTTTCATTCCTTTATGAATAATTCAATTCATTTTCTTTCTTTGGTTTGCCTCTAGTATCAATCCAGTAAAAATCTCCAAACCATATACACGAGATAAATACATTTAGAGTGATTTTGAAGAACCACCCGAACATTTACATTCCATTCACATTTCATATTTCAACATGTCATCATTTAGTAGACTGTCATTGGCCTACTAAAATAAGTAGTCATGATCTGCACCGTAATTATATATTTAATATCCCTATGACCAGCCAACTATATCCTGTATTAGATTTATCTGCCAGATTACTACTAAGGGCAATTCAATTGACCACTTTTTCGATCATTTTTCATTTTCAATTCAGTTACCGATACATCCTTAATCCAATCATACCATTAGTTCATACAACTCAATACTTTTTAAATTTCTACTTTGTACATAGTATAATATTATTGTTCCAATCATTCAATACTCATTGAAAACTTCCAAATAGTTTCTATACATTCTATCAATTATCCAGTCATTCATTCATTTTATAATACTTATTTCCTTTCAGTCAGATTTATATCATTTTCTTTGCCACTTGACTTAACATTTTCATAGTATTCACTTTAAACAATATATATACAACTTAAAATTCATTTAAATATTTTCTCTGTCTCTCTGTCACACACACACACATATATATTCCTTATTTATATCCAATACACTCAATATTTTGTTTATTGATTATTATCATTATTATTGTTTTAAATTTACAGTTTTTCTTTATTATTATTGTCTAATCGTTAATCTTGCTATTATTTATTATTTAGTCACTTACTCTTCAACTTTTCTAACAATTACTTTAGTAACTTACATAAATATTTTTCTTTACAATTTAATCCTTAAATTAGACACTTTAGTATCTTTTTACACTTTAATTCCTAAACTTTCATTTATTTATAATTTCATTCTTCACTTCTATTTAACTTACATAAAGTCAATATTTAACTACCTTTTTACACTTATTACATTATTTACTTTTAAAGTTTTAGTCCTCTAAGCTAGTCAAATTACCATTTAGTCCTCTTTTTGTTCAATAAATTATTAAAATGCCCTTTGTTCATTTTATTTACAATTTTGCCACTAGTTATATAGTTAATATATTTTAACTATAAATTCAATATTTATTTTGTAAAATTTCTATTTAGTCCCTAAACTTTATTTCATGCTTAAATCTCATTCCATATTCATTTAAATATCTGTTTTATCCAGTAATCTTAACTTTACTTAAAATTACCATTTTATCCTTTTGCTTCCGTATTTTGTATAATTACCATTTTGCCCTTCTATTTTCAAATTCTTTCATTTAAGTCTTTTTTTTAATTCCAATTATTCCAACTTTCATTCTTTTTTATTAACATTTCACATTTTACCATTATTTCACTATAAATACTATTCAATCATGGTATAAATTTTACATTAAATTTATTTATACCTGTAGCGTCCCTAAATGATCGCTTGCAGATATTGTCTACTTTGGGCCGAGGCCCTCACGGTTTTAAAATGTGTCTGCAAGGGAGAGGTATTCATAGCTTTATAAGGACTATTTCGTTCTCTTCTCCAACCTATGTGGGATATTACAATCCACCCCACTTAAATAGGTCCAACGTCCATGCTGGCTCGGAGGCCCAATATCACACTAGCACAAGGTCTGATCCCCAGCTTTGATACCAACTGTAACGTTCTCAGATGATCGCTTGCAAATATTGTCCGCTTTGGACCTATTTAGGTGGGGTGGATTGTAATATCCTACATCAGTTGGAGAGAAAAACAAAATATTCCTTATAAAGCTATGGATACCTCTCCCTTGCAGACGCATTTTAAAACCGTAAGGGCCTCGGCCTAAAGCAGATAATATCTGCAATCAATCATCTGGGGACGTTACATTCTCCACCGAATAAGGTGGAAAGTCTTTTATAGAATATTATGGAGAATTAACTAAAATTTTTCAAGAGTTGGATCATCAGGATAAATTTGTTATGAAAGATCCTGATGATATTGTTGCATACAAAAATTTGGTTCAATGACTAAGGGTGCATATTTTTTTTGTTGGTTTAGATGAAATGTTTGAACAGGTTCATAGAGAGATCTTGCACAAAGAACCAGTCCTGGATCTAGAAGAATGTTATGCATAAATCCAAAGAGAGGCAGTACGCCAAACATCATTTATGGAGGACAAGGAGATCTCTTAAGCAACAACAATGGTATCTCAAAACAAACCAAAGGCTATTAATGATGTTGAAAAGTATTGTAAACATTGCAATTGAGCTGGACATCTCAAATATCATTGTTTTAAGCTTGTGGAATATCCAGATTGGTGGGATAATAATTGGGCACTATGAAAGAAGGATTCCAAATGGAAGCCTATTGCTATTATTGTTGAAGAAGGTGCAAATGATGATTCCATTGAAATAGCCTCAACTCTGGTAGCAGTCGTAAATGATTGTGGTAAGATTTCTAAACCTATTTCTAATAATGCATAATTGATTCTGGTGTTACTGATCATGTTATTTTTTATTCTAGACAAGTCAATTGTATTAATCGATCCTCAAGAAAATTGTTTTTACTGCCAATGATAGTAAAATCCCAATTATTGGGAATAACTCTTTAACACTTACTAATGATCTTAATCTTGACTCTATTTTGATTATCCCGTCTTTAGATTATAATCTCTTATCAATTTCTCAAATTAACAAAGCCTTATCTTGTGTTATTATATTTTAGCCTAACCATTGTGTGTTTAAGGATATCCAGATAAAGAGGACGATTGGTTGTGCTGCTAGGAAAAGAAAGTTGTATTATTTGGACTTGAGGATAGAAAACTTGGACAAACTACAACAAGTTTTGGCAGTAGACAGTCCTCAAGGGGAGAGAAAAGGTCTAAAATTTTATTATGGCACCGGCGATTAAGACATGCAGCTTTTGGGTATCTTAAAAAATTATTATCTAGTGTATTTAAAAATATTGATGTTTCTAGTTTCATTGTGAAGTTTGTGAACTTGCTAAGAGTCATCGTATCTTTTATCGTTTGATTTTGAATAAAAGTCCTATTTCTTTTATGATTATTCATTCTGATATTTGGAGCCCTACAAAAGTTTCCACTCTAGGAGTATCTTGTTAATTTGTTACTTTTATTAACGATTGTACTAGGGTGACTTGGTTATGGATTATAAAATCTAAATGAGAAGTCAATATCTTATTCCAAAGATTTCATAAAATGGTTTGAACTCAATATAATGCACATGTTATAGTTCTTCATAGTGATAATGGAGGAAAATATAATAGTTTCGAACTTAAGAGTATTTTGGAGGAATAAGAAATTGTTCATCAAATAAACTGTCCGGATCCACCTCAACAAAATAGGGTTACTGAGAGAAAAAATCATCAATTTTTGGAAGTGGTATTTGCTTCCTTATTCGAAGCCCATATGCCACAATCCTATTAGGAAAAGTTATTACCTCTATAGTGTATTTAATCAATCGAATTCCCTCCCATTCCATTGAGTTTTCAAACACCACTTCAAGCTCTTAACAAATGTGTAAGTGCTCCTTCTATCCCAAATTTATAGCCTCATATCTTTGGATGTTTTGTCTTTGTCCACTTATATAAACACCAACGTCACAAGTTAGCCCCACGAGTTTTTAAGTTTGTGTTTGCTGGATATGTTATACACGAAAAAGGATACAGGTATTATCATCCTCCAACTAGACGAATGTTTGTCACTTTGGATGTGATTTTTCATGAGAATTTTATGTATTTTTCCTCTAAGTTTGAACTTTAGGGAGAGAATCAAAAGAAAATTTAGACTATTAATTATACTCATATTGAACTCGATTTGGATAAAGAAGTTCCTAAATCGATAGGTATAAGTCTAGTTGTTGAAGATACATGTCTATTAATTAAAGATACAGATCTAAGTCCAGGTGTTAAAGTTAGTCCATTGGATGAAAATGTTAGTTCTTTGGATGGTAGAGCAAATCCATCTAACTCTCTTTTTGAAATACAACACCAGTCAGAACTACCAAAGAAATAATTGCCTGAATGAGTCATTAGAGGTATTCCTAGGCAAACTTATGAACCTGAAATATCCAATACAGTTAAGTATCATATGAGTCACTTTGTGTCTAACCAAAATTTGTCTGAATCAAATAAATATGTTGTGAATCAATTATCTATTGTATATATTCCTAACAGTATGCAAGAAGCCTTAACTGATTCAAGATGGAAGGTTGATATGAATGAAGAAATGAAATCCTTAAAGAAGAATGAAACATGGGATCTTGTTGAATGTCCACCTGGAAAGAAGTTGGTTGGATGTAGATGGATTTATTCGGTGAAACATAAAGCTGATGGTACCATTGAAAACTTTAAAGCGAGACTGGTAGAAAAAGGATACACTCAAATTTATGGGGTTTATTACACCAAAATTTTTGCTCCTATAGCTAAGATCAATACCGTCAAAGTGTTGTTATCATTAGTTGCAAATATGGATTGGTCTTTGAAGCAATTTGATGTGAAGAATGCTTTCTTGCATGGAAAGCTGATGAAAAAAATCTATATGGATATTTCACCAGGATATATGGTGCTTGAAAAGGAAAAGGGAAAGGTGTGTAGATTGAATAAGTCATTATATGGATTGAAACAATCTCTAAAAGCCAAGTTTTGCGACGGAATTAGCGACGAATATTTCCGTCACTAAAGTTTATAATTTTTTATTCATGAAATTCGTTCCAGAAAATTTAGCGACGACATTTTAGTCGCTAATTTTGGAGGGAAAATATAGCGCATTTTTTGCGACGGTTTAGCGACGGAAATTATTCTGTCGCTAACTGTAATTTGTTACCGTAATACAATTTGCGACTAAACGGATTATTTAGTCGCAAATAAATTAAAAAAATAATTTTTTTTAAATTTCACTCACATGATTTATGTATAGTTTCAAGTAATTTTAATATAGACCATATGAAATGAATATTTTATTTTGTAACATAAAATTATAAATTATTTTATAAGTTGATAATAATTTTTTATCAATTATACCAAAATCTAAAGTTATTTATTTAGAAAATTTATATTTTTAATAATAATAATAAACTAATTCTTACGATTATTATATATTTGCGTGTTCAAGATTAAAAAAATAAATATTTATAAAACAGTAATATAAAATTTATTATTTCATTAAAAATAATAATAAAAAAATTTGTAATTAATTTTTATTTTATAAAA
Organism: Excoecaria agallocha; assembly: GCA_037975025.1. Lineage (NCBI taxonomy): Eukaryota > Viridiplantae > Streptophyta > Magnoliopsida > Malpighiales > Euphorbiaceae > Excoecaria > Excoecaria agallocha. The sequence goes on from CM075811.1 coordinate 45,016,003, forward strand.
TTTAAATTAAATATTAAATTATTAGGAATTCTATTGATTTCTTTATCAATTATCCCCAAATATAAACTTATTTATTTAAAAAAATTACATTTAATAATAATAATAAAGTAATTGTTATAAGTATTATATAGTCATATTATGAAAAATAATAAATATAAATATGTTAAGATATTATCTGATAAATCCAAATATATAGTCCATTTGAATCTGCATGTTTACGGTTTGGTTGGATATTTAAATACAAATTGAACAGCTTTTATACAGAATAGTATAACTAAAGATTCAACGATTAAGTATTTCATTTAATTAGAGATTTAAGATCTCAATTGAACATAAATTCAATTAAGTGACTGAATTGAAAAATTTTGATAAGTTAAGAGGATTAAAATATTTTGTTTGTCGAAGAAAAATATAAATAGAAAAGGTGATGATAAAAAGATAAATGTATAGATTATTTTAAACGGTGAAGATTAGTTTTTAAAGTCTGTAAGTTCAGTTTTTGTTGCAAAAAAATAGGCTATTTTCTGGATTTTTTACATAATGACCAGTTTTGTATATGAAGACGATCGAAAAATCATTTGCCGTTAGATCGGCCTGATTTTTGGTGAGTACGTTCGAAACTCCTTGTTGTTAATTTTGAATGGTAAAGATTAATTTTTAAAATCTGTAAGTTTAATTTTTGTTGCAAAAAAGAGGCTATTTTTTGGATTTTTTATGTAATGACCAGTTTTGTATACGAAAACGATCGAAAAATCATTTATCGTTAGATTGGCCTGATTTTTTGTGAGTACATTTGAAACTCCTTGTTGTTAATTTTGGATGGTGAATATTAGTTTTTAAGATCTGTAAGTTCGGTTTTTATTGCAGAAAAAAGGTTATTTTCTGAATTTTTTACATAATGACCAATTTTGTATATGAAGACGATTGAAAAATCATTTGCCATTAGATTGGCATAATTTTTGGTGAGTATGTTTGAAACTCCTTATTGTTAATTTTGAACGGTAAAGATTGGTTTTTAAGGTCTGTAAGTTCAATTTTTGTTGCAAAAAAAGGCTGTTTCTGGATTTTTTACGTAATGACTAGTTTTGTATACGAAAATGATCGAAAAATTATTTGCCGTTAGATTGGTCTGATTTTTTGTGAGTACGTTCAAAACTCCTTGTTTTTAATTTTGGACGGTGAAGATTAGTTTTTAAGATCTGTAAGTTTAGTTTTTGTTGCAAAAAAAGAGGTTATTTTCTAAATTTTTTAAATAATGACCAATTTTGTATGTGAAGACGATCAAAAAATCATTTGCCGTTTGATCGGCCTAATTTTTGGTGAGTACGTTTGAAACGCTATCTGAATATCTAATTCAGATCGAATTATTCGATTTATTTAGATAGAGTCAGATTTTGCACATCCCTAAAGACATTGATAAACAATAGAGTTCAATCCAAAACTTAAACTCATACAAGTCAAAATGAATAAATTTTCTAATTTAATTCAATTTTTTAAAATCATACAAATCAATTTATATTTAAATTTTTACATGTTGAATTTGAATATAAATTGGATTAAATTTTGAATAATAATAATAATTTTTACTTTCTGTATTTTTGTTACTATTATTGAATAATAATAATAATAATAGAGTAGACATCTTGTAGACCTTCATTAGTGAATATAAGGGATTGATTCAGGGTGCATGTACTTATAACGCCCTAATTCTTAGTCAATTAAAATAAATAAATGCATAACTAAGTGAATATAATAATAATAATAATAATAATAATAATAATAATAATATTGTCAATTGAAAACAAGTCCCAGATGAAATCATTGTGCCCACACAAATTTATCAAGGATATGACTATTAAAACAAAAGAAAAAGAGATAAAAGAGAGGAAGCAAGAAGAACGAGGAAAAGGGAGAAAAGAAGTTCGGGAATGGAAGAGGGGATGCTACCGCTCTCATCACCGATCAACGGCGCAGACCACCGGTGTTTTCTTTTCGCCGCCGCTGCTGGTCCCTCCCCTCACCGTCGATCTGTTCCTTTGCCTGTGGCATTGTTTTGCTCCTCCTTCCTCGCCATAACCGAGGTATGTTCTCCCTTTATTTCGGCTAGCCACTACGGCGACTTCCCTGGCACTGGCGAGTCCCTAAAGGCAAGGCTTTTACCTCGACATCCTTCGTCTGCCTCCAATCGACGGTAACTTGCAAATCGGAGAAAGCAAAAACCAGCGGTTTAGAGTAGATCCCGATCAAATGAAGGTGCATTGGGGCACGTGTCCACTATTGTTGGACTTCTCTCGACGTCGGCTACCTCCAAGTGTCATTGGTTTCACGCCGGTGAAGCTTCGATCAAGATCCGGCTAGGCTCCGGCGAGCTCAATAATGAACCGAAAAGAGGAAAACGCAGGAAACGGGTACTTTACTGCATATACTTTACTGGATTATCTTAATAATGTCCTTTGCTCTTGAATAAAAATATGCAAACGGGAAATGAAACAAATGAAATATGCAAACGGGACAATCTGCAGGTTTTTTTTATGATGGTAGAAAATAAACTGTTGTGGCCTTTGCTCTTGAATAGAGTTTCTAAGCATTAAAGCATCTGCACATTTATGTTTTTTGAGATTCAGAATATGTAATTTTATGGCTCTATATTTCTCTCTGTCTAAATAAAATTACAGGCCTTAGAAATACATTCATAGTCTATGCATATGTTTTATTGATGTGTTAATGCAAACAGGTTTCAATGTTCAAGAAGAATTATGACCATCTCCCAAGGGATACATACTTTGGCTTGTACAAGGAACATAAATTTAAAACATTTGAGACTCGTGTATTAACAAATGTGTGTGGAGAGGTGCTCACCTCTTCTCTTCCCTGCAGCAGTTGAGTAGTCGGTACTCTATCTTCATGCATGAATAATATATGGATCTTGAATGTTACATTTTGGAATTGTGTTCCCTTTTCAATGATTACTTATTGTATTATGTTTTTCTACCTGCATTCTTGAATTTGTGTGGGGATTTCCTTTAGCTTATTGATTTTTGTGCTGATATTGGATTGCTGGCTTTGTAATTTGATTTATATGATGTTAGTAAGGTGAAACTGGAAGAGGCTGTTGTTCTACATTATACATATGCCAAATACTCAGACTTGACTTCTAGACGTGATCGGTGTGGCTGCAAACCTACGAAGGAGAACGTCAAAAGATGCTTTATGTTGGAATTTGACAGAGCTGTGAGTTGAATTTCTTCTTTCTCTTTATCTGTTCTGTTTTTCCTTTCTGCTTCTGCTCCTTTTTTTTTGTTGACAAGTGGCATTAGGAATATAGTAATCAAAATAAAATCTGCAATTTGATCTCAATAGAGTTGTGATAGATGGCTTTATGTTATGTTTCAGAGTTATAGATTGAGTCACCAGGAGATGTACAGGAAAGTCAAATTCATACTGAAAAGCTTTACCTTTACCTTTATTCCTATTTCTGGCACGAGAAGTTCCGATTGTGAGATCAGAATGGAACTCGTGTAAGGGAGTTCCAGGCCCTTCAATGAGCCCTAAAACCTCTTGGAATAAAAAATAAATTCTTGTTGTCCTTTTCCTTTCTTCTGTTGCTCTTTAAATAGAGATTACAATATAGAAAATAGAAAAACTAATTTAAATAACATCTAACAAAGAAAATAGAAATTACAGATAAAATAGGAAAAGTATGTTGAAACAGAAAACATCTAACATAAAATAAGATGCATGTGAATGAACTATGTTGAATAGACACAGTTTTTTGTTTTCCCCTTTCTATGAAGAAACTTATAACTGTTGTGTTTCCAGCGACTGATGATGTTATGCTTCTACTTTAGGTATCATGAACATGTGGTATGGGGTGATAAAGACCGAAAATTGTAAGCATTATTATTTGTACACATGGCTGTCTTGAAGTTAAATTCAGTTGGGTACCAAATGCATGCCCATTATTTTGAAGACTTCAATGGTTGAGGAGGATGAATGATTTTGGGTTTTTTTCAATTTCCAGTAATTTATGATGCCATTTTATCTGCTAATATTTTAGTGCTGTAAATGCAGCTGAAAATAGTTTTACTTCGTTTTCTTTCTCAATCAAGTCAACATATGATGATAATTTTGTTAAATTTCTTTCTTTTTCGTTGTTGTTCAATTTAATGTAGCCAATCACTCAGAGATATGGAGGCTTGCAACTTCAATGGAGGACCATAAGTCTGAAATTGAGAACTAGGACTTGGGAGCTGGAATTTATATATCATTGTATTTGCTAAGTTCACTGCAGGAAGGCAAGGATAGTATGAATGAACTGGTAAGAAATTGTATTATGTTATCCATAGTCAGCATCATAATCTATTAAAATTTTCTTGCTTAAGCTTTGTTGTTTCCATCAATAAAAAACTAGGGGTTGATTACAAAATAACTGCCAGCCATATGTTAACTTTTTAATTTTAACTCCCAAACTGAAAAATAATATATGTATATATATATTACATTTTAACATTATTCTGGATTTGTTAATGTTTTCATTCGAGAGTAATCTGATATATGGAAATAGTAATCTGAAAATTGTAAGCATTATTATTTGTACACATGGCTGTCTTGAAGTTAAATTCAGTTGGGTACCAAATGCATGCCCATTATTTTGAAGACTTCAATGGTTGAGGAGGATGAATGATTTTGGGTTTTTTTCAATTTCCAGTAATTTATGATGCCATTTTATCTGCTAATATTTTAGTGCTGTAAATGCAGCTGAAAATAGTTTTACTTCGTTTTCTTTCTCAATCAAGTCAACATATGATGATAATTTTGTTAATTTTCTTTCTTTTTCGTTGTTGTTCAATTTAATGTAGCCAATCACTCAGAGATATGGAGGCTTGCAACTTCAATGGAGGACCATAAGTCTGAAATTGAGAACTAGGACTTGGGAGCTGGAATTTATATATCATTGTATTTGCTAAGTTCACTGCAGGAAGGCAAGGATAGTATGAATGAACTGGTAAGAAATTGTATTATGTTATCCATAGTCAGCATCATAATCTATTAAAATTTTCTTGCTTAAGCTTTGTTGTTTCCATCAATAAAAAACTAGGGGTTGATTACAAAATAACTGCCAGCCATATGTTAACTTTTTAATTTTAACTCCCAAACTGAAAAATAATATATGTATATATATATTACATTTTAACATTATTCTGGATTTGTTAATGTTTTCATTCGAGAGTAATCTGATATATGGAAATAGTTATTAGGATTTTGCAAACTTCGGGCATGTTTCAGTAGAATTATTTACACCCATAGCATATCACAACAAATGACAAAAGTAGCCAATTATAGCTTTCCAATCACAAATCTCTTCAAGAGGAAGCTGCTCGTAGTCGTAGAACACATGTTCCTTAACCAATTCTGATCTTTTTACTATAATTATAGAAATTTATATAAGTAGTTTACAGATTTTTTTTTCTTCTTCTATTAACTGATCATGAAGTTCACTTCATGAACTTCTGAGAGTGTGTGATGCACTCTTGCTTTCCTGAATTTCACAGAATTTATGCTTGTTGTTAATCAGCTAATCAGATTTTAAAGATTTTTATTAATTTTTCTAGGTTTATAATGCGAAGTGATTGTGATTTTTATTTAAAATTTTTCTTTCGTTTTTATAGGTTCTTAAGAGGGACATCCCTTGGGAGACTTATATGATGACAAAGCTAATCTCGGGCATAGACCTTCAACTATTGAGGCTTTATGATAATCGATCTGAAAGTTTCAGGGCACAGTTGTTAGATGATGAAATGGTTTACTAATGCTTGTGCACTGTAAAGATTAAGTTGTGCATGAGTTATCATATCAAACTTTTGTCTATGAGATCTTGTATGAGCTGACTGTAGAGGTCATGTTTTAGGTCCATTGGTAGGAAGTAGTGGGCCAGTAACCATAAAAATGTGAGTCTAAGTGTCTACTTAATGGAGAATGCTTGTGAGCAGGATTATGTTCAAACACTCCTTACTGAACCACTCTTTGGTGGGACTTCAACTGAGTAATGAACACGCTGTAAAATTTTATGTTTTCTTTCAAAGTATGTCATGCATCGCCATTTATTTGACGAGTACTGTAGTTATTTAATAAAGGTAGTAATGTGAGTATTTTGGATCATGTTCTGATTTGGAATATGTATGTGTGAGATCATTGTTATGTACAGGTTGAAAATAAATAAATAAATAACGATCATTGCATACAAAATTAAAATTTTAAAATACAGCGAAAGAAAAAATTCAATTATGCAATAATTTCGCGACGGATTTGCGACAGTTATGCATGAGATATAATCTAAGAAATACTTAGCGACCATATTAGTGACAAATATTTTGTCGCTAAATTTTACGTCCTCTCCTTTGTTCAGCTAAATCAAGCTAGCCGCAATCTTGCAACCACAACCCACAGATGCTTTCAAACTGCAACTTTGTTCCTTTTTTGACAATCCATCTATTTTCTTTATGGTCTTTGCTTTCAGGCAAAGATTTGGAACTTGACTATCAAACCGTCCATCGGTCTCCCGTCCCCCTTGGATTCGAGAAGAAGGAAATGAAGAAGGGGATAATACACCTAAATCAGGGTATGGAGCCAGCGTCGGTCGAGTATAGCATGGCTTTGTGGAATAGCCTTTGTAGGGGGTCACCACTTCCCATAATTAGCGACGGAAAATTTAGTCGCTAAATATTATTATTATAATTCGGCGACTAATTAGGAATATAAATTAGCGACGAAAAAAAATTTGCGACGAAATAAATTAGCGACTGAATTTGAAATCCGTCGCTAATATATTCACGACTGGCCTATTAGCGACTGTTCGTATCGGCGTCGCTAATTTTAATTAGCGACGAAAAAATGGTATTTAGTGACGGAAAATTCTGCAGTTTTTTTGTAGTGCTAGTTTGGAAGATTCACAAAGTCCATAAGAGCTTTCGGTTATTATCAAAGCAACTCAAATCATACCTTATTCTTTAAAATCACTGGTCTTATTGTTTATGTTGATGACATGGTGCTCATAGAAAATGACATAGAAAAAATGAAGTTACTGCAAGAGTACTTGTCAAAGGAGTTTGAAATGAAATATCTCGGCTCCTTAAAATATTTCCTTGGAATTGAAGTATCTCAATCAAAAAGAGAAATATTTCTATCCTAAAGAAACTATACACTTGAATTGTTGAAAAAGACAGGTATGTGTGCATGCCAATCGATTGATACACCAATAGAAGAAGGATTGAAGTTGTGCGTCGAATCATATCAAATACCGATTGACAAAGGAAGATATCAGAGGCTCATGGGAAGACTGATGCACTTAGCACACACAAGATTAGATCTCGCATATGCATTGAGTGTTGTAAGTCAGTTTATGCATAATCTAGGAGAACAACATATGAATGCAGTCAGCGCATTTTAAGATACTTGAAGTTTGCTCCGGGAAAAGGGATAATGTTCACTAATAAGGAGAATTGGCAAAATATAAGTGTTTATACTGATGCTGATTGGGCTAGAGTAATAGATGATAGAAAATCCACTTCTGGTTACTTCACTTTTGTAGGAGGAAATCTTGTTACTTGGAGAAGTGAGAAGCAGAATGTTGTTGCTCATTCAAGTGCAGAAGCTGGATTTAAAGGGATGGCACTGGGACTTTGTGAAGCCTTATGGCTAATACTTTTGTTATAGGATTTGGGTTACCAGCCTAAGCATTCGATTCAGCTATTTTGTGACAATAAAGCAGCATGTGATATTGCCCTCAATCCTGCCCAACATGATTGAACGAAGCATGTTGAAGTAGATAGATCTTTCATCAAGGAGAAGTTAGACTACAAGGTTATTGAGCTACCAAAAATTCACTCGAAAGATTAGATAGCCGATATTCTTACCAAGGTTGTCTCAAGACAAATTTTCTTCAAATATCTTGGCAAGTTGGGAATGTACGACATCTACGCACCAACTTGAGGAGGAGTGTTGAGATTTGTTTCCTATTTTTCTCTCCACTATCTTAGGAATTACCTCCTTGATTTACTATATTGTATATAATCGGTAGTTTCCTAGATTGTAATATTTGTTATATTTGATTCCTTAATTACTGTAAATATCCATAATGGTACGCTAGTTTGTCTATATTTTTTTGTACAGAATTATTCATTACAATTATTAGTAAATAAAATCAAAGAAGGTTTTGTCCTGGTTTTTTTCAACTCTCTTTAAATCTATCTAGACCTATCAATTATTCAATTTAGATTGAAATTGTTTGAAAAATGAACCTAAATCCAACCTGAGCTGTAAGACTGAAAGAAAATTATAATTTCAAAAATTCTATCTCAAAATGTATTCTGATTTTTAAAAACAAATATATATTTTTTATTTTTTTATTTACTGATTTAAATATATAATAATTAAAGTTGGTGTTATGTTAGGAGGTTAGAACATCAATGGAAAATAATAGATGATCTCAAATGATACTTAATAGGGTCTTAGTTACCGGCTCTGCCATGATGACAGCCGAATATATATATTTCTAATCAATCGGCAGTTCCAAAGCATTGACTTGCTATTTTTTTTTTTTTATGGAATACAGAAATGGGGAAAAGCCTGGCAAGATTATATAAAACATGGTAGTATTAATTAAGGGATGATCAGATTAATCAAATTAATCAAGATCGATCTATCTCCACAAAGTTGACTTTTTGGGATAGCAGTTGGCCAAAGACTGGTCTGAAAGGACACGATAAATAACTAATTAAGCTCTAAGCCATTCTTTTTTAATCTACACCTTGAACAATCAGAGTGTTTAGCAATCTCTCTTTTTCTTCTAAAAAATTATCAAAATATTGAAGAAGAAGAAGAAGAAGAAGAAGAAAGATGAATCAGAATATGCGTGCTCTGATGATTGGATTGGTAGGAGCAGCTATCACCTTGTCTGCTTATTCACAAACTCTGATATCTCCAACTCAGTGTATTGGCATTGGACTTCTTGTTCTTATGTTTGGGTTGCTTGTTGGTGAAGGTCTCTTGTAAATTCATGGGGATTTAGGTCTCAGATTTATTCTCCACTTTCTCATTTTCTACTTATATAATTTTACTTTTTCTACTGCTTTAATTATTTTGTATTAATAACCAATCTTTCTTTTGAAATTTTGGATTCTTGAGCTTATTAATTTTTATTAACTAAAGCTTTTCATTGTTTCTTGTATATATTTATGCTTCTATATATATATATATATGCACATCTCAGAATGATTAATTATATGCTGCAATTTAATCTTCAAGCTAATTTCCTGGCTTGGTGGGCCTAATCATTGATCGAAGAAGAGCTCGAGATTTATCATCAATGTTCATCTCTTCTGATGAGTATAACATTGATGTGCTATTCCTTGGCAGAACAGATGATAGAGAAGCATTAGCTTATGCCTTAAGAATGGTGAGAAGCCCTGATGTTAAATTAACCATCAATCAATTTCACAGCAGCTGGTGAAATTGCTGAACATAGCTGGGAAGATATGCTGGATAATGAAGTTTTAAGGAACTTGTAACAAGAATTACCAGTAAACAGCAATATTCACTATGTAGAAGAAAGAGTGAGAGATGGGTCTGATACTGCTGCAATGGTGTCTTTGATTCAAGGGAATTTTGATTTGATAGTGGGGAAGAAGACATGAAACAAAGAAAGCATTATTAACAGGTTTATCACAGTGGACTGAGTATCCAGAGCTTGGGCCATTAGGGGATATTCTTGCTTCTGATGATATTACCAGTGCAATTTCAGTTCTAGTCATTCAGCAGCAAATCTTGATTTTTCAGTTGGTAATTCTTGTAAATGAAAATGCCATTCTTTGTATTTGATGATTTTGGTACATGCACGGATTTTTTTCCGGAAAAACAAATTAAATATTGGACTTCAAAATTTTTGATCTATTGATCTCAAAAACATTTTTCTCAATTTTTTTTTTCACAAAATTATATTCACCATTTTAGTTGCAATCATTTATACTATGAATGGTAAGAATAAAAAAAAGGATGAAAAATAGTCTTTTTTCTAGATGAAAGACTATTTATATAATGACAAAAATTTCTAAAAAAAAAAAATTAAAAGTTCTACTAGTGCTAAAATTCAATTCAGTTCGGGTTAATAATTTTTATCAAATTTTGAACTTTAATTATTTTGATTCAATTTAATTATAACCAAAAATCAAATCTTGATGGCTCCAATTTCATATACTTAGTTATTTTCAGGAGGATGAATTTATGTTATGACATATGCATAATAGGTATGTAACTTAATTGTTTTCCTTTCTCTTGTTAATTAATTAAATAGATTGCTTACAATAAATTTTTGATTTTTTTTTTCCATTTGACAGGCAAAGGATCTAGACAGTCCAGTGCAGTTTTTCTTGATATTCTTGCTAACATCATTTGCACCACCACTAATCAAATGGCTATATGATCCTTCAAGACACTACATAGTCTACATGAAAAAATGCATTCAATACTCTCCATACGATTCAGAGCAAGAAATACTCGTCTGTGCACACAAGCAAGAACATGCCATGGCAGCAATGAAGATCTTAGATCTTTCCAATCCCACAAAGCAAAGTCCTATTTCAGTCTATGGACTTTGCTTGGAAGAACTTGTTAGCAGTGCTAATCCACTTCTCGTCAATCACCAATTAGGCCAGAAAAGCTCAGGCTCCAACGGATCACGATCCCAACCCATCATTGATGTGTTTCAATACTTCAAATTGGAGCACAGAAAATCAGCACAACTTCATGTTTTTCACAGCAGTTTCACCACTTAAACAGATGCATGAAGACATCTGTTGGGCCAGAAACCGGCACAAGTCATTGCCAGTTTTTGACATTGGCCTGACAAATACCGGCAGAGTTGGACACCGGTTTCCAGCACCCCATTGGTCAAATCTGTGGATCCCATGCAGTCAAATACCGGCACAGTTTCTAGCACCCATTTTCACAATTATGTTTCCTACAGCCCTACATTTCGAAATTTTTTACCAAATCACTCCAAAATCAAAAAAACTTTCGTGATCTAAAAAATTTACAAGGAAAATAGTAAGCTAAAAGAAACTGACCCTTTATAATTTTTTTTTATATATAATTACAAGAGATAGGCATATGGTTCAATTATAACAGCAAATGTTTGCATAATGAATCGGAATCGAAAATTTTCAGGCTTTTAAACAAGCATTTATAAAGCCAAGTTTTATTTTTTAAACCGTAAATAATTTAAATGAAAAACAAAAAAGCGAAAGTAAGTAATAATAAAGAAGGATTAGAAAGTTACTTCCCTTGTAATACTTATCCAGTTGATAGATGCTCCAACCTGTCCATGATCACCATCATCATCACAAATCTAGCATGAAAGAAAGAGGAAGTTGAGTAGCCAGAGATGACTTGCCGGTCAACTACTGAGCATATATACTTAATTATTAGCTGATTTAATAACCATTAAACACCATAATATGGCACGCATACTTCAGCTAGAAACCCAATATCATGTAATTAGTAATTTGCTTGCTATTCACTCATTCATTTAATCTATTATTACAAATCAAAGTTAAGGCTTAAAAAAACTATCAGACAAATACAGAAGGCAATAGCGCTCTAAATAGCCGGCAAGTCATCCTTGGCTGCACCACATAAACTCCATCCTTCATGTAAGACATAAGATGAAAAATAATACCAATAGAAAACAATATGTAGACAAAAAAATATATATATATATATATCTGTTTCTCTTATAGAGTAAACAAGCAGACATTCCAAAAATCCAACCAATAACTGTATAGCCAAAGATGGGGGGGACAGGATTTATAAGGAGAAAGACTTAAGTGTTTTGTCTCTCTTTCAACAAGAAAACAATGGCAAGAAGAGGATTGGGCAACTACAAAATCATGGCAGGCCATGGACTTATAGTTGCCTATGTAGGGTTTGCTTATAAAGAGAAAATATGGGCAAGTTTTGAATAATTAAGAAATCAAGATTATTAATGGCGATCAATGCTGGCTGTTGCATAGGCAGAGCAGCCCGAAAACTGTCTGTCAAGTGTCCTTTTGCAAACAGGGGGTGGTGACAGAAAAAAGAGAGTTATGATAATATTAATATTGTCTCATAATACCGTGAGTCTCATCTTTTAACTGTTGGGTTATATTTTAGAGGTTACCATTAGCTAATGCGTGCATAAAAAAGTTAAAAAGTAATACATGCCAAAGTGCACCATAGACTTTCTCAATGGATGGGTGCATTGCATTGCATTTTGGATTTAGAGTGTCAAGACCCAAAAAAGATGTCCACAGTGAACTTCGGCCTAAAGAACTATCGCCATCAGCTAAAATCTGCATATCTAACTCTGTTCTCTACTTTATTTTTTTTTTCCAAGCTGTTCTCTACTTCATTGGTAAGAGTGATTTTAAGATTCAAATCTCTTTTTTGACCTTACAGTAAATGCTACCTGTCCTCAACATGTGGCACCTGTCTGAAGTAAGTTCAGAGTTTGGTGGCCAAATTTACTCAATTTGGTCATATCGCTTTCACCATATAATAATTTTACCAATTCGGATTCTGTTGTTTTTTTTCGATGTATACGCACAAATACAAAATTTGCTGTAGCAGTGACAAGCAGCAGGTAATTTACACGCACAAATTTAGCACAAATTTAGTAAATGGGCTCACGTTTGGAGGATTGAAACATTTGGTGATTTTTTCGTTTTCAATTTCTTTTGTCCATCGCGTGCGCGTGTTATATACCGTGATAGCTTGTAAATACTTTCCCACCTCTAAATTCTCACCTGTTCATGAACTTCTCAGATGTTTGTCCAATTTATTAATTAGGAGATTCCAAAATTTTACTTGTAGCTTTACCTCAATTTCCAATCTCTTTTCGCTGACAGTATACTGCACCATTAGGGATGCTCACGAGATGAGAAATTCTCGATCCCCACAGGAACCTGTCCCGAACAGGACGGGAATTTACCGATTTTTCCCTCCACAGGGGCGGAAAAGGGGATTAAAAAATTTTCGAGGTGCATTTCGGGGCAGGAGGCAGAGAATGGGGTATTCATCCCGCGGGGATCCCCGACCTCGTGTATAATATTACTATATTAACCTTAATTTTATAATTAATTACATGTGTGCCATTCCCTATAAATACTCCACTCAAAGCCCTAATCTCACATAATTTTCTCTCATGTCGTTTCTTCTCTAAATACAGCTACTCTCTCTAATAAAGAAATCAGTCTTCAAATCGAAGACATAGCTCTTCATCAGTCGTCACTGTCACCGCAGCTCCTCGCTAAGACGCCGATGTCTACCTTTGTGATCGTCAATTGAAAACTGGTTAGTCTATTCTCTATCTTTTTCTTTTTTTTTTTTTCTTTTTTTTGTTTAAAGTTCATTTTTTAGATCTTTTGATTTATTAAAACCGAATCTGTTTTATTTTTTATTATTTCTCTAAAGAAGTTGGTTTATTAAAATTAGATCTATTTTTATTTGTTTTTTTTTTGTCTAAAAAATTGCTCTACTTAAATTTATATTTGATATCAGTTGTTTTGGTTTATTAAAAATTGGATCTTGCTTTTTTTGCTGGTTTTTTGCCTCTCATCGTTTTTGATTTTTTGCTGTGTTCGTTTCTGTCTTCTTGGTATTTACGTTTTTATGAAGAGAAATTGATGAGTTATCACTCTTGGTTCTGCCGTTATTTTGGCCGCTATTTTTGTTCAATTAGCCATTTTTTAAGCTTTTGTCTTGCTTGTACGATGTATACATTCTGTCATTATATTGTCATGTTTTTTTTCCTTATTAGTTTTCTGATCACTTGTGTAAGTGATTGCTCATTTGCTATTGCGCGTATATTTGTAGTAACAATGTCCAATATTATTCTCTTCGAAGATATTTTTATGGTTGACAGGGGCTGGACTAAGAATTGAATGTGTTGCTGATTACCCAATAGTTGGATGTCCAAGGACTGAGCCAAAAATTGGCGAATTCATGCAACATCTAAATATTTTTTAATTATTTATATTATTGTAATTTTATTGACTTTTGGTTATTTATATTTAATTTAAGATTATTAAGCTTTAAATTATATTTAATTTTAGATTTATTAATAGTTAAATTTATATTAATTTAAATTGTGCTTGATTTTAAATTTTTTTATTTATTAAATCTTATGTTTTAATGTTAATTATTTGTTAAATATTATATTTTAAAATTTAAAAAAATATTTTTTATGGGGATCGGAGATCCCTGCAAGGGAAGGAAATTTATTGAGAACAGCTAGGGAAATTGATCAGGTAACGAGAATGCCCGCGGGGAATGAGGATCCTCGCGGGGCGAAGATGGGGGGGAGGGATTTCTCCCCATGTTCCAGGAAGGGACGGGGACGGAAAATCCCCGACATTGCATGGGACGAGGAGGGGGGACTCTTTCCCCGCCCCCGCCTCGTGAGCATCCCTATGCACCATACCCTCCCTCTCCCACCAGCCAATAATTTTTCAAGCACAAATACGAGACAAACGCACAAATAAAACAAATGTACCGGTGTGAGCACGCGATCTAGAACTAATCTTTCCATTAGATCTACGAGCAAAGGGGCAAATATATATACACGTCCTTCAGTACATGGGATAAATTGCATCCTTAATACGCAGAAGAGAAGAATCAATGGGAAAGCTAACTCATTCTACCAACTGCATGTGCTTGTACTCAGGCTCCGCCTACTAACTTGCAGACGCCTGATTTCACCCCTTAAATGATGAACTTGCTCAATGCCTGACTATTAATTAACCTGCATAAAAAAAAAATGCCACGAGAAACCAACAAATCAACGCCACACTGATCTTACACTTATCCATAACCATCCATCTTGGACAAAAAATAATACCTGAATAACCTACCACGTGATGCATCAGGTGCTGCCCTCCGACAAGAGCCACAAATAGATCTCAATTTCAACACCCCAAAGGAGATGCGCAACGCATCGCTCCCAGATTTCATTTGGGACCAGCAACCCCATATTGCAGTTAAATTCAAGGCAAAAACAATGGAAACTTTTTCCCCCTGTTTTCCCTTTAAGGTTACAGACCTCATTACTACAAGATAACACTACGAAGGTCAAGCCAATACAAGAGACCTGATTCAAAAAGTTCTTTGAAGAACGTGGCGAGGCATACTAAATAAAACATTGGTGAACCGATATAAACAGGCCATTAGGAGATTGCTACTTTATAAAAGACATGATTGTATCAGCCAATTCTAATTTTTCTAATGTATTCCAGTCTTCAAAGCAGAACTAGGCACATCCTAATGCCTTTTCTAGCATTTACCAAAACTTTCAAAATAAAATTTGAAAAAAAAAATATATATATATATATATATCTAAAGTCCATTGTTTCAGCTTGAAATAATAATAGTACCAAAATTGCAAGCTATGAACATATGTTGTTTCTGACACCGCATTATAGTCACATAGAGATGATCACTTAAAAATAAAACGTAGGTTTACCCCAATTAAAAATATGTTTGTCAAAAAACAAATTGTTAAATTACAATTTCATCTAGAATATGCAATTTCTCAGCATAAATTATGTCATAGAACATATCTAACTACCTCTCATTTGGTGGTACAAGAAAGTACCAATCCTTGCAACTCAGACAACATTAGAGGTTTGCCTCACTTCAAACCAACTTGCAACTCTAAAGTAATAAATTTTCACTATAAATTTTAATATAAAGCTAAATATAAAAATAAAATATTGGTGAATAACAGATTCTTAGTACAACTGTCAAAGATGGAAGCATAAGTATGGTTTTCTTAATTTTGAAATGTGTTCCACTATAAAAACAGAGGCATGACAGCTAAAGAGGTTTCAGGAGCAACACTATGTGGAGCTTGGTATATGTCAAGGACATAACGAAATATTTCAGTAGTCAAAATCAGGATCTCCAAATAGATATGGTCCTTCTAAGTGAGATCATCAAGATGGGCCACAAGGATGTCAAACCCTGGTACATCCAGTCTTCCAGTTTAGGCAGAAGGCTTCATCAAAAGAGGCAACTGGCTTCAGGCTTCATGGATCTCAAGCTGTTTTATTGGGAAGGGAAAGGCACATGGTAAAAAGTAGAGCATCAGAACCCTATATCCAGGGAGATTGGATAGGTTATATGACAGGAAACTGCCAAACTAGTATGTGGCTGGACTGAGGAAATTGCCACTTCACTCCATAGACAGCAAAAAGAAAAGGAAAATCAGTGTCTACCTGCAAATAGCCATCATCAAGTTCTAGTAATAGTTTTTGCGTCGGGAACCGGTGGGCTGGCTGGATAACCTGATAATAGAGCTCCTAGTCAGGATTTCAAAGTTCTAAGGTACCATCATCCATATAAAACATCCATAATCTCCCAGGGGCATATACAGGAATGAACAAGCAGTCTAACACTACCAATACAGAATACATATAGTAATACAAAAGACAGCAAAGATACAATTAGACTAAACTATATTGCATCTAATTAAAGATTCAATACCAAGCATACAGTTAAAATTTAATCCAGCTATCATACTAAGGTGCCTCTTAACCATGCTCCTGAATTCATCAATTATATGATGACAAGGGATTTAAGAAAAGAAGAAGCGAAAGATAATTACCCAGAAGTACTAGTACGACCCGAAGAATAACTTCCATAAGCTCCATATGCACCTCCACTACCACCAATCTACAAATTAAAAACAGCTATTATTCCAGAACCAAGGAATAAATTGAAAGACTTGCTACAGATAAACATAAATAATTGAAAGATTTTGAAGAACCTAACTGTTTCCTCCCATTAACAAAAACATTCTTTTGTTATCCTACTAGAGATATGTGCCCCTGAAGAAAACATAAGTACAGAATATACAGGTAAGTATTACCTGTGAACTACTATAAGAACCATAACTGTCACCAGCAGCATAGTCATTAGAGCCATATCCACCAGAATAAGAATGCCCACGTCCATGCCTTTTACTTTCTCTACTGCCATAACTTAGGCCATCTGAACCATCTGCTGAGACAGGAAGATATGGCAGAACTGATAGAAATGTAGACATAGCACCTTCCCTATCAAAAACATTTGCTCTTAGCCGTCGACTCACATGGATGAGAGCCTCTTTGGCGACATCAAGGTCTCCAGAGATCTAGTGGTGAAAAATAAAATGCCAAATTTCAATTTACTTGCAAACCATGTAGATCAGTTATGCAAACTTCATAATATTCGCAAAAAAACAGAGGAAACATTCAAACTATGCCTTTACCTGCACCATCTCGTCATCATCAGATGCAACTTTGGGAAGGTTGTCCTTCCCAAGTATGCGAATATTTGCTTTGGTTAGTTTCCTCATCTCATTTATAATTGCTCCACCTTTACCAAGGAGGCAACCAATTAGTGAAGTGGGCACAAGCAGGCAAGTGGTGAATGAGACGAGGCCTGAATCCCTTTCAATTTTCTCACTACATCTGGGTTGTAAACGCAAGGCAGCCTCTACAGTGGGAGAATATTGATCATCAAAAACCTGAAACATTAAAGATTTGGGAGTTATCATCCCTATGGATAAGTACTTGTGTAAATAGGAAAAATCATGGATACAAACACAGTCATGCACACGTGCACATAAAACATCTTAGCTTACCTCCTTTGCTGAAATAGTTATCAAGCAATCATCTCCTTCAGAAGTCGAACTGTCAACTTTAATAAGTGCTCTAGTATCCTGTCTGATCTGATTGATGATTGCACCACCTTTGCCAATGACACCACCAATATTTCCAGATGGGCAAACCATACGTAGAGAAAACTCTTTCAAAGAGAGTTCATCTCTTGGGGCTGAGTACAATGAGCGTGACCACTCTCCAGCATCACTTTTGTATCCTCCATAAGCACTCACCAATGGAGCTATTCCAACAATTGGTGCACCAGCGGTTGGACCTATCAATGAACCAGTAGCAGGGTACGCACCAGGGACAGCAGACAAAAGCAAGTGTTGAGAACGTGATGGATTCTCATGAAGACGCGAGGCAATTTTATATAAAGCCTTTTTGACAACTCCAGCTTCACCAGAAATCTGTGGCAGCAAGCAAATAATAAGAGAAAAAAACAATATGTATACTTCAACATAAATAGAAATTAAAAACTTTATGTTCAGACCTAATAATTATTGATAAAAGATCCACGTTACAGTGCCATGAATATCAGATAAAACAGTCCCAGCTATACCAGCCTTTCATGTAAGAAAGATACATCAGGGAGTGAACATTTGTAAAAGAATGCTTGAGAAAAAGAAAGAAATTGTGCAGATAAGAGAAATAAAGTTGACAATCCCCCTGCTGGAGTTATGAACATGACTTACTTTTTGCTTCATGCCTAAATGGACTGTAATTATTGAAGAAAAGTCCCAACAAAAAGAAAAAGTGAAACAAGGACACACAAGAGTGATCCATTATACCTGGACAAGCTCATCAGTGCTCAAAGCACAAGGAGGCAGATGTTCATCTTTGAGAATGCGTATATGTGCGCCAGTCTCACTACGAATGTTTTGAACTATCTGACCTCCTTTCCCAATGATGCATCCTATCTGGTCTGATGGTACAAGGAGCCTGGCAGTCACTTGATGTCCTCCTTCAGAGTCCTCATCACTGTGCATATCTTCTGCGATAACCCTATCATGCACCCTGAAAATGGCATCTTGAGCAGGAGAAACATAATCACCATTATCCCCATATGCATTGGTCTCATCACTAGCACTATAGATGGTAACAACACGATCATCACATCCAGGAACTGTCTCACCAATCCTAATCTTTGACTTTGTATCTATCCTTAATTGCTTAACAATATCCCCTCCCCGTCCTATGATGCTTCCAATCTTCTTAAGGGGGCAGAGGTAGCGATACACAGTATCTTGAGAATCAATTGCAAAATGGTCTCTATCATCACCAGAATTTCTTCTTTTATTTCCTCCATTATCATAGCCAGACTGAGGATGTGACCGTTTTCCATAACTATTCTTATGACCGGCCATGATGGATTAACCAATTTTCTGCAACCAATTAATGCATACCCATCAGAACAACAATACAAACCACCGGTTGGCATAGCCCAGATTAATGGAAAACATAAACATTTCCATAAATGACTTCTCCAACCCATCTAAAAGTATTTCAAGACTGAGGACTCCCACCTAAATAGATAACCATATGAGCTGTCTACAATCAATTCATCAGATTAAGTAGTAAACATCTGAAGTAAGACATAAATTGACCATGCCATGCTGCCATTTTGTATTCAATGAAGGGAGGAAAAGAAAGTTTCAAGCTCTAGAATACGAAAACTTCATTCTAACCAAACCATTCAATTGATCACGACACACAGAGGAGAAATAACAACTCTGGAAACAGCAACCCATGGCACAAGAAGTATCTTAATGCATAGAAATTACATGATAAATCAAAATTGAACCCCTCAAGTGGCTAAGCAAGAATAAACCATAAACTATTTAACCTTTCCAGCTATTACACCATAATGGTTTTTTCTGTGAAAACCAAAAACCATAAACATTAACTTTAAATGGAAGGTAATCACTCGGCAAAGGCATTCTTTAGAAAAGAACAAGAGAAACAGCCGCATCTTTCGCTGCAAAGTTAAAACCGGGAATGATTAATGAAAAAGAAATCAAAAATATGACATAAAATTGCACCTAAAAATTTATATTGAAGACATTTAAGCTTTCGCTCGCGAAATCTAGATCTGAAAGAACACAATGTTAAACCCTAAAATCGGCCACGAATCACACAAATAAGGATAATTTAAAACAATAAATTGAATGGAAAAACTGTAAAATAAAGTAGGGAACAAAAAAAGAAAGAGAGAAAATGAAGGGAATGTAGTTGTTGACCTCTAATCGAATGAACTGAGAAGAGAATCAGAGGAACAGATCGTGAATGGAATTTGATATTGGGGAAAATCTCGGCTGTAGAAGTGTTCTTCGTCAGGGAGAGCTTATATCTGGATTTTAGGGTTTTGACCGGAAATTTGCTTTTGTTTTCATTTTATCATATTCTGTGGATATTCAGAAATCGTCCCTATCAATTTTCGATAATTGTAGGATAGCCTCTATTTCTTAAGAGATTACTTTAGGTGCCCCATTCTCCCTATCGATATTTTTTAACCGCAAAATGGATCATGGTTGGACCTATCCTCTTTTGGGATTTGTCTACCTAACAATTAAAAAAAAATAAAAAATAAAAAAATAAAATTATTTTGAGGAATAAAATAAGATATTTTATAATTGGTTTTTTAAAATAAATTATATCATAGTTTTATTTAATTATATTTTATAGTTAAAATCTCCTTTTAAGGAATGCAGAAAAAAAGTAAATTGAAAAACATAGGATGCCTCTACTAAGGATGCGTTAGGTAAGACTTCGTTCAGTATTGTTTTGGTTTTCGTATTTTTATTTTATTTTTAGAAATAAAAATAAAAATGCATTCGGCAAGAATACTGAATTTTTGGTTTATGTGAAATGGTAAGGACGTGTTTTCTTGTGTAAAAACAAAATTTAAAAATCTTGAAAAAGATAAATTTTAGAATTTGGCAAAATTTTGTTCTTCTTTTTCTTTTGTTGGAGCCTCGACCTTCGCCACTCAAGCAGCCGCCATCTCCTCAGTTCTTGAGTTTCACTCCTATCGTCGCCGCCGCCTTCAGTTGAGAAGAAAGAAAGATTGGTATATTTTTTATTTACTGTTCTGACTATTGAATTTCTTTGGAAGCATTTGTAAGGTATTTTTTCTAGGTTGTTTTATCATATGTTTGGGTCCATCTTGTTTTTTCATTCTATTTTGATTTGTTTTTCTATGGTGGGTCACTTTTAAATGTTGTGGATCTATGGGATCCATGTCCCATGTATCCGATCCGAAAATTTTTACCGGAATGATACTAGAAGCAATATGGTAAAAATAGCGAAAATATAAAAATAAGTAAATAGGAATTAAATAAGAAATTATAATGAAAATGAACTTAATTGAAAGAAAATTAAAGTTTAAAGGTAAATTGGTAATCCTTATTGAGTATTGAATTTAAGTAATAAGAATGGATAAATAAATAAGTAAATAATAAAATAATAAAATTAGCAAAATAATAGGGATTAAAATGTAATTTGGCATAAAATGAACAATTAAGGGACTAAAATGTAAATTGTAAGATAATTAATGTAGTAAAGCTGAAAATGGAGTTAAATAATGGTATTATGATAATTAAGTACAAATGAAGGGTAAAATTGTAAATAAATGAAAAGTCTAGAGAATAAAGTGTAAAAGTGCAATAATATGACTAATGTAGGAACTAAATTATAATTAAAGTACTAATATAAATATAATTGCAAATACAAAAAAAATATGGATTTAATGATTAAACAAGTTAACTAAGATAATAATATAGGCAATTAAAGTAATTACTAAGTAATTTAAAGTTTAATGTTTAAAAAGATTATTTAAGGAAAATAAGAAGTAACAATAATAATAATTAATGCACATAATAATAATGTTAATGATAGTAAATTAAGTAACGAAAATTTTTAGACTTGTAACCATCATTGAGCATATTTAATATTCAGTGCATAATTTACTTACTGCGTGTAGGTACCCCTATATGACAAGTGGGAGCAAGCATAAACCGATTGGAGAGTACCGAATCAAGAATTCTTTTTGCTAGTATATTTTGTATAATAATCATTAATGGCATGTATATGTAAATATAAGCACATTTACGAATATGTATATAGTTTGTATGGACTTGAAAATGATAGTGTAAACAAGTTATGGCCTAATATGGATAAATTATTAAATGAATATGTGATAGATGTGAATGGATTGTATAGGTAGATGTTTGAACAATATTGATATTAGAAATTGTCGATTATGGTTGTGTGCCCTATACAGACTTTGTTTTATTTGGAATTGTAGGAAGGGCAATACAATTTATAAGTCATTGTGTTGCCGAAATTTTCATTAAATAAAAAAAATGGACAATTATAGGTCATCGATAAAATAAAAAACATTAAGTATTATATTAATTTCAACCTATAGTAGGCATATAAACCGTGATAACCGTATAAGTGAACATGACGTACATATAAAAATAGCGTATAAGAGTATTACATGCATCCCTATATTATACCAAATAAAAGCAAAATACCGTATTACCCATTATTCGGCAAGGCGTTTCTTATGCTTTTCTTGTCTTCTTTTCTTCTTCATTGAAGAAGCGGACTTTGCAACAATGCCATATGCTAGTTTGCTTAAATTCATTTTGCCTGTTTTGCCGCTCAACAAGGTAAAAGGGTTCTTGGATACTTTCATCCTTAAAAACTAGGAAATATAAAACATAAAAAAAAACACACACAATAATTTGCTAAGATTAATTTTGGTAAATTAATTATTTATCGTTTGATTTTGTGATAGGGAGACTTTGCCTATGGTATATGTATATATACATGAGAAATTCTTTTTACTTCGACAAGGATTAGAAATTTAGAATTGCCTATATATATATATATATATATATATATATATATATATATATATATATATATATATATATATTATAATTTTGCATTTGTATTTGGATTAATATTTAAAATATTCTATTAGTGGATCTATTTGATGCGAACATAGTGACAAAATAAGATGAGATCACGACATAGTTCTAAAACTAGAACTGGGTAAATTTCTTAATGCTGTGCCATTTTAAGATATAAATGAGAGGTTTATGGAAGTAGGTAAAATTGGAAAAAAGTCCCAGTTACTTGACCATTTCTTAAAAAGCTGGAAATAATTTTTGGAATATTTTGTTGTTTTATCTTAACTATTCTATATTTTGGTCTGAAAAATATCTCAGTTTTATTCTAAAATTTTTTATCCGAATCGATTTAAAAAATATTATCTAAATGGTATTTTAACGGAAACAAATTAGCTTTAGTTTTACAATGTTGTTTGCACCACTTATTTTATTACATAAAAAGTTGGCTCATAAAATATCCAAAATTAACATTTTTTACATTTTCCTTATATTATCATCACCTTTCAAAGCCTAAAATTTTTATCAAGCAATCAACATGTGCCACTTTGTAATTGTTAATTTTTTTAATTATATAATTCAATTTTTCGAATTACGATTTAAATACATGAGATTGGCAAAACACATTGTTCTTTTGAATTTGGCTACCATTATAGGTAGCAAATGAACGGGTTAGACGGGTTTGGGTTAGGTCATTAATGGATGGATCATTAATGGATGGGTCATTAATAAATTTGGTTATTAATGGATCAAAAAATATGAATCATTAATGAGTTGGGTTATTAATGGATTAATTTGATTTGAATCGATCCATGGATGATACCAAATAGATTAATACTCATAACAAAATCACACAAATGAAATAAAAATATTCAAATTTCATGTATTTTTATTCACATGTCAATCTTATGTGACTTGAGGACATGACATGATAATTCCATGTGACTTGCCAAGTAATCATTTCATGCTGCTTAAGTAATTTTCTGGCCATTTTTCTTTCTTTTGAGATAATAAGAGATTATATATATATATATATATATATCATTTATTTATTTTTTATTTTTTTACCAACAAGTTAAGAAGCCTAATACATACTCTCTTTTCGATTCATGCTCCGGCCGATCGTTACTTGTATGCAAAGCCAATACCCCTGCCCCAACACTCAATAATACCACTGTGTTTATAGAAAAAGCAGTAAATTTCTGCTTAACCAAAAGAAATGCAAAAATAGCTATGAAAGCCAATTGGGTAGCGATTATCAAAGCAAAAGTCAAAACTGGAAGACGAGCAACTCCATAAGCGTAAAGATAATCACTTAAGCCAGTGATTACGCCAATGAAGATGGTAGCGAGGAAGAGACGCGGTGTCATATAGAAGAGTTTAACATTGGGACCGGCAGTGCGACGGTGGAGGTAACTTAAAAGGAGAGGGGTTGAAAATTCTTTCTCACTTACAAAGTTTTGACAACCCACATAAAACATCTATTGGTTAATATCCAATGGGTCAATACCTTTGAATCTTAAAACACTCATTGGATTAATACTCAATAAATTGGAAAGTGAGATGAATTAATTTTGGGTTGACCCATTAGGTATTGGGTTGGGTTGGATTGGGTTGAAAAATAAAATGGGTCAATTTTAGATTGACCCAATCGATATTTATGTAGATTGAGTTGGATTTGGATCAATTTTTTTGGGTGAATTCTGATCGATCCATGGGTTTGGATCAATTTTGCCAGGTCTAATTATCATTGATATTGATAGAGATATATTTACTGCTCCTAATTTTTGTGTGTGTGTATTTTTTTATTACGTTTAGAGAATTTGTACATTTTTATTAATATTACATGAATATAGCAAAGAAAATACACATATCAAATGAATTTTTTGATAATAGATATATTTTTGTTAACATTAAGGGTAATACATCCATATTATCAAATTCAATTGGACAATGAATTATATTTTTATCAACTTTAGGAATATAAAATTTTATGTGCATGTATATGTATTTTTTTAATCATACGTATAGTAAATATTCCATTTGGAACCATATTAACATTATTGATAACTATGGAAAAAATATCTCCCAAGGCCCAATTAAGTCGGCCCAACAATGCTTGGCAGGGTCTAAAACCCATTAACAAGGAATGCAAAGCGTGAGCTGGAAGACAAGAAGGTGCAATGTCCCATCGGACTGATGGGACATTACATCCTGTAGTCCACTGACACATGCTAGCGCCTATACCTTCCACCTGCTCCCCGTCACATCGTCGCTCACCTGCTCCAACTGCCAGTTATCACGCCCCAAGATACTCAAGTACACCTCCTCTATCTCCTATAAATAGCAAAAAGCGTAATGGCTCCAAGTATTTAATATCTGAAACTCTCTAAATATTATCTCTCTAGAAAGCTACTGATTTAACTTTTGGAGTGCTAACACCTGGTCCGATCGGGCACTTCTTCTTGCAGGATCAGTCATCCGATCAGACAAATCAATTGCTAGCTCTCAGTCTTAGATAAAGTTAATTCACACTTTTATCATTTGGTGTTTTCATTGAAAGACAATGGCGGATTTAAAATCCAACAAGCACACAACTTTTGGAGAGCATAATCACAACTAGGGCAGATCTAGGCCCTCAAGAAGAAGAGAAAGATCTCCCAGATTACCTGCCAAGGGCAACCTCCTCCCCGATTTTAATGATGTAGTTATACAGCAGCCGGAAGATACCCTAGTTACTATTAGGGATATACGCGCCATTCTTAGTGACTTCACTAAAACCATAGTCGATTACCTCCTTTCGATAACTTAAGAAATTATTTATCACACGATTCATTATACAAATGGGAGCGCCGAAGTCAATAAGCGATTTGTGAAATTTATATCAGAGGACTGATGAAAGTCTTTGAGACTACATCGACAGGTTCCAAGCTATAATATCGAAGGTGAGAAATGTAAGGGTGGAAATGGCATCCACCGCTTTCGCCAGTGGCACCATTGATAGGCCGTTGTTTGAGTCAATCACAACAAGGCTGCCAGTCAGCTTTTTCAATCTAATGGAAAGAGCCAGACAACACATTCAGCTGGATGATGCCCTGAGGTATAGCCAGGGAAGAAGGAGCAACGTTATGGATAGGCTCCAGCACCCATATGGATGGTCATTCAATCATGCTTCCATATCCGAGTGGATTGCAAGAAGTTCCGAATGAGCCTTTACTTCTAGAAATCTAGGAAAAAGAAAGGAGGCAGAACAATTCAAATTCGATTGGAGTAGTGGCTAGCAATTCTAAACCTTCACTGCACTCAACACCAATCCAGTACACGTGTTGATGTGGATCAAGGAAAATCACCAAAATGTGAATTAGCCCAAAAGCTGGATGAGAGGAACAAAAGGACCCGAAACCATAATAAATATTGCAAGTTCCACAGAAATGTCGGTCACACAATTGACGAGTGTCACCAGTTGAAAAAAGAAATTGAGAGACTTTTGCAAAGAGGATACCTCAAAAAGTTTATAGGTCCGACCATAGGGGCCAATCCTTATAGACAGTTGGACCTTAAGAAAAATTATTTCGATGACGACGATGATGACGAGCAGAGAAAACCAAAGAATACGGATCCCCACCGATCTTACGCCAGGGTCATAAACATAATCACCGGTGGGTTATCCTATGGAGAGGATCTCTCCAGAAAAAGAAAGGGAAAGGGTGTCTACATCTCCCAGACAGCTGAACGGCCAGCCCCAGTCACCATATCTAGTGAGGATGCACAAGATGTAATGTTTCCTCATGAGGACGCCCTTGTCACTAGGGCGCGAATCAATAACTTTGATGTGAAGAGGATATTGGTGGACAATAAAAGTGTTGTGAATGTGCTCACCCTCCAAGCCTACAAAGCCATGGGGTTACCGATCGAAAAACTTAAGCTGAATGCCACGCCACTGATCGGACTCGACAACGCAACGGTCCCGGTGGTAAGGTCGGTTCAGTTATTCATCGAGATTGGCCAGAAAACCCTCGCCCATGCCTGCAAGGTAACATTTAGTACGGGGGGGGGTTATTGATATGTTTTTTGCATATAATGCCATTTTTGGCAGGCCTTTACTCTTCAAAAAAGGAAGATTGGTTAAAAAAAAGAGAAGACAAAAGGAAAGGATACAAGTATTACCTTCAAACTTTTCTGTTGAAAACATCCCGAACTCTTAGGAGAGAAGGTTGAGCTCTGGCATCACCTTGAAGTCGCTCTACTGAGCCAAGCCCTAGTAGACGAAGGTCGATACCCCCCTGTTGGTCACCGACCAGTCATCCCCCCCCCCACCTCCCCCCCGCCAAAATGCTCCTTTAAGATGTCTTCAAGGGAAGGAGGTCGCCTTTCTGAGACTCTCTCTAAAGGCCATCGTGTAGGCTCACCTTAGATAGCTTTCTTGCCCTTTGTAACAACCCGGGCATCTACTGCAGCCACGACCTCGACAGCCTTCTTCTTTGCTGCTTTCTCAGTCCTCTTTTGCAATGCTTCATGCCTAAGCGGGCGTTATGCTGCTACAATCGAAGGAGGCACTATCGGTCCATCGATTATTAAGAGTGGACGAACGGAGGGAATGACCGCAAGAATAGGAGCTGAAGTCACTACAACAGCTACAGTGGCAGAGGGGATAGAAGCGCTTGTTATGCCCTTGGAAGTTTGAACCTCCGAGGTGAGCACGATCTTCCTCTTCTTAGTCCTCCTCTCCTCTTTTCCCAAGCATTCATCCTCCCTCTTGGCCTTTGCCTAATCGGCTAAAAGCTTCACTGTATCATCTCTTTTTGCCATTTCATCCATAGCTACATTACAGAATCAAACAAGATAAGTACTTTGCGCAAAATAAATATAATAGATGCACATTCAATGCCAGATTTGTTAAAATGTACGCCCTCCCCCTCACTCCCATTAAAATGATCATGTTCTGCATTTTCACCAATCTCAGAACTTGAGGATCCCATCAACATCATTAGGAGAAAATTGGAGTTGGAGGGTTGTCCTTTCCTCGCCATGGCATCCATTAGCTTTTTGATGTCATTTTTATAAATAGCATGACCAGCTGCCTGATCTTTCAAGATTGTGGCCCCTTTCGATCGACCGAGTGTTACTCCAAAACCATCGACCATCTCCATTAAGAAATATTTCTCCCTGAAGCCCTTCATTGAAGATGGGACAGTGAAGAGTTTTCGATGTTGTTAGCTGGTGAAGTAGTATTCTAACCTGTCACTCCGACCGAAAATATAAAAGAAATGAGTGAAAAGGTCAAGAGTGGGAGCCACTGCTTTTATCTTGCACAGCATCCTGAAGCCCTTCATTGAAGATGGGACAGTGAAAGAGCTTTCGATGTTGTCGGCTGGTAAAGTAGTATTCTAACCTATCACTCCAACCGAAAATGTAAAAGAAATGAGTGAAGAGGTCGAGAGTGGGAGCCACCGCTTATATCTTGCACAGTATCTTGAAGCAGGTCACCGTTCTCTATCCATTAGGATGCAATTGATTAGGGAAAATTCCATAACCCCTGAGAATTGCCATCTTAAACCCACCAAAAGGAAGCCTCATCCCTGCGTCCAAGCTTCATAAATGGCAGATGAATCATTCATTCCTTTCATGGCCAAAAGGTCCCTCCGTCGCCGCTATGGAATCTAGGCAGGCCATCACTGACACTTCTGCAGGGAAATGCAAAGAAATTCTTACCACTTTCTCTTTTATCAGTCATGAAGGATGGGCCTAAGGTTCTCGATTTTTGTATCCCTTAAGAAAATTTCCATCTATTGATTGGCTGCTACTTAAAGCCATCTTTGGTGGAGGGGGAGAAATGAAGAATATATGTGATGAATGAGAAAAAAAATCAAAGGCAGAAATTGTTTACTTACTTAGGAATTTTTTTACCAACTCTACAACTCAACCAAAAATTAATAAAAATATAAGTCTCTATCAGATTAGTTAAATCCATGCCACAAAGTCATCAAGTCTGGAAATATATCATTAAATTCATCATGTTCTAATATTCTTTTATTTTTTTTCTTTAATTTCCCATTCAATTCCCTAAAATCAAATAAAGACATTTATGCACATAGACATTTATGCAGACACAGCAATCAGTCTCTCAATCAAAACTCATGTCTATGGACAAGTAAAAATAAAGCCATTAGTGCTTAAAAAATTACATTACTCCCACTATTTTATAACATTGTATCACAGTAATTAAAAGTCTTACGCTATAGTGATATAAATGCAATGAGGGAAGAAATATGTTATAACTCAAGTTTAACTCCTCCATCCCTTAACAATATCACAATTTAAAAATAGATCCTCATCCAACTTGCTAGTTGCCTCAGTTAATAAATCTTTTTTAGTCCTGGAAATACAAAATAACATATCGCAAGTGCAGTAAAATAGTTGAGCTGCAAATAATAAAAAAGGAACAACTTAGATTAATAAAATACCGAATGGTCAATTAAAGCCAGTCAAATAATAAGCAACAAATATTAAAGGTAATACTTTTTTTAGCTCAAACAAGAAGTATTAAAGGTAATACTTTTGTCTTAGTTCAAACAACAGAGCCTCTCTTAATATCTGCTGCAGCAGCAACAAGTCCAGACATCAAAACCGACCTAAAATCATACTTTTTTTTATAAGCCATGGAATATATTAATGAAAGAAAGTTAATAGGGGATCTAAAAAATACTTCAAGACCAATGAACATATATAAATAATGTAAATTGCAGCAGCTGTCCTAACCTTACCAAATATGAAATTAATAACCTTAAAATTCCACAAAAAAAATATAAAATTAAATTATATTTATACATCTGTCCCAAAAGGCCTCAATGTATTGCATGCTGATGCAGCTATATATTAACTTTATTGCATTAAGCATCTCCATTAGTTGAAATATTTCAAACCATTAACAAATAGCATATTTGATACTAAAGAATCACAATATCAAAACACATTCACAATCTATCATTCCTAGCACTCAATTATGCATGAAAAATCCTAGAATAATAGTGAAAATAAAAACATTAGCCACAAATTCATTTATAATACCAACACAAATCAGGTAGTTCAAACCATTCAAGAAGTAGAACTTGTTTCGAAGTATTTCAAAAGTAATAGCATAACCACACAAACTTTTGATTAAAATGGAAATGTATTTTTATGTCTCAATAAAGTAAAATATTATTGAAGAAACAAGAATCTGGGCCACATTACATAAGGATATTTTGAAATGAAAATAAGTAAATCAAGAAAACTTTCTCAGAATTGGAAGAGATGGATGGGTAAACAAAGTGTCAAAAATTATATCTGAATTTAATAGTTGAAAGAATTACCATTTCCAGCTTGCATTTCAATTTGTAATGGGTGTCAATTATAAAATCACCTGCAAACATCAACTGCTTCACATCAGTAAAGTTAATATAAACTGTTAAGATTATTAACAATCTAAATTTATTAGTAATTAGTCAACCGTTATCCCTTTCTTTTAAGCCTAGTTAATATAAACTCAATGGCTCAATATTTTTATCTTTATTTGCAAATTAATCAACTCAAGCTACATATTCCTTTTAGTAATGCAAGTTAATCATATTAATTATAATCATTTTTATCTTTGTTTTGATAAACTACTATTTATTATTTTCAAGTTAATCATATTAATTTTAAATAATTCTAATGAGAAATCAGTCAAGACACTAGCACGACACTAAGAACTTGCACAAGGAATAAGTATTCTAATGAGACAATAGTCAAGACACTAGAAATCAGTCAAGATACTAGTACAACACTAAGAACTTACTACATGTACTAGTCTTCCCATATCCTCGGTGGGACCTGCTGATTTAAGAGTGCAGGTTTTTAAATAACAAGATTTGTAGCCTTTTCTTAATCAGTGTCGTAGTTAGCCATTGGCAAGAGAAAGAAGGAAAGAAAATCCTATCATTCTAAACACATCTCTTTAAAAAATAGATTATTTCATAACCAAAAAAAAAGTAAATACAATAAACATAAGATCAATTATATTCAATCAATTGCTGCACAAAATCAATTAAAACAGTGATTGAAAAGCATATATCAATATGATAAACAAGAAATGACTCTTTCAAAAACCACTATAATCCGAGTAATTTAAGAAGAACCTCACCATCCATCAACCTATAAGGATAAAGCAATTTTTAATACTTAAAATTGAGTAACGAATGGTGACTTTAAACATATAAAAAACAATTTAACAAACATCACTTAGTCTTAATTCACCAATTAACTTGACTGAATTAGAAAAACTTATTCACAAGCCAAAAACACATGTAAGTTCAACCTATTTATGGTCAACCAATATTAAAACTATGAAAATTACATAAGCTTAATTACCTGGATTAAAATTGCATCCTCACAAGCATCATTGTCAATCACAACTCTACAGCAAGCAATCAAATGAAAGTTTCAGTGATATGAACACAACAGAGTAGAACACAACTCAAAATTGATTAAAAATTTAAATTGGCTCAAATTGTTTGTTAATATTTTCAATTTGATAAATAATGGCAGGAATCCGAAGGCTATACAAGGTGGCTCAAATTTATATAAAATCAAAGGTAGAAAGAAAAAAGAGAAGTTGTGTATGTTAAAAGTTGCATGTTTTTTGCAAGATGATGAGTCAAGAATAAGAATTTATTTAACTTTAGAGTATCCATTTTTCTAACAAAAGAGTAATCCAAACAATTTTTATGCATCTCTTTCCTTTCCTTTCTCCTTGGTTTAAGCAAATAAAAGGACCAAAAATATTGTTATTACAATAAAAGAACCATAGCAAATTCAAGAGAACAAAAAGGAAAACTTGGAATCAGTGCAGAACTTTCTCTAAATCAATCATCAAGCAAGTGATAAGATAAAATTCACAATTCATAGGCCTTCATTCCCTCTAAATCAATCATCAAGCAAGTGATAAGATAAATTTCACAATTCATAGGCCTTCAATCCAAGATCATACACCCCAAAACAGGAAAAATTATAAAATCTTTCAAAATACAATCTTCAACTACTAATAATTATAAAATCTTCAAATTAGTTGGTTCGGCTTAGCATCAATGTATGTAACCATTTCCCATTGCATTTCAATAAATAATTTTAAAATGCATACCTCGTATATTCTTTTCAATGGCTCCTCAACTGCCACCGCATTTCAATAAATAAACCAGCAACAAATAAATGGAAGGCAGTTAATTTATGCAATATTTAAAATTAATTAGATCACAACAAAAACAAATAAAACAAGTAAAGTAGAGATCAACCTTGATCCATGAGAGCTTTGAACTAATTGATTGCCTCATATGGAACAATACCCATTTCTCTCTCCTCCTTCTCTCTATCTCTAAAGTACAAAAGTAGGAAAGAGAAATGTAAGATATAAAATGTTGGGAACTATTTCAACTTGTCTTGGTTAACTCCTTTTGAATTGGCACAGGTAGCTTCTCAAACTGGATTCAAAGAAACCCAGAAACAATAATAAATCCCAAAAAGATTAGTAATTTTAATGCGGTAATATTGAGAAAGAACCATAAAGTAATAAAGAGATAACTTTGATTTTGTTTAAGAGGTCAAGAAAGGCGGGTCTACCAGCAAAGTACATAGCCCACCCAGAAAATTAGACAATCTACACAAACAAACACGGTACAGAGAAAATTTTTATGAATGCAAAAATAATAATAATAATAATAATAATAATAAAAAGGTCAGTGTACTCAACAAATAAAAATAATAAGCCATTTTGATAAGTAAGAAAGCAATTCTAATTCAAAATATAATCATCAAATAAAAATAAACAACAATTAATTACCTCACATATATTTACCTCCTTCATACTCAAACCATCAGCTGGCATCTGTAACAATAAAAAACAACAAACGTCGTAATCTAAACCTAATCCCATTTGACATATAAACCTAATTCAAAATATAATCATCAAATACCAATAAAAAGCAATAATCTGGATCTAACAAAATAGAATTAATATTTACTAAAACTGCAATTCCATATGCTGCAGAAAAACAAGAATAAATTCGAATATAAGAGATATCAAAATCGAAATTCAAAATAAGGTATAAAAATGAAAAAACCTTAAACAAAGTATGATAGTTTATCCACGTCTGGTAGCTCCCTGTACCCCCTATTTTCTCCATAATTATCATGAAACAGAGCACTGCTCAGTTAGGATTTGCTCTTTTGCTTTGAGGAAGAGACGGAGGTGGCGGGGTGGATGGCGGCGACGATGGATGGTGGAAGAAGATGAAAGTGGGAAAGAAAAAGAGAGGAACGGTTGTGTGTGTAGTTGTGAGGGAGAAGAAAACGGTAGGGAAAGTTTTAGGGTTTCAACATGGGGTATTTATAGACAATGACAATTATGTAAATAATTAGAAAAT
This sequence comes from Excoecaria agallocha, assembly GCA_037975025.1. Taxonomy (NCBI): domain Eukaryota; kingdom Viridiplantae; phylum Streptophyta; class Magnoliopsida; order Malpighiales; family Euphorbiaceae; genus Excoecaria; species Excoecaria agallocha. The sequence goes on from CM075811.1 coordinate 45,049,090, forward strand.
TAGGGATTTTTCATATAAAATAAAAATTAGCAACGGAATTTCATCTCCGTTGCTATTTAATTAAAATGAAAATTAGCAACAAAAATCTAATTTCGTTGTTATTTTTCGTTGAAGATGTAAATTAGCAACAGAATTGTATTCGATTGCTAATTTAGCAATGGAATTTATATTACGAAATTAAATTATGTTGCTATTTTTCTTTGAAAAAAATAGCAACGAAAATTTAATTCCGTTGCTATTTTAGAAATGACTTTTTTTAACCCATATTATTTAGCAACTGAATTATTTTTTGTTGCTAAAATAGCAATACAAAATTAATTTCGTTGCTAAAATAGCTAGAAAAAATTAATTCCATTGCTAAATTAGCAACAGAAATTTTTTCCATCGCTATTTTTCATTCCAAAAATTTTTCGCCATCTGTTAGCATCTTATTTAGCAACGTATAGTAATTCCGTTGCTAATTTATATTGCTAAATTTTGGCACTAAAAATTTTCTCCACTTTTAGCAACGGAAAATAACCAAATATATTTTTGTTGCTAAATATAGAAAGTTTAACCAATTTTAGCAATTAAATTTATTTTTCATTGCTAAATAGCAACAAAATTGCATTTTCGTTGCTAAATTAGTAACAGAATCAATTCCGTTGCTATTTTTAAATTTTCTTGTAGTGGTAAAAGAAAAATAATAATTTCGATTTAAATAATAATCGGTTGATCGTAAATTTGATTGAGACTTCAAAAATAACAAATGATCTTTCAAAATTGTAAAAATTTTAGTTAGGCTCTAATTAGTATTTAAAATTATTTGATAGTGAAAAAATAATTTTACGATAATATCGAAATTTGCTAGTTGGAGCAGTTTGAGTGAACCGGATCGAAAACGAACTCCGATTAGGCTGAAATTTTAAATGTAGCCTATTATATATATGTTTGAATATTGATATTAATTTTGGAAGAATTTGAGTTAATGAAAAGAGAAAATAAATTTCAGATTGCAAATTGGGCCATAAAAAATGGTTTGAGTTTTGGACTGGTTGGCCCAACTTGGTTGGAGCTTAAACCAATCCAAAATCTTAGTATAAAAGCCCAAGATTTTGTTCTTGAACCCAAATTTCAATAGTCTCACATTTTTCTCTCTTCTCCTTAAAAATGTGACTTTTTACTATCTTTTTCACTTTGATTTCTTCAAAATTCTTTCATCATCCTTCAATCCAAGTTTGATTATTGTTCTCAACCCCTTTTAGAAGATGATTTCAACCTTTAATTTCTGGTTTTGGTGAAGATTAAGTGAGAAATCAAGAAAGTTAGATTTTTGGGCAAATTAAAAATAAGTGAAATTAATGGTTTCTAGTTGATTTTAAGGGTTCATTTAATTAGAATGAGTTGTTTTTAGTTAAATTTTATGGTTTAATTAAGTTATTAAAGTGAGGTTTTATTGGATTTTCCTTGTGGGTGTTTTGGTCATAGTGGATTTAAAAGAAATGAGGAGATTCTTCAAGGGTTAAAGGCAAAAAAAAAGAGAAGTTTAAGAGTGAAAATTAAGCTTTTGAGATAAGTGGATATATTATCCTTCAATTTTCATGTAATTTGTATGGATGGATGATTATGTATGAAATGAATATGTGTGTATAATGCATACTTAATGGAGCTAGACTTAATAGTTGTGTTTAGTAAGGTTAAAAATGATAGTTTGAGTGATTAAAATGAAAAGAAGTGAGTTGAATGGAATGAACTTAGGGTTGGCCAAATGGTATACTTAGGTATACTAGGGGATATTTTGTAATTTAAGGCAAAATAAATATGTATATATGCTATTGAAGATGTAATCTAGTTTAATTAATAATACAAGGATGAAAAATAAATTTGGAGGAAAAATTATAAGGTTGGCCGAATGTATATACTAAGTATATATAGGTATATTTTGTGAATTTATTGATATAAGTGCTTAAAACTAAATGAATAAGTGAAGTTAAGAGTGAGACAATTTATTTAGAATATTTAATGTTTAAATGGGATACTTTTATATGTTAATTATGCATTATGTGATAAGCAAAGTTATGAAGAATATTAAGTTGAGGTGAAGTAATGATGTAAGTAAGGTTAGAATAAACTAATAAGTAAAATGAAATTGCAAAGTGAAAAAGGAAGTGTGGATGAAAAATAGTAGGTTGGCCAAATGTATATTGCTGGTATATATGGGTATATTTTAGTGTTTTATGATGAATAATTGTGTATTAAGGTTAACTAGTAAGTAATTGAGTGAGTTAAATGATAAATGGGAAGAAATTATTTATGGAGGAAGGAATGTTAATTGTATACCTGGGAAATATTAAGTGTAATAAAGTTAATTGTGATGAAATGAAGATAATTGTATGATAAATGAAGTGATAAGTAAAATAGAATTGAAAAGTAGTAAAGAAATTAAATGTATAAGTGGTAGTAAAATAAAAAAAATGGTAGGTGGATATGGAAACATTATGCATTGAATAAAATGTGTAAACTTAAAATGAAGTAATAGTGTTATTAAGAAGAAACTAATTAAGTAATAAAATAAAGTGAAGTAAATAAAAGATAATGTGAGCATGTTTAATTATATATATATATATATATATATATATATATAAAGAATATGAAATTGAATTATATTTATGAATGAGAAACAGGATTGTGTAAAGACATAACATGAAATGATAATAGTCATTATGTTAAGAATATCCATGTTATGAAATGAACATAGCCATTATGAGATGAGAATGGCAATAGAGAAATAATTGTGATTATGTACATATGGAACTAAAATGAATATTTTCATGACGGAAATAGCATTATGTTTAAAAGGAAATTGTTGAATTATTGTGAAATAATTCATTTAATGAATGGAAATGATGAGTTTTGATGACATAAGTCATAAGATGAATGATAATGATGAATTATAGTGATATAATTTGTAAGATGTGTAAAGTGATAAGTGAATTGATTGAAAAGTGTACTGAAATGGAACGGTAAATGAAAATGTCAAATGTGAAAGAAAATTCTGAAATGTGTAAAAAATATTGCCCTTAATACTGATCAAGCGGTTAAAATCTAGTTCATAATATGAATGGCTAACCATAAGGACACCCATACCACAGTGCAAGTCATGACGACTTGCTTTACTATGGTATAATTGTAATGATCTCCCATAGTTTTCGTCTGCTCTGATCTGAGATGGATTGATCCTTCTGGATTATCCCCTACTGTACTGCTATGGGTTTGTGGGATCTATATCTCATATATCCGATCTAAAGATTTTTACCTGGATTATACTAGGGACATAATGGTAAAAATAAGTTAATAGTCCAAAAAGTAGAGTAAAAATGAAGTTTAGGATGAAAAAATACCTAATTGAAAAGAAATGAAAATTTTAGGGGTAAAATGATAATTTTTCCAAATAATGAGTATAGTGAGTAAAAATGACAAAAAAAATGAATAAAGAATAAAAAAAGGAAAGAAATAATGAGCAAATAGCTTGAAATGAACTTTTGTGAATTAGAAGGACAAAAATAAAATTTTGCATGAAAAGTTAAAATAAGAACCAAATGGTAATTTTTAATGCCAATAAATGTATGTAGAATAAAAATAAGTAAACTAGTGGCAAATTGGTAATTAAAGTGTAAAAAAGATAATTTCGCAATTAAATGAAAAAAATTAAGGATTAGATTGAAACATTTACCAAAGTAATGGTATTAATCTATATTAAATTAAAGTATATTGATAATTGTGTTTTTGATATAAAATTAATGAAATTTGCATGTATAATGCAATTGTGCATGTGATGGAAAATTTTTGATTCATAGTCATCGCTGAACATAAAAAAATGAAGTGAAATGAATAAATATGAAGTGATAAATGAAATGAAATGAATAAAAATAAGTAATAAAAGAAAAGAAATGAAAAGGATTGAATTATAACAATTTGAAAGTATTAAGATTAATATTGTAATTATGCTTAGTAATGAGATTAAATGATAAGATAACTGAAAATATGAGTAAGTAAAGACGAAAAGTGAAATTTTGCATAAAGTATAAGTTAAGGACTAAACGAAAATTTTACAAGATGAATAGTGAATTAATGTAAATTTTGTGTAATTAGTGGCACAAATGTAATTGTAGTGTAATGGAATGGTACAACCATAATTTAATGGAATTTGAAAAATTGAAATGTAATTGATCATAATAAGGTTTAGGTGAAGAACTCAATTTAACGGATAAATGTGTAACTTAATTATTAACAAGGACCAAAGTGTACTTTGACACCAAAGTAATGCTTTACCAACAAATTGTAAATTGTATGTCAAATAATGAATGAAGTATATAAAGAAGATTAATAAATGGCATTACCATAAATAAATGGAAAAAGGGGGCAAATTTGTGAACTAATAAAAGATGAGGGACTAGATTGTAAACCGATCACAAGAATGTTAATTTAAGGATTATAAGGTATTTGAATGATAATGTAAGAATTAGATGGTAAGTGTACGATCAATGATAGTTTAAGTATATTAATAGGAATAATAGTCACTTGATGTAGGAAATAAGAATGTGTGCATGTTTGATTAAAGGTTTGAAAAGTTTAGGATATGTATCCACCACTGGGCATTTTTAATGCTCAGCGAGTAGTGTTTTGTTACGCGCAGGTTTGAAGACCGAAGGTATTGAAGTGGCTAAGATTTTTGTTTATGATCGTGATGAAAAGTGAAATGCAAGTTTTAGTGGCTTGAAGGTATGCCATGTATATTTGTGTATGTATAGGAATGTAATTGAAGGACTTGTTTGAATATCGATAAAAAAATTTTACTGTACTGCCAATGACAACGTATCTCATAATTGTTACGCTGATTTGATATTGGTGATAGTCGATCCTATATGTACAATACATAGTGATAAGGGTGTTACATGAGTATTATGCATCATTTATATATAAAGAACCTTGTATGGTATCTTATCAAATGGGAATGAAATGGTTATTAAAAATGATGCAAGGTTATGAAAAATGTAGTGTTAATATGTTTAGAATGAGAAAAGATGTAGTATTCCAATTAATTTTTGATTTACAATTAAATTATAGATTGAAACATAGTAAAAATATTTTAATAATTGAGAAAGTATGCATCTGCCTTTATATATCTGCTTAAGGAGCATCCAATAAGCATGTCAATAGCGCTTTCTGCATTCATGTGAAACTATTAGTAGAGGTTTTTTTAGAAGTATTAAATGTTTTTTTTATCTTTTAGCAAAAGACTTAATAAAATCTAAAGATGCTAAATTTCATGAAATTCCATCAGAAATTCTACATGACAGGAGATACATGCCTTATTTTAAGGTAATATTTCTAAATATTATATTTTTATTTCATAAAATTTCAAAAATTTTATGTATTTTTTATGCATATATATCTTTATATTTTAAGATCGCATAAGAGCTATTGATAGTACACATGTACAACGCATATAAATTCAAAAAATCAAATATCATTTATGGGAAGGAAAGGAATATCAATACAAAATATCATGGTTGCAGGCAATTCTGATATGCAATTTACATTTGTATTAACCGAATGGAAAGGAATAGAACATGATATACGCATATTCTTTCATGTCCCCAGTCAGGCTAAGAGGAGTCGTTTATTAGACAATCATGCCTTGCTGATTAGTACAGATTTATATGAGGATCATAGAAGCCTGCCTATTGGTATCAGAGCTTTGGATTGGTATTGAAGATATCATAATGGTAAGAACCTTGTAATCATGTCTGTTACTCAAAATCCAGTTTCTCCTTTATCTCTTATAGTTAAACCAGCTACTACAAAGAAAATATATTATCTCTATGAATTCTCTTTTCTACCTGATGATACTCAAATTCCAGATACCCATCTTCTTTTTCTTAATCTATATGATGCATTTGCTCGTCATCGGACAAATGTCTTTTCTAACCTTAAAGCCCTTATCAGAAAGCCTCCATCTTCTATTAAAGAATATGTGCAATCTTCTTTTTTTCATCAATGTCCAATCAAAGCTCTTATCCCAACTTTAATATGCGTCTTGCAGATCCTTATCTGTTGAATTCTCTTCAAGTTCAGATCCAGATCTCTGGAGCTGACCAAGTTCAAACCACTGATGTTGCTACACTTCATTACCAGATGATCTACAGAGTACAAAACCATGCTATGGACATATCTTTACCATGTTCTTCTAATGCTCTAATGATCATTGCTGATTCCACATAGGTATCTACTTGTATTCAGATCCCAAAGTAACTCACTAAGGAACAATTGCTGGAATACTTTCCTCAATCTTGGCTCACTAGTAATGAGAAACTTTACCAACACAACCAGCTAGTACAGTCAACAAAGCCTCTGTTTATCAAGAAAAAATATGGTCGTGTTGAAACCAGATTTCACTCTCCTTTATCAGAGTTCCTGGAATCATCTACAACCTCTTTATTCTCCACTCAGTTTATGATATAGCGAGCTTCTTCTTTCCAACAAGAAGATCAAATTCCTATTGAAACCTTTGATACAACTGGTCGTCCCAAATATGCTTTTCAAAGGAATGGTCATTGTTATTAAGGAGAATGTTCTTATGATGATTGTCTTGATTATGCTTTTGATGCAGAATATGAAAATGATTCTTGTCGTCGTTGCTGACACAGAAAGAAAAACCATGTTCTTCTGAGACTTATTTCCAAAATTCTTTAAAAGATGATTATGATCCTTTTATACAAACTATTGGTCAACCTTTTGGAAAATATGATTATGCTATGAGATACTCACCTCCTCCTCACTTTAAAAAACCCTTTTCACCTTCCACACCACCTACCCCTTGTAAACCAAGTCCTTCACTACCACTAACTCCTCAATTACTTCCTCAAATAACCATGTATTCCACTACCTCTTCCTATGAAGATGAATTTCCATCTCTTCAAGATTCCATAAACCCAACCACAAAAACCCAAACTACTCCATTTATCAAATCCCTTGGTATCTCTACTGACGGTACACCTAGATCTATTACTCCAGCTGAAGCAGTCTTTAATTGGCATACTGAATCTTCACTAGCACAACAGAAAGTTCTTCATCGAATCGAAACTAAAGTTGATCATGTCTCTTCATGAGTTGATTCTTTAGATTCTAAATTTACAGATAAATATTTTGCTACTCTGCAATTGCTTCACAAATTGCAAGATAAAGTTGCTAAACTTGATAAGCAACTTATGGCTTTTATCACTCAACACGCTTATGATGCTCAATTCCAACAGAAGGTATATGAAGTTACTAAACTTAAAGCTGAGATTGCTCACATAAAAGCTGATCTGTGCAAAACCCCTTCACCTCCTTCTTTACCTTTTCCTCTTTTCGGATCTACTTTCACTCCCTATTCTCACCAACCATTATACCAGGTTCCACCTCCTATTGAACCCACTCTAGCAGAACTTCACAGTTTTGGTCATACTCATGATTTGTTCATGCAACAATATTTTCATAAACATCCAAAATGTTCTGAAGCTCTTCCTGTTATTACCACTAAACCTCCACCACTAGGCACTGATCGTAAATAGATAGGAATTCAGATTTCTAAACCTCCTTCTCATATGATTAGACCTTCTAATCCTTTGGTTCAAACTCTTCAACAAAACGCCCTTCAAACTATTCCCATAGTTTCTCTTGTTCAACCTGCACCTACATCATTCATCTCTTTTTCTGATTCAGACTTTGATATGTCTGATGATCTCCCAGATCCTAAATACTTTCCTGTTTATATGGTTAATCCTGCTGAAAGTACAACTACCTAACAGCCTCCTACTCAACCATATTATACAGATGCCCCTGAAGATACTGATTTGGATGATGATGATACAAGTCCAATACCGCCTCCTCCCAAGATTATCATTGGTCCTTGGTTTCAGTTTGAGGATATTTCTCTACACAAATGGCGTGATAGACTTATGAAATTCTTTGCTTGGCTTGAGTTACAAACTTGTCGTTTGAGTCCACCTCATCTTGAATAGATATTAGTTGAATTCACTTCCAGATTTATAGGCCGTCTTTGTGATTAGTTTGTCAGCAATTTGGATGATTATTCCAAGATACAGTTTTTTAGAAGTGATTCTCTTGCTTTTGTTCTTCAAAAGATATATCTTGAGTTCATTGGCAACATTGGAGATTTTGACGAAGCAGCTCGTTTTGATTATTTTTGTATAAAATGTTGTTCTCTTCTCCACAAAGATTTGGATCGGCATTATAAGAAAATGTCTAAACTTTTCCATATGCTGAGTGGTGCTAATGATCATAATCTCAAGCAAGGATTTTTATCCTCGGTTCCTGAACAACTTTCTTATAGTACTATGCTTTTACTCAGAGAACAAGGTATCCAACTCAATTCTCTTTCCTTGGTTAAATCTATCAGAAAATTCTTACTAATTTAGACAAGCTCTGTGCTTCCTAGAAATTAATCAAGGAAACTTTCAAAAATGGAAAAATCTACAGCTCAAGGCAGCTTATCGCCGTCTTGATCTTGAAATCAAATGCTCTCCTACTAAGAAGAAATGTTCTTGTCGACCTTATAAGAAGCGATCTTCATTTCCACTATTCTCTTCTCATTTTCGAAAAGGTCCTATATTCAAGAAAGGTTATAAAGTTCGATACTTCCGAAAAAAAAATTTCAACCCAAAGGAGATCGTTGTTATCTTTGTGGACAAAAAGGTTATTTTGCTAAGTCTTGTCCCAACAAGACGTGCTCTCAACACTTTATTTTGCAACTACATCAAGCCTCTCCTCTTTCTTTTGAGGATGATGATATTGAATCAATTTTCTCTATAGATGATGAACCAGATCCCTACACCTTGTTTTCTCTTTCATGGTCTGATGATGATGATGATCACACCATCTATTCTAATGATGATTCTTCAGATACCGATCTTCCCTCCGCCCATGCTATCCAAACAATTCCCTCACCCACAATTCCCAAGCCTTCTATTTCTCTTACTCATCCTATTCCTTTAGTCCCTATTACCATTTATCCATAACCTTATGCTTTTTCTATTTATGTAATCGCATTTGTTGATACTAGTGTACACAACACTATCCTCAATCCAGCTGTTTTACCCTCCAAGTTTTGGAAACCTTTTACCCAACATTTCAAAGCAGCCAATCAAGGGATTCTCACTATCCACCAAAAAACCAAACACCCTATCAAGATTTAAATCTTTCCTGATTGTTATATTTGGAGCCATGCTTTTGGTTCTACACTTCCTGGAAAAAGATTTAGGTTTTGGCTTTGATGCTTTATTTCAGTTACCTAAACTTCGTATCCACCCTACTGGTTTTAAATTTAAACATCAATTTTTACCTTATACCACCCAGCATACCCTTTTCTCTGTCAAACCACCCGATCTATTTAACCACCATAAAGCCAACCCTTTTACTCACTGTTGTGCATCCTCTCATACAAATTTCCTAACCAAACACAGTTCACCTCTTTGGACTATACCTAAATTTTTCATATCTCTTCCTTTTAAAAAGTCTGAAGATGTTAATCCAACCAAAGCCACTTATCCTGGTATGTCACCTGATTATTTTCTTTTAGCCCAAGATGAATGTACTCAACTCTTGGCCCAACATCTTATTGAGCCCACGACCTCAGATTGGGCTTGTCAAGCCTTTTATGTTAACAAACATTATGAGCAAGTCCTAAGAAGAAAGCGTCTTGTGATTGACTATACCCCACTTAATCCTTTTCTCAAAGATAATAAATTTCCTTTACCTAAAATAACCTCCCTTTTCCCTTTTCTTCATAATGCTCGTTTTTTCTCAAAGTTTGATTTGAAAGCGGATTTTTGGTAACTTGGCATTATCATTGAAGATCGACCTAAAACAGCCTTTTGCCTACCCAATTTTCATTATCAATGGACCGTTATGCCTTTTAATCTTAAAACTGCCTCTTCCATTTTTCAACAAGCCATAATCCGCATCTATGAACCTCTTCTTCATCATTCCCTGATCTACATCGATGGCATCCTTATTTTTTCACTTGATATACCTTCTCACCAATAAAACCTTCAACAGTTTATTAATATCACTATATCCCATGGTATCATGTTATCTCCCACAAAGTTCCATTTAGCTCAAGCTGATATACTTTCTTGGCATGCATTTCCTTAATGGTACTTATCAATCTCAACCTTATATTGCATAGAAACTTCTCAAGTTTCCTGACATATATCTCACTCTCAAGCAGACTCAACAATTTCTTGGCATTACTAATTATGTCCGACAGTTTATACCTCACTTTAATACACTTGCAAAGCCTCTTTATCGCTTGCTGACAAAAAATTCACTAGCTTGGTCTTCCATTCACACTTAGGCAATAAAAACGATGAAAATAGTGGTTTAAACTTTGCCATCTCTACACATCCCATCAACAGGTCATCGTCTTCTCCAGACAGATGCTAGTGATGAACATTAGGGTGTTGTTCTTCTTGAAGAAATCAATGGTGTCCAACATATATGTGGATATGCTAGTGGATAATTCAATGAATTTGAATGCCATTATCATTTTACTTTCAAAGAAACGCTAGTTATCAAATATGGAATCAAATGTTTTAAGTTCCATCTGATTGAACATAAATTTACTGTTGTTATGGATTGCTCGTCCTTTTCCAAAGATGCTTTCCTTCAAAGGAAAGTTAGTTCCACATCAGCAGCTTCTAAGATGGGCAGAATGGTTCGGTTGTTATGACTTTGATATTCAGCATATAAAAGGCAAGCAAAACTTCCTTTCAGACTACCTATCCTGACCTTGCAAAGTGTCTTCCTCCTCAAAATCTCACCCTGTTTTACCTCAAGTCTTTGTTATGGAACCCTTGTCTCACCTGCAACCTCATCCAAGTTCTCGTCATAATTATAGTCTTATTCATTACTAGCCTGCAACCAACAAAGAATCTTCACCACCTAATTGTCTTTTAAATGATCCTACTTCCATCAAGTTGTTTGTTACCCGTAATCTGTTTCACTATCTCCATGTGTTTTCTATTAAAAGGTCTCTTCCATCCACCTCTTCTTATTTTCCACTTGATCAACCATGGTCTCTGTTATTTCATCTCAGTCAAATTTCTCCTGCAGTCCCTAAAGAATTATGGTTTCTTTGGTATGTTTCTGTTTTTTACACTCATGCCATCTTATTCCCATTAGTTGAGATTTATGAAGTCCTGATTACTCCCAGTAATCATGATTCTTTCCAATGAAAATTTTTTGAATGGTATGCTCTAATCTCTTGGTGGAGATATGAATTTCTTAAAAGAATTCAAGATCTCAATTTATGGAAAAATCCTACCCAATAAGCTTACCAGTATTTTGTTATTTACTTCTTCCATTGTCCATATGTTTTTAATCCTTTCCAACAATCTTTGTGGTTCTAGCCTCAAGCTTTCCATTGGCAAACTTTTGCTATTTCTGATCCTTTGGCAACTTTTTCTATCAAAGATGCTTTACATCAAGCACTGTGTGATCTTAATAATATCTCTCCTGCAGTACTTCATCCTTCAGTCTTCGACACTGTTGAATCATCGTCTCAACCTAATTTTTTGGATTCTCTGTTCCAATACTCTCAAGATCCTTACTTGTCATTAAGCTTACCTGATCATGACAATGACTTCACAGAACCAGATGCTCCTTTTACACAGTATTATCTCTTTACTTTTGAAAAAGAGATAGCTGATGATATCCATAAAAGAAAATCTTTTGATGACTGGTGTCCTTCACCCAATGACATAGACCTATAAGACATGAACATATCACCATCATATGAACCCATCCGTCATAAAGATTGAAGATATTTTTTGTCTTCCATCTTTGTTTAAAGTAAAGTGTGATGTAATATAAAGTGTGATGTAACGTAAAGTAAAGTTGTTTATTTTATTACTTTGTAAAAGGAGATTCCTTATCTCATTGTTCTAATTTTATGCTTTTGAGTTGTAAAAGAGATTCTTTCTTATCTCCTCTTTAGTGTTTGTACTCGTCAGTAATGAGGTCAGCATCCACTCTAGCTACCTCTATATATTATTGTAAGTTTGCTGAGAACTTCAAGCTTCTTTTTAAGTTTGAATTCACTCTCTAAAAAAATATGTGTTTCTAAATATTCTCTCTCTTGCCATTTTAATTTCTTACTTTACCATACAAGGATCCTTCTAATAGTTTTCAGGATTCTATGATTTTAATATGAGTCTGTGGTGTGTAGCATAGTCAGGCCAAGAGGAGCCATTTATTGGACAGTAATACCTTGTTGATTAGTACAAATTTATATGAGGATCATAGAAGCCTGCCTATTTGACCTTACAAAGAGGTGAAATATCATTTTTCCGATTTTCAGTGTAGTGAACCTGCAAAGGGATATGAAAAAGTCTTTAATAGTGCTCATTCATCGCTTAAAGGTTATGAATGAATATTTAGAGTTTGGAATCAAATGTGAAAAATTTTACGTAGCATGCCTTTATTTCCATTTAAAACTTAAACAAATATTGTGATTGCATAACTATATTCAAAGACATTCTTTAAACGATCCAGCTTTTATGAGGTTTAATGAAAATCCCAATTTTGTGCCATTTGATAATTTTGAAAATGTTGAGTATATTTCATATTCAAAAAATTATATAAGTAGTAAGACAACAAAAAAGTATTCTATCTATGATCAAATTGCTTTTAGTTTAGTAGAAAAAAGAATTTAGTTTGATTATTTAGAATTATGAGAAATAATATATGTAACAAATTATGAAAACAACATATATATTTTTAATTTTTTTATATTATATTTATTTTTGTTTAATTATATATATTTTAATAGTTTAATAGAATGAAAAAGTGCAAATAAGTGGAAATAATTATTATTATTTAGTGAGATTTTGAATATAATATATTAAAATTTATATATATTATTTTTTTTATCTTTTTGTTCTTAAAAGTCAATTTTAATCGTATCATCTACCAAACAGTTAACACATGTTTTTAAATTTATAAGTTATTGTAATTTTTTTTACCAAATAATTACTTACGTTTTGAAATACGGCTTTTTTAAGTATAATTTTTTTCTATTGAAAAATCTATTTTTGTTAGGGGTGAGAAAAAATAAAAAATATAGTTAATTACAAAATTGATCTGAAACTTAATTGATTTTTTGATTAATCAATCTGACGGATTCAGTTACAGTTTTTAATTTTTATATTTTTAGTTTTTTTATTACGATTTTAATTTTTAAATACCTTTAAGCAGTTTATATATATATATATATATATATATATATATATATATATATATATATATATATATATATATATATATAAAATTTCTCTTTTTTTCTATTTCTCGCTAAAATTTAGATAAAATAATAATTTAAAATATATTTAAATTATATTATTATTTTTATACCTTAATATTTTATATTTTTCTATAAAATTTATATAATGCTTTAAACTAAATCTATTTTACATCATTTTATTTAATTATATAATCATATTTATATGCAGTAACTGATTAATTTTTTTATATATTATTTTTACCATATATAATAATATTTAATTACATTTTCTTATATTTCAATATTAAATATTATCCATTATTCTATTCAAATATATTAATTTTCAATAAATATCAAATTTATTTTATAATATTAGCTATATTTATTTTGTGATTTTTATTTTAAATTATTTTGCATATTTGAAATTAAATTGAATTTTATTTAATTTTTTAATAATTTTATGTTATAAATTTTAATTGTTAGCTGAAAAATATTGATTAACCAAATTAAAAAATCAAAATTGATAGTTTGATTAACTAAATACAACAGAATGATTAATAATTAATAATTTTAAAAAATTAATATTAATGAATTAATTAATTTTTTATAAATTAATTAATTGGTCTATGATATTTTATAAATTTTTCCAAACTAGTTTGGAGTCAATTATATGCAAGGGATATATATATCTATATATATATTATAAGTGGCAAATGAGCGGATTAAGTGAGTTTGGATTGGATCATTAATGGATGGATCACTAATGGGTTGAGTTTTAAATGGATCAATATCAAAATGGATTGGATGTATTTGAATTGACCCATGAATTTAACATAAATTATTATAAAATTATTAATTGCAATAAAATGGCAATAAATATATAAATGCATTTAAAAATCAAATAAGAATAAAATTATAAAAAATGCATTAATTTTTTAAAAAAATTTTAAAAGTTGCATTTTGCAAAGCTCATTAAATATGAACTCTATACAATAAGTATTAATTAGTTCAATTTTTAAAACGTAACTAATAATTAATTGTTTATATTAAGAAAAAGTCCTTAGTGATTGCCTCAATGAGATCACTCGTGCTCTGCTTCAATCTGATGTTCAGTTCAAGCTTGTTTGCGACATGCAAACCAATATCAAGACGATCGTCAATCCCGATGATCTTGCTGCTGGCCACAACAAGCACAAGATCATCCAACAGGTAATTACGATTTCAGGCAATACCCATCTGCTCAATTTTGTTCATTTAATGGATTAGATAGGATCATTGTGAAACTTAGATTTTGTGATAGAAAGTTTGTCTTTTGGATTATTGTAGGTTAGAAAGTTTGTCTTTTGGATTATTGTACGCAATTTTTAATGATCTTTGCAAAATGTTGGATCCGTGGAAGCATATTTTTTTAAAACACCCATTGAGTTAATACATTGGGTAAAACATTCTTTTTTTAAAAACACTTGTTAGGTTAATATCCAATAGGTTGAGAAGTGAAATGAATTAATTTTGGATTGATCTAACGAGTATTTGATTGGGTTAAAAAATAAAATGGATCAGTTTTGAATTGATACAGTGAGATTCATTTGGGTCGACCTATGAATTTGGATCAATTTTGTCAAATGTATATATATATATATATATATATATATATATATATATATATATATATATATATATATATATATATATATATATATATATATATATATATATATATATATATATATATATATATACACACATACATACATACTCCCTCCTTTTTTATATGTTTGATTTTTTGGAGTTGTTAAAAAATTCTTTTATGAATGACTTTTTAAATTTTTGATGTACTTTTAATTAGTTTGTCTCATATTTATATTTATTAAATTAAGCCAATAATTAAGAAGATAGAGAGTGTAAATATGAAAAATAGAGTTTTAAGAAAAAATTAATAAGAGTAAATTAGTTATTTATATAATACATTTAATAGATTATTAGTTTTAGCAAACTACCTTAAACATGATTAATTTCACCCGTGATCATCAAAGTTTAGCAATTATAACGATATGGTCACTAAATTTTAATTTGTAATAAAAAATCATTCACTTTTTATTTTGTAACTCAACAGTCAGTTTGACCGAAAAAACTAAAATTCGATATCCGCGCGTATGATACACACGTAATATCAATGCACGTCAGCAAAAAGTGACAAGTCACCCTCCAACTCATTGCCTACATGGTATAACTTTAAAAAAAATTACAATGTGATTTGTTTTACTCTTCCTTACCCCCTCTCTCTCCTCTCCCCATTCTCTTTTCTTGCCCCCTTCTCTTAATATCCACTGTGCCGATCTCTACTCTACCCATCTCTCTGTGTAATTTAACAAAGCTGTGGATCTCTCCTCTCATCTAGGGGTGTACAAATGTTCGGTTCGATTCGATTTTGGATCGAACCGAAAAAATCAAAAACCAAAGTTTACAAAATATAAGAATCGAACCGAAATTGAAGTTTATAGAATAGAAAACCAAATGGACCAAAATAATTTCGGTCAGTTCGATTCGGTTCAATCGATTTTGATCAAATATGAGGTTTTTTTTAATTGGATTTTTAACCTAAATCCCATATATCTAATAAAATAAAATCATTCAAGGTACATGAATTTTTTCCATAATAAATAAATATACATTAAAAATACATACAACTTAAAAATTAATACAACATAATCCATAAATAAAAATACATTAATGCCTTTCAATTTAAAAAAAAAAATGGTATACATTTAAATTGATACAATATAATTTAGATATATTTTCTCACAAATTTAACAAATTCAACCCCTTATACCTACATCCACAAAAACAAACAATAAATAAATTCAACTAAACTAAAAAAATAATACAAAAAAAATTTAAGTATAGAAATTGATAGAAGTTTATGAATATTTATAAATTTAACTTACATGCTCCCATGCAAACAGAAACACTAATTATGAATATTTATAAAGTTTATGGCTCTCCTCTATATACAAATTGACAGAAATGGAAAAATAATTTCTTGTAGGATAAAACAATAGTAAAACTTATGGAAAAAAAATAACTAGTTATCATCCTAATTAAAAAAAATCACATATAGTAGAATATACACTGAATTTAAGATCATAAACCACACACTATTTATACAGTAAACTGCTCGTGGGTTGAAGATGGATACTTAGAGTATGAAATTAACTTTTGTATTTAATTTCTAAAAATAATAGGATCAGATAAGAAATGAGAAGAGCTCATTTATCTCACAGTAAACATAATTTTCTAACTTGCACTAAATAATCTAATAAATTCATCATTTAGTTTAAGGCATCACATATTGTTCAAGTACAAACAAAAAATAAGGCATAACATATTGTTCAAGCTGAAAATTAAAGATCAGTGGCTTATAAGAGGTGTTTTCAGCTTCTGTTTGAAGCTTAAATTAAAGAATTTAAATGCCAATTTCAATTTCATCATTACAAGTTATTAAAATGTGATGAAGAAATAGCAACAAATTAAAAAATTTAAATGCCAATTTCGATTTCTTATAATTGTAGACAGCAACTTAAACAAGATAAGACAGACAAAACACCACCATAAGCAGAAAACTAAACACAGAAAAATATTTAACGACAATTTTAAATCATAATTCCCCACATTCATTCTCTAATATAACTTAAATAAATGCCACAAGTTAATTGTAACAATAACATCACATTATATTTTCGACTTAGGAAAATAGTTCAAGGCTCATAGATCTGATTATGGGGTGGGTTTAAGAGTGAAGTTAAAATTCTATGCTCAAAGATCTATGCAATAGCACTATTTAAATTAAGGGGTGGGTTTCAAAAAATATATTAATCTTTCTATTAAAGAAAAAAAATATTGTTTCAAAACAATTACTTACAAAGTCAACTCTAATGGTATTGATGTAGCTCTCCAGGTAAGAATCATTCTGGTACACGACCATAAAAATTACAATGGACAAAGCAATTGGCTTCAACACTAACCAAACTGAACAAGGTCGGTTACACAACTAATCAACTGATAGTTTTGTTTACAGCATATAATTTAAGCCTCATAAATTAAACCTTAACCTTAACCTATACCAAGCTTTTAAATACCGCTCAGCTATAATTTTTTAGAGCAAATACAAAGGATCGAAGCAATTGTAGCTAGAGTTGATTTCATCGCCACGACCAGGTATCAAAAAATGAACAACAAAAACAAGAAATACAGATTTACATAACATGGACATCAAGCATATTATAATTGAATATTTATGGAAACATGTTAGTCTTTTTGATATGTTACCCGGCCGCTTGAAAATCCCCAAAATCATCATCTGGTATATCTTGTGTGCTTTCTTTCTCCGGAGAATGTTGCTCTTCGGTATCTTCCTTTGTAAGTCTCGGGGAATAATCTTTAGAAGTTCCATCGAGGGACATTTTCGGTGGCAAGCTGATGGAGAAGTTTTTACAGAAGAAATAGGTGACATTGGCGATGGAGGTGGTGGAATACTAAGGAGAGGTTCTTTTATTTCACCCTTCTCCTCTAATGAAAGATTACTTAGACCTTGCTCGGTAATCTTGGGCTTCAAACTAGTACCACCTTTCTTTTGAAATCCAAAAATAGTTAATAATTAATTCAATTATTAGGATCCATAAAATGAAAAATGTATATGGGGCTTACAATTTTTATTTGAAGAACTAGGGTCTCCCCTTCCTTTAAGCTGTAATCAACACACGAAGAATTCTGGAAATTCTGTTCCATCTCTTCTGCTATTTTCTTCTTGTCCAGATATCTGCAACATGAACTTTAATATGTCAATCATATTATCACAATTTCATGATAAAGAAATATCAAATTTATATTTTATGTAAACTTTATTGCTATAAGCCAATATCAAAAGTAAATATCAGCAAACATAAACTACAAAAAACTTGCAGAATGTACAATTGGCAATGAAAAAGTAAATGTAAGTTAGAACATACTTCATGTGATCATGAAGGGCTGCCTAAAAGTCATAGGCTTGTGTTCTTTCTCGAAATCCTATGCCGATAAATGCATGCCAAAGGTGACCATCTGCATGAATTGTAGAAGTCCAACTTAAAAGTTATGGTTGCAAATGACAAGAGAGATAAGCAAGAAGGCAAACAAAATGTCACATAACTCATAAAAAGATCACCGCTCCTACAGGCCAGGTCAATAAAAAATTGAACACATAAAACCCAAAAAAGAAATCCATAAAATAGAAGCAACCAGAATTAATGAAACTGGTTAGACTCCAAATATATAAGCATAACAATCTACGATTATTTAGGCAGCAGATATCTCTGAGCTGAGAGCTTTTAGAGTGCAAGTATTTTCCACAAGTTAAACATGACAATTTAACCGTAGTTCACAAAGTCTGTGCATGATCTGTTTCTAAATTTTGGAAATGTTGAACTCTTTCAAGTTTATTAAAAAAAAAATTCTATAAGTGCTGCATAAAAAAAAATTCAGTTTAAATATAAAATTTAAATCAAAGACATAGTTGCTCACCGATGTTTTCTTCTATTCGCAGAACAAAATATCTGCAAAAGAAAGGATTTTCATTCAGACACTCTATAGAGACCATGTCATAGGAATGACAACTAGAAGCTAATATGCAAAGCAAAAAGAAGGAAACAGTAGAAGCAGTTGCAGATGGAGAGCTATACGCAAAGCAAAAACGGTGAGTTTTGAAAACTTCGGTCGGTTCGGTTTTTTTGATTTTTTAATTTTAAAAATTGAACCGAATAGATTAAACCGATATTTTATTTCGGTTCAAAATCGAACGAACCGAAAATAAAAATAACCGAACCAAACATACCAAAATCTATTCGATTCGATTCTCGATTTCGGTTCGATTCTGCACACCCCTACTCTCATCTCCCCATCTACGTTGCAAATCTAACAAATCCCTCTCTCTGTTGTGTTTGTATAATTGCTTATATAGTTCATTCATCTGCTATTTTTTTTTAATCAGGCGAACCCAATCTTTTGAGCTCCTAGTAGTTCAACAACCCAATTGTACCAAATAAACTCATGGTGGGAAAGAATAAAAGTTTTTTGACCCCATTATATCAAATAAACATACAGGTACTCTACCAAAAGCTTAATTAGTTCAAATCTAACAAAATCCTCTCTCTAGCAAATCTAGCAAATCCCTCTCTTTCTCTGTTGTGTTTGTATAATTGCTTATATAGTTCATTCATCTGCTATTTTTTTTATAAGCTGAAAATTTTAATTCAAAAATCAGAGAACCAAACAACAACTCAAAGATTAATAACAAAAGGGAACTAACAGTCCCAAGAACATGAAAATAAAAAACCTCTGCTAAAAGAAACAACAAAACCAGCCCGAACCCCCCCAAAAAAAGGAGATCTCAACCTCTGCTAAAAAAGAAGCCTGCAATTATCGAAAAGCTACCCAAAAAATCAAACCAGAATGTCATTCCCTACAACCCTTAAAAGTAAAGCTTCAAAGGCACTGTTGAAAACAAAAACCACAAAAATTGCCTTGCCAGCTGATAACCCAGCTGAAACAGAGCTTAAAAAGCAGCCAACTAACAACAACAAAGCAACAAGAGGACAGCGAAGAAAAAGAGAGCAGCAACAAAAGCAGAAAGAAGTCTCATACACCCTAAGAGAAGAGCGAAGATCAGCTGTTGAAGCAATCGGGACTCAATAAAAATTCTTAACCACTTTTTACATACCTTCTCTTTCCAACCCACCAAAATGACGTGATCCAAATATCCCCAATAAAATTGCCCCTTGCTGCCATTAGGGTTTCTCATCCATTCCTTGATTTTCTTGTTTCTTCCTTCTCCTTTTCCTTAAACTATATATGAATATCAGTTATCACTTAATTACACAAATTGTGATCACAATTTGCATTTCTATTAGGGTTTTCTCATAGTCATATATGAGAATGCCGGCCACTGAGTATCAAGGATCATCGGCTTCCTTCGGCCGTTCCATTTTGAGTCTCCTCCGTGATCAAATTCATTCAATGGAATCTACAACGAGGCCTCCAATCACGAGCTAGAGCTGGATGCTTTTCAAAGGCATGTTGCGGACCGCTTCATGGATCTTTCCTCGGTTGGGTCGGTTGATTTACTTTCACTTTCATGGATCCGAAAGCTTCTTGATTGTTTCCTCTGTTGCCAAGAGGAGTTTAGAGTGGTTTTTTTTTAATAACAGATTGCATGTTTATAAATAGCCATTGGATCGGTTGATTAATGATTTTTTTTAACGGAGCGTGAAGGCTTTGGATGAGGAGAGAGAGAGGGTGAGGAGAGAGAATGGGGAGAGGAGAGAGAGGGGGTCGGAAAGAGTAAAAAAATCACATTATAAATTTTTTTAGAGTTGTACCATATAAACAGTGAGTTGGAGGGTGACTTGTCACTTTTTGTTGACGTGAATTGATATTATGTGTGTATTATACACGTTAATATTAAATTTTAGTTTTTTCGATCAAATTAACTTTTAAATTACAAAATAAAAAATGAATAATATTTTTTTTAATTATAAATTAAAGTTTAGTGATCATATAATTATAATTGATAAATTTTAGTAACCTCCTTAAACGACAACCATACAAAAACGGGAAGTGTGTGTGGATATATATAATATGTCAATTCTCCGAATCGCTCCAAAATAAAATTCCCAAATTTTACCGGAAAATACTAGCACTTTCTAGACCCGCAGACAAACGCTCTTCTCCCTCTCATCTAGCTGAGAAACTTCACTCATCTCTCAATTTCTGCCACTAAATCCAAAAGTATTTGTAGATGTCAACGTCTGGACAGCCTCAATTCCGATACACGCAGACCCCATCGAAGGTCTTGCATCTGCGAAATCTCCCATGGGAGTGCACGGAGGAGGAGCTAGTCGAGCTCTGCAAACCTTTCGGTAAGATAGTCAATACCAAGTGCAATGTCGGCGCCAATCGCAATCAAGCTTTCGTAGAATTCGTAAGTTCCTCTTCTTTCTCTCTTATTTTATTTTATTTTATTATTCCTTGTAGTTTTAATTTTGATTACTTGTTTATACTTAAAACTGTTACCCCTTTCTCTTTCTTCCTGGAGTTGCGAAATATGCGAGGTTTGATCAGTCTAGATACCCGGTTTTGTTAAATTAGTTGGCATGTTGGGTATTTCGATTTTTTTTCGGGTGATCAAAATCTATACTATTTATGTTGCAGTACTGCAAGGATTTGAATTCGATTATCTTCTTTGCTTTTGCTTCTTCAGTGTGATTTCCTTTCTGGGCTGTCTATCATTTGGAAACAAGTTATGCTAAATCAATGCATCATATTTTGTTAAGTTTCTTATGTCAAGATAAAACCAGTTGGAGTCACTCATTAGGGTTCCATGGTGTCAACAGTTCGAGAATGATCTGGAAATATAATTTCATATGGTAGATTTAATTTCCTTTTTTGGTTCTAACGTAAAATAATTTAATTGGAGATTCAAGTTGGTTCCATTAGTCATTAACATGCCTGGAAGTCTGGCATAATGGGCACTATACATAGCGGTACTGACATATGAACCTGGTATTAGACACCTTAGGGTCCACAAGAACTTGTAAAGCCTTTACTCTCGAGCATGTGCTGCATATCCATTGTGAATAGTTTATTTCAGTTTATCACTCATGTTGCATCTGGAAAATTTACTTTTAATTGGGCACTTTCTTTTATTTAAATTTTGTTGGCAACATGTTATATTCTTTTCCCAATTTAAATGGTTGCTTGTGTGTCCAAAGGAGTAATAAATCTTTTTCTATCTGCAGGCTGACCTAAATCAGGCAATTCAAATGGTTTCATACTATGCATCATCGTCTGAGCCTGCACAAGTTCGTGGTAAGACGGTGTATATTCAATACTCAAATAGACATGAAATTGTCAACAACAAGAGTCCTGGTGATGTTCCTGGAAATGTTTTGCTGGTAACAATTGAGGGTGTTGAGGCTGGTGATGTGAGCATTGATGTCATACACTTGGTAAGTGCTTTTCAATTTTGAAGTTCTTGCAGTTTTGGGGTAATTCTGTTTTTTTGGCAAGAAGATAATTTTCGACATAAAAAGTTAAGAACATCTGTGTTTCTGCTCAACTATTTGCTATTCATATGCCCTGATGAAACAAAATCATTTATTTTGCATTGACCAACTATTTATTAAATAAAGAGAACACAAAAGTTTCTTTCTAAAATGGGCCTAATTTAGAAAAGGATTTATGTATTCAATCCCAATTAGTTTCTGATCGGTAATTGGTTGACTTTAATTGAATTATATGTGGTGATAAGATAGCTTGATTTATGATTTTTTGGATGCAAAAATTTTTGAAAAGAAAAATCATGCAATAGCAAAAATGGATTTTTTTTCTTTTTCTTCAAATTATTTTAAATGAACATTATATGGGGTGAACTGGATATGCAGACCCTTGAGTAAATGTCTCACAATTTGAGATGCAAGATGATTCCAAGGGCTCTCTGCAATTCTTATGTTCTGTGCATACTAATCGTAATGCTTAATGTATCTTATCTTGTATGTCTTGAGTCTCGTTGCCATATCTGATTCTAGCTTCTGTGCAATTTCTGTTTGCATTTTTACACTTGGGATATCTGTCATCTTGAACAGTTTTTCTTAAGACATTGGAAAACACGTCATTCATGTAACTGATCCCTTCTGTTGTCTCTTCTGGTGCTGGAGTTGTTGAGCAAATCTTACCGTTGATGATGCTATTGTCTATGCTTCCTGCGCAGTATTGTTGTAACCTATTAGAAACTCTCAATTTAGTTTTCCTCAGCTCTTATTTATCTCGCCGTTGGGTTTTTCATGTGTTGGATTAAGCATCTTTATTTCTCTGTTG
This sequence comes from Excoecaria agallocha, assembly GCA_037975025.1. Taxonomy (NCBI): domain Eukaryota; kingdom Viridiplantae; phylum Streptophyta; class Magnoliopsida; order Malpighiales; family Euphorbiaceae; genus Excoecaria; species Excoecaria agallocha. Next base: position 45,072,320 of record CM075811.1, read on the forward strand.
AACTTTTCTTAAATATCTTTTCGAACAGAGACCAGCTTATATTTACTTATATTTTTTACAGAGCTAGCATCCTAATTGGATTATGTTCTAATTATGGGTCAATTTTAATTCAAATTAGTTGAATACAGATGGTGATGCCTCTTATTTAGAATCTTTTGTTGGAGATCGTTTGGAAATATTATCATGTACGTCATACTCCTTTCTAAGGTCTATCTTGACGCATACATGTACAGGTGTCATTCTGCACTTATTTCTCAAGCAAATTTGGGTTTTTAACTTTTGTTGCTTTTTTTGATGCTTGGTATGGCCTCGAATTGTTAATGCAATTAATTGTGTTATGTTTATTATAACATACATTCATATGCTGTTGAACTTTGTTTCAGGTATTTTCTGCATTTGGCTTTGTCCACAAAATTGCTACTTTTGAAAAGGCTGCTGGTTTCCAGGTGATTTGTCTAAATTGCTTGGTCCTTTTTTTTTGAGCTTATGTTGACTTTTTTTAGAGTGGCCAATCAATTGGATATTGTACCAGGCTCTTATTCAATTCACGGATGCGGAGACTGCGTCTTCTGCGAGGAATGCATTGGATGGGAGAAGTATACCCAAGTATGAGTTGTCCTTTATCTTCTTTAAACCTCTGCTTTCTCCAAGAATTGGTTAAAAGTACTAATGATTTTGATTTCTATTTTGTTGGAAAAAATTCAGGTACTTACTTCCGGAGCATGTTGGTTCTTGTCATCTCCGCATTTCATATTCTGCACACACCGATCTGAATATTAAGTTCCAGTCTCATAGGAGCAGGTAAAATAAATCAACTAAGAGATTGATAAAGATTATTTCTCATTGTTCTATGCCTTATTAAGTTTGTTGTTCATAATATTTCATCTTATACCTTATTAATGTTGGCATTTGAGGTCTGGCTAATTGGTATATGTGCTTTTTCCATCTAGGGAGTTAGTGAAGCTTGGTAGCCAGAACACAGATGTGTTGTCATGGCCGCTTAGTAATTTCCTTAATCTTTTGACAATAGTTCTATTACATTCCATATGTTGTGTTTGAATCTCTTTATCCATCCATTGTTGAATTGCATAAAAAAAGAAAAGAAAAGAAAAGAAGCTGTTCCTTAATACACAATGGAACTTCTGATGTCTCTTAACTGTTTTTTTTTTTTTAAATAATTATTTTGATATTAGTTTTTTAATTTAAGTCACTAAATTATTGGTTGATTGTTGCATTTTATGCTGATTATAGTTAATTTTTTAGCTTTTTCTTTAGGGAGAGATGGTAATGTGAAGTTTTATATTGTGCTCTTGAACTGATGGGGTTAGTAAAAAAAAAAAAAGAAAATTGATTTGGTTGGAAAAAGTTATAATTAGCCACCGCAGAATTTTGAATCAAGTGTTACCTAATAACAACCACAATAAGCCTTAGACCTCGTGAAAAATAACATTTTATATATGGTGCTTAATTGGACATTAATAGAATCATCACTCGCTTTTGTTTTTGATATTACAAACGGTAGCCCTTTTGTAAGAAAACTCATACTCTGACAAAAAAGTACCATAGCAGTGATGCTTGTGGTATTCTCAACTAAATGTGTTTATTTTTGGTCAAACTACTTTATTGCCTTAGATGTGAGAACGATGCACCTGATTACCTTTCCCACTTTGCTGGAATCTGGTGTTGATGTGTCTGGAAGTCAAATAAAATGCTCTTTCCATTACCGAACCAGACAGCTACTTATTCCATTTTGCCAGTACTCCTTTACCATCATTCATACATCTCAGTCTCTCTGCTTCCACTTTACTTTGGCTCTTGTCTCTTGCCTTCTCTTGTATCATCTATTTTAATTATTATGTCTATTTAATTTGCTTAGATTGTGAACACATAGTAGACTCTTCTGATGAAAAAAAAGAAATTAGGAAGCTGCAAGAGCATCCAGAGATTTTCAGAGGGATGAAACTTAAATCTCTGTGCAGCCTTATTATTGTTGGTTTGCATCAGCAGCTTAATTTGTTTCCTTCTTAGCAAAGTGACTAATTTTGTTGTCAGGGAAGTGAGATATTTTGTAGGCAATGGTTGATATTTCTTTTTAAAATTTTACTGGGCTCTTGTATACTACTATATTTCATTTATGTTTGTATTTTAGATACCGAGTATTCTGATACTAAATATGTTTATTTTGTTCATAAATTTTCTCAGTAGATTTTCTTTAGCAAATGTTGTTTCTTTTGTGCCTGACCTCTCTTAAGACCATAACTTGGTCTTGTTCCTCACTTCAGTTCTCCCGGAAAACTTTGTGAACCACTGCATCTTTCCCTTTTGATGCCTATAATGTGGTGTGTGAAACTACTAAACAAACTCTGAGGTGAATGTTGGGAGTAGCATTATATGCCATTTTTGCACTAGACTTGCTAATTGCAAGTGCTAATGCAGTATTGGTTATAACAGCTTGCTTTTCTAAAGTTGTAGTACTTCTACTACTGCTACTTCTACTTCTATTATTATTATTATTATTATTATTATTATTATTATTATTATTATTATTATTATTATTATTTTCTGAGTAAGCAGGTTTAAATTGGGAAGACACTGGATGTGGTTACTGTAATGTACCCCTCCACCTAAATTATGATGTAATTAGACGCTGCTTAAACTAATGCTAGTTAAACATGGCCATGGAAACTATACAGCTTCCCTCTAGATTTTATTTTGGAAAACTGGGTGATATGACATGTACATTTTCTTGTTTGCTTAGTGCTACTATTGATTGTACTGTATCTTGCGTATGAGTGTAGTAGCAAACATAACTTTCTTGAATGTTTCAGTTATAGCTGCTTATAATGATTGTCCTTCTTACTTCCAATTATATCTGTGCTTATGCCTAATCAATTATGCACATTTACCCATTTGTTATCAATGGCATTTCAAAAAAATTTCCAATTGTATATGTGGACTTTTGCAATCTTACAGGGACTACACAAATCCATATCTTCCTGTGAATCCTACTGCAATTGAGGGACCTGTACAGGTTTGTTCTAAGCACTTCATTTTAAGACACCTCATTTTTATGTTTCGTTTGTTTTTTCTGATTTCCATTCTAGATGCCCAATGACAAATTAGTTGTCTTTGCCAGCCTGCTGTAGGCCCTGATGGAAAGAAGAAAGAACCTGAGAGCAATGTACTTCTTGCATCGATAGAGAATATGCAGTATGCTGTAACAGTTGATGTTCTTCACACGGTAAGAGCGCATTTGGCATTGATTTTGAAAGGTTAAAAAGCTGATTATTGGATAAAAAACTGATTATGGAATAAAAATATTTGTTTGGTAAATGTTACTTTTGGAAAAATCAATTTTGTAAAAAGTGTAAAAACCTTTTATTAGAAAAAGATAGAAGTTGAAACTTTTCTATTAAGGATAGCTAATTAGAATTTATATTATATAAAAATATCTCTTATTTTATTTTATAATGATAATTATACCTAATATTAAAAAAAAGAAAAAAATAATTATTTACCAAACAATTATCTACTTTTTGAAATATAACTTTTTGGAATACAATTTTTATCAATTGAAAAGTTATTTTCACAAGTTTTGCCAAACTAGCCCTAAGACTGCTTCCATAATTTTTGCTGCATGAGATATTATTGTGAATTATGCTCTTAAATATCTTTGCTCTTTATGTGTTCCAGGTATTTTCTGCATTTGGCACTGTCCTGAAAATTGCTATATTTGAGAAAAATGGTGGAACACAGGCACTAATTCAGTACCCTGGTATGCCTTTCTAGGATTCTTAATTGTTCATGAATTAAATTTTAGATGCTTGTCTTGACTCTTAGGAGCCACTTGATCAATTTAGTTTCTAGCTTTCTAGATTCTGGTTTCCTGCTTTATGGACCATTTTAGAATCAATATCATATATTTCAAGAAAAAATAGAGGAAAGAAAAAGAGTCAGCTACTTTGTGGCATGGCAGATGTTTTACATCCCTCTAGTGAGACATTTAACTACACATAAATTCTAGCTGTGTATATGTACTTTTTCAGTATGCTATTTTCTGCCCTCTTATTATTTTGGACTTCATATGGGAGTAACAAAATTGAATCCTCTAAATTTTCCACTCAGTGCACATCAAAGTGGGTGCAACCAAATTATGAATTGCCAGCATGAATCCTTTGTTTTTTTCCGTTGGTGCTGCCATATTGTAGATGTAGCTTGTATGTACTGCGGATCATACAACTTATTTTCTTCTTTAGCATAGATTCATCTGGGTTTGATTGTAGGCTCTTTTTTTACTATAAAAAAATTATAGAGTTCTGCTTCTCATTTTTCATGTTGAAAATGTAACGGAACTTGGTACCTGGGTACGGAGAACAGTGTTTTTCTAGCAAATGAGACTGCAACAATGGTTGGATTTTCAAGGATTCGATTTATTCTTTGCTTTCTTGACGAACAATTTGATGAGTTTTGATGTTGTTTGAATGTTAACTAATGCTAATGATATGACAATATACATGGTATACATAATTTTGGATTACATGGGAAAAGTGTAAAAAATAAAAATAAATAAATAAGAACCTTCAAATTATACTTTCTTTTGAAGACAGCTGTTGTTTTGTGTGTGGATATATTCTCTAAATGCAGCGACCAATTGCTAAAATAAACATACTCTTGTTCATGGTTGAGGTTTTCATTGTTTCATGTCTGCATCCTATTCCAGATATTCCAACTGCAGCAGTAGCCAAAGAAACTTTAGAAGGACACTGCATTTATGATGGTGGCTATTGTAAGCTTCATCTATCATACTCTCGTCATACTGATCTCAATGTAAAGGTATAAAAAAATGTGCTTTTGATTTAATGTTCATGAGAAAAATAAAAGAGAAGAAGCATAAAAGATGGTGTAAGAGGAAATGTTCATCCATTCTTTGCTCGATAAAAGATTTGGTCTTTAAGGCGTATGCTTTTTAAAACTTGATTGGCCCCTTTTCTAAGTGTTAGATCACCACATGTTTTGTCAAATTATGTTGAAGACTGATAATTGTTTTTTCTTCTGTTTGTTTGTTTTTCAGGCCTACAGTGACAAGAGTAGAGATTACACTATACCTGATGCAAGTTTGCTTGCAGCAGGACAGATCCCTGGTGTCCCTGCTGCTCCAACTGCATGGCAAAATCCTCAGGTTGCTTCAATGTACCCTCCAAACAACTACGCGGCCTCAGCTGCGGGCCCTCCTCCAGTTCCAGCTGGGCAAGTGCCCACTTGGGATCCAACCGTGCAGGCAGGTGGACCAGCCTATTCATCAATTCCTGGGTCATTTCGTAGTCAAACATATCCAGCACCTCCAATGCCACCATATGTCTCAGCAGGAATGCCTGTTGGATCCTCACCTCTTTCACAAGGCAGCCCAATGTCACCTGGTGTTGCTTCTATGCCAATGATTCACCCAGGGGTTCAACCAAATGTTCGACCTGGTGGTGCTTCATCTCCAGGTCAGCCTCCCTTTTATGGTCGATGATGTTGCAAGTTCCTTGTTAAACAGGTTTTTGCTTTTCAAGCATTTGTTTCTGGTGATGCTAAATCGTTTAAAATGAGTGAGACCACAGATGTTGTGAGGCTACATTATTAATTGAAAAAAAAAATGCTTTCTTTCATTCTGTATTTCCCTGCAGTTAGTGATTAATTTTGTTGGTGGAATCCATTTATTTGTATTCCTTTTCAACCGGACTGTAATTCATTTGTTCAAGTGAAAAGTGGATTGGAGTTGAAGAGGTGGTGATTGGTGTACTTGTTATTCGTCGAAGATCATTGAAAAGCTGTACATTACTAGGGTGGATAATCTATTATTATCGGTTTGTTCTCTCTTTTTTCTTTAAACCGAATCACAAACTAGTATCATGGAAAGGCGAGCATGTAGTAAGAGGAGCACATGGTAGTTTAGTAGGGGCAGGGGGATAAGAGGTTTTCTTTATACAAAGCACTTTCAAATCCTAAAAGGGTATCGGAAAGTGTAATTCTCTCAAATCCTAAAAGGGTATTGGATAGTGTAATTTTCAGAGTATCATGCTTTTTTTTTTTGGTACCGGGTTGTATACTTGGTGGTATAATTGGTTGATCTAATTGTCAAAAAGTAGAGTACCATATTAGGGGAAGGGTGGTGGGCTTTCTCCAAGAAGGAATGGAGTGCTGGCCATCGAGGCTATACATAAGTTATTGGCCATTAGCCATTGGGGCTATAGCCTAGTAGTAAGTTTGCAAAACATTTGATAGGGTGCTGGGAAATGAAGCTAAAATGCTGAGTGGTAAGTCTGCAACTACTTTGTATGATAGATCATCACCTACTTCCAAGTATGTGGTATAGGAATTAGAATTGGATATTGAAAAAATGCAAAAATTTGCTCTTGAAAAGGATTGATTATGCTCTTGGCCGCATTTTGTTATTATTGATTCCTATTGATTTGCAGGTGAAAATCTTGATGCATGTGTGATACATATGTTACGTACAATTTTTTTAACGACTGTTATAACTCGCTAAATAATGTTCCGGTGGCTTGGAAATGTTACGGTGGCTGACACATGTTAAGCAAATGAACGGAGTAATGCAAGCTTTGGCAGGGCAACGAATTTTGATTTGACTCATGAATTGATCAATCTAATTTTGATTTGACCCATGGATCTAATTCAATCCATCATTAATTTTTTTTTTTGCAATATATTTATACTATTTTTTATTATTTTTTTAGAAAAATAAAAAAATTATAAAATTTGAATTTGTTATTCATTCATTATTCAAGTCAATTTGTTTACGAAAAATTCCAATCTATTTGATTCAATTTGAATATATTGATTAGTCTCGTTTGTCACGTCTGTGCACTTTTTTTTTGAGTTATTTACTTTTCGTCTAGTTAGTGGATAAAATCTCAATTTTGCAATTCAAGTGTGCAAGAATTTGCTGCAATCATATGTGCAGTTTACATGGTACAATGGCAATATTTACCCTTTAAATTCTGTTTTTGGTCAACAATCAATGCCAAGAATTATATATATATATATATATATATATATATATATATATACATACTATTTTAGGTCAAAATTTGAAAATACACATGAAAAATTACAGAAGTTTAAACATAAAGAATCAATATAAGGAGTATATTCTATAAATCAAACATCTTGAACAGAATAATAAGGTAGAAAATTATTACGAGTGCGGTGCATTAGTTGAACTATGAACCGACTAATCATACATTGTCATATAGATTTTATTAGTAAAAGTTTTTGAAGATGTAGATTAGTAAACTAATGCTATGCCATAAGATCTAAAAAGTGCAAAAGTATACAAGATGATGGATCGAGTTCACATAAATTTTTTTTTGTGTGATGATGATCTTTTAATTTGATTTTCTTGAAAGGCTACTAACTTGGGGAGTTTTCTGATGAATTAGTGGTTTATTTGGGGCCAACATAACTAAGATGTCTCTTAGAAAAAGGCCAGGTTCATAAATACATAGATGGTCCACTCATTTGGGCTGCCCCTGAAGAGAGAAACTCCTCTTGACAAATGCTATTGAATTTGGTCTGCATACCTTTATACATTATGTATGAGATAATCATTCCTACACATATATTGATGTTGGCTTGGTGAGCAGACCACACCAAATGGCTACCATAAACATAGAAACATAGCCTGCTTTTGATTGCATAGGCTCTGTTTGGAAATTGAGTAGAATAATTTGTATTTCCTTAACTTAAAAAGTACAACAATTCCTTCAACATTTACAAGGCAAAAGATTACAGGGGTATGTAACTGAATAAGCTAATAATGAGGAATATAAAAATAGATACATTATTTTAACTAAAATAGTAATATATCTTAACACCCCCATCAAGTTGGAGGCGGGTGTGAACAAAGTCGAAGCTTGTCTCTATGAAAGACGAACAGATGATGCCCTAAAGGTTTAGTGAGGATGTCAGCAATCTGATCAGCACTTGAAATAAACTGGACTTGAATGGATATATTCCGAACCTGTTCACGAACAAAATAATAATCCAACTCAATATGCTTGGTTCAAGTATGGAAAATTGGGTTTGAACTTGAATAGATTGCACCAATGTTGTCACACCAAAGTGTGGATGGTTGAGTAGTAGATATACCTCGTTCCAGAAATAGAGATTTTAGTCACATCAGTTCAGCACAGGCATTAGCAATAGAACGCTACTTACTTTCAATAGAAGAAATGAGTAATTACAATTTGTTCATTTGAAGACCAAGTTATAATATTCTCACTAAGATGAATGACATAGGCCGAAGTAGAACGCCTATCGTCGAGGTAAAAAGTCCAATCACTATATGCCAAACATTGAAAATAAAGAGAAGAATTCTTGGAAAAATAATAAACTCATTGGAGTAGTCCTTTTCAAGTAAGGAAGGAGATGCTTAGTGATTGTCTAGTGCTTTTGAGTTGGTGAATGCATAAATTAGGAAAGCTTATTACCAGGAAAGGCTACGTTAGGACAAGGCAAAGTGATATTTTGAAGTGAACCCACGATTTTGTCTGTACTCTTTGGCATGAGAAATAGGTGAACCTGAGTGTTTAGACAAGGGTGGGAATGAATCCATGGGTGTTAAAAGGCTTATTGTCAAACATATTGGTGGTTTTTAGCAGGTCACATATGTACTTAGTTTGAGATAAAAACAAACCAGTAGGCAAATAAACAACTTCCATGCCTATAAAATAATGGATAGCACCAAGATCATACACTGGAAATTGATTCTTTAATTGACCCAAAAACCACTCAAGGCTTACTTAAATTAGCACAAGTTACAAAATATCATCCACATAAATTAAGATGAAGAATTAAATAGGACCAGACCTGAAAATAAACAAGGAGGAGTCTACCTTTAATGCTTAAAATCTGAGACCAAGCAAAAATAAAGAGAGGCAATGGAACCAAGCCCGTGGAGTCTGTTTAAGACCGTATAATGAATTTACTAGCTTGCATACTTAATTCGAATGGTTGGCATCAATAAATTCCACAGGTTGATCCATATAAATATCCTTATCCGAGAACCTAAGAAGAAAAGCATTGGAAATGTCCAGCTGATGAATAGGCCATTAGTTGAAGGCTTCACAATAGGGCTGAAAGTCTTAGTGTAATCAAGACTAGGCTGCTAAGAGTAACCTTTTGCAACTAACCACGCCTTGTAGTGCTCAAAATCTCCTTTAGGCTTTTATTTGATACAAAAAAAAACCCCCACTTGTTATCAATTATGTTCTTGATTGGAGAGTGTGGCTGTTAGTGGTTATACCCTAGGCCAAACATTTAGTCATTCTTATAATGTCACATTTTATTTTATAAAATTGAATTTTCTTTATGTTATTATATTGTTGGTATGTTACATCATAATAATATTTGTGAATAATAATATAATGTTATTTTGATTATACCTAGTTATTTGTCATTAAAGTAATAATGATAAATTAAGACTAGTATGGATTTGATTGAGAATCATGAGATGATTATGTATTGTGATATAAATCAAACTTATATATACTTGTTGGAGAATAAGATACTGGATAGACCCGCTATGAGGTACTACATGGGTTAATGTTATTAGTGATATCATAATAGTTATGTTATCGATCCTTAAACTTGAGATTATCATAGTATCCTACACGAGAAACATTATTTTTTGACATAATCAAATATTATCTTTAATTGGATAACAATAAATTAAGGTTATGATAGGATGTGATTAGAATCATGCAAAGGATATTGAATAATCAATATGAAATTTATCCCTCTTATGAGAGATATCTATTGGGCCTCTTGATAAGTAGAATTGAGAAATGTATGGCTGTGTACAACTAAATTGATGGAACAATTAATATTATTTGATATTATCAGTCAACTTAGTGATCGAAAAATTTTATGTTTGGACTATATAAGTTTGACATGGGCCATGATTTATGTTCAAATAAGATATCGTGTGACAAAGGGATTATAACATGTTCTATAGGTTAAAATTGAATTATCGATATTCATATTATTTGGGTAGTCATAATATCTTACTAAAGGTCGCTTATGACTTATGGGCTTCGTGATGGGATTGGGGACTACTTCCAACATAATATGAACTTATTGGGTTGCATACATAAAATATGATGAATGGACTAAGGGTTAATTCGGGCATTTCAAATTTTATTTTATGATAAATTAAAATTTGAAATAAAATTTTAAAAGTTAATATTATAATTCTTATTTTAATAAGAAATGTGGGCTCGAAATTCTCTCTCTTTCTCTCTAAATTAGGGTTAGGTCACCTCTATATATCATGATATGAAAAGTTTAAATCCTAATGAAACACATATTAAAAGTGGCAGCCGTCATTTTTAGTGGAGAGAAAAAAATCATTTTTTTTGTAACATTTGAGAAGAATACAGAAAGATAAAAAAAAAACCTTAAACACCAAGGAAGGGAGCTAGCACTCCGGAAGATTCTATTCATCATATTCGCATGTGGATACCGATACAAGGTGTCATTTCATGTGAGGCTGCACCTATAAATTTGATTTGTTTGTGCTTAAGGTTGATAACCATTACATCCTTCTTATTGAATCAATTGGATCGTATGGATCCTGTTGTATTTCTATTTTTTGCTACGATTTTGTTTTTAATTATTATTTTGAAACCCAATGGTGGTACCAAACTCCATATGTTATAATTCAAATGGACATTAATTTTAGATTGCATATATAACAACTTGCAATTAAGAGTAAGGTTGGGCTTGTTTGTATGTTTTAGGTTTAGTGGAGATATAATCAGGATTTTTAGCGGCAGTATAGGTATGTTGTTTAGACATGGTTATTGATCTTATCTGCATAGGTTGAATACGATTAGATGATGACGGATATGAACTAAAATGATTTAAATTTTTTGAGAGAAGACAAGATTAGATCACGTTAAGTGAAGATTTAGAGAATATTTGGTAAAATCAACAAACAATGGTAAGTTAGGAGGATTTAATAAAGAAGGCATGATTTGAGGGGTTAACGTAGTCATGTTTGAAGGAGAAAAATTAGGAGGTAACTGAGTAGAAGAATTAGAAGATAGCTGAGTAGAAAAGGGTGGTAATTTGGAATTTAAAAGAAAAAATAAAGAATTCAAATCTAAAAATTTTGCATTTGAAGAAGGATTGGAAAATTTTAAATTTAAAGAAGAGTTTGTTATAAACTGTTCAAGTGAGATAAATGAAAGAAAAAAAAGAATTAATAGAATTGGAAAAAAATATAAAGGAGATATACTTGTTAAATCCTACGAGGATAGTGAGGATGGAGCATGATGAAAGACTTGAAGCCATGGTGATGATGAGGAATTTGAGTTAAAATTGGAAACTTTTGTAGGAAATTGAGATAAGACATATTTAGGAATAAATAAGACATGGATCGAGCAAGATAAACCTGACCTATAGAAGGTTTTGAACATTAACTTCCATAATGAGAAGGATTGGGACAAAGATAAACACAGTGTTTACTTTGAAAGTCAAATTTATGAGTATTAAAGGGAAGAAGAAGAGGGTAAATAGTACAACCAAATGGTTTAATATCAAGATAAGAATGATGTTTATTGTAAAGACAATAAAAATGACTTTCATTTTTACAACAGGAGATGGTAAATTATTAATTGACAATATTATTATTTTAAAACATAATTCCAATATTTTTAGGCAAGAATGAGCAAGTACTATTCAAAAGTATCAACTAAATGGCAAATTTTTCATTCTACAATTAATGCCATTTTTCTCGTAAGTGTAGGGACAAGTAACATAGTAAACAATACACTCTCTTTTAAAGTAGGGATTGAGTTTCTGCAATTCCCCCTCCCACTTTGAATGAAAAGATAAAATATTCAAACGAAATTGGCATTTAACCATATTTTCAAAAGCAAAGAACACAGAGGAAAAATAACTTTTATTTTAAAGCAAAATATCCAACAGAAATAAGAAAAATCATTAACAACAACTAAGACATAACTATCTAAAAAAGACAATACAGGGGTTGGACCCAATACATCAACATGAATAAGTTGAACTAGAGCAGTACTTTGATGATGAACCGTAGCTAAAGGAATTATTACTAATTCTCCTAAATTAAAATATGAACAAATTTGAAAAGATTCCTTTGAGCTAGATATTTGAAATTGCTGATTAAATGAGAAATTATTCTATGATTTGGATGACTAAAAACAACGTGCCAATCATTTATTAAAAGAAGAGTGACCTTCATGACTTCTTTGATAGAGGAAGGGCGAAAAGAGTAAATTATATTCTTATTGGATCCCCACATTAATCCTTAATAACAAAAAATGAAGGCCAAAATTCAAAAAAGTAATTATTATCCTTTGTGAATTTCTAAATAGAAAGGAGATTTTTGATAATATGAGGAACACAAAGAATATTATTGAGATAAAAAGAACTAAAATGAGTAAAAAAAGAGGTATTACCAGTATGAGTTATTTCTAAACCATGGCCATTACCAATATAAAGTTTATCCTTACTTTGATACTCATTAGTAATGCTTAAAGTAGAGAGATCAGGGTGTAATATGATAATTAGCAACTGCATCAAGGTACCAAGGGATAGAAGATAAGTAATAGGAATAATTGGTAATGAGATGATTTGGAGTACAAGAAAATTCCATGGAAAAATTAGATGTGGGTGGCAAAACTTGTTTTTAAGGATGTGAAAAATGGTAATAGTTGGTGTAGCATTTCTTACACTTGTCAGCAGTGTGATTGGTAACCAACAAATTTGACAAGGACTTTTAAATTCAGAAGAGCCACTAAATTGGCATTTTGGATTAGAGAGAGTTTTTATAGGAGTAGGAAGCAAAGAGACAAAATTTGGTCACTTAGCAACATAATTAGCTTGAGTAATTTTAGATGAGTTTTTTAACAAAATTTCATGAGCTATAAGCTAACCAAGGATCTTATGAAAAGAAACCAATTGCATAGGCATGTTTAATGTAGCAATAATAGGGTGAAAATCTATACCAATATTTTGGTAAATGATGGCATTAAATTCAGCTAGAGAAAGTTTTGATGAGCAGCCTAAAGTTCATTAACTAAGCCTTTGGCTTTTTGAAGATAGACTGAAATAGATAGATCATTGCACTTGAACTTTTGCAATTGAACATGTAACTGCAGTTGATGATTTTATGAGATAGAGCCAAAGGATTGAGCTTGTAACATCATTATCACACCTATCATTGTTTCGGTACATCCTAGACCGAATTTTTTTTACAACTCATTTTCTTACTTTTATTTCTTGAATGCTTATAACTTACTTTTATTGATTCGAAAAAGGTTTGTCGATGACTTATAACTGTCCAATTTACTATACATTTAATAAAATCTTTGCAATATAGCGGCTGTACATAGTACTAGCCTTCTGGAATGCAGATAATTTCACACAGCATCTCAAAGGCACAACAACAATATAATATCAATCATATCCATTCATTTTCATCTCATACATATATCCAAAATATAGTTCATCCATCATAAAGTTCAACTAATATAACTCCTGTTTATCAATTACATATCCTAAATGTAACTTTATATACATGCCAAGATATTTATGACAAAAATATCTAAAAGAAGTCTTGCAAAGTGTATTCTTGCTCCTACTCCTGAATACCGGCACGTAGTAACAACTACGCGCTGAACACTAAACATGCTCAATGGTGACTAGTAATCGATACATTTCCTATAAGTCACATAGTTTAATTTACAAGCTATAGTTATTATACTAATCTTTTAATGCCAAAACTTTACAAAATCAATAACTTTTCTATTTAAATCATATAGCAAAATTTCTCACATTATTCTCTATTTTATGCTTATCTTTTACTAAAATTTCAATTTAGTCCAAACTTTTAATTTTGTTCACATTTATCATTTTTATCACATAATTACAAATTTGCCCTTGTTAAGCTTATTTTTGGTCTTTAAGCTAATAATTGGATTACTTTTCATTAATATACACTTATTCTGGTACTTTTGTGAAAAATTTACATTTTAGTCCCCGACGACAATAAAATTTCATTTTTAAGCAATTTAACTATTAATTGACTATTTTATCCTTATTTAAGCAATTCTTACTTAATTTACTAAATTTTTACACTTTTGAAAAAAATTATTATTTTTCCCCTAAACTTTTATTTTCTTTCACTTTAGTCCTTTTTCACTTTTAATTGTCATTTTTCATTATCTTTTTACATTTTAGCAATTTACTTTCATTATTCACCTAGTATAGATCCGGCAGAAAATCTCAGACCAGATATATAAAATGTGGATCCCATGGGCCACCACTAATAGGGAAATGATTCCCAAGTAATCATTTTCCATAAAACACTGCACTTTACACTAAAACTATGAAGATCAGAGATCCTACTCATAGCAAAGCAAGTTGCCATAACTTGCACCGCGGTAAAGGTGTTTCTAAGGCTAGCCAATTATATTCAGGACTAGTTTTTACTGCCTGACTAATTCTAAGGGTACAGTAACAAGTACTTTATTAACCTTTTTAATTTCAAAAAAATTCATCAGTTGACTTTTCATTTCTTTTTCATTGACTATAAATTAATTCAATATAAATTCACTATCTTTGACATTTTTATGCAATTATTCGTTAATAAATCAATATTTTCTATTATATATATTCACATTTATTTCTCAATAATATTCTAATAATTTCAATAAATTTTAATAAAATTCATATATGTATTATTTAATATCTACGATCATTATTCACTTATATCACCAATTATTTCACAATAATTCACAACTTTTACTATATACATACACATTAAATAAGCTTAAAAATTCTAAAATTAATTCTAAATATTCTTTAAAAATTCATAGGCACTAAATATTATTTTTATAATTAATTTAGGCTATTATTTACTAATTTCATGGAAAAATTTTATTATTTTTCTTTAGTGAATATTTTGGCCACCTGTAGTTTTCCTCTCTAAAAATTTTTCTTCTTCACTTTTAACATTAAATTAGTCTTTTATATAGCTTAATTACAATATCCCCACACTAACTTCATCATTTAACCACTTTAGCAATTTTTACCCTAATTACATAAAAGAATTAAATTCATAAACATAGAAAATGTAAAGATTTCCAGCCACTTACATTTTTTCCTTGATTTAGGAAGCCTAAGCCTCATTTCCTTTGCCTTTATCCTTTGCCAAGCTTCCTTCTCCTTCCTCATCTACCATGGTTGGCCATACAAGCTTAGTTTTTCTTATTTTTTTATTCTCAAATGTAATAATTAAGCCCATTTTCACAATCTAAACCTCAAAATCTATGAAAAAATATCAAAGAATTAATTTAAACTAACAAATATCTTCAATTATTTCTTACCCTATTTTCTTTTTCCACTTGATTTCTCCACTTTCTTTGCTCAAATCAATAGAAGCTATTTTAGTGATCTAGAGAGATGGAACCTTAAATCCTATGTTGAGATTTAAGGGAAATATAGAGTAAATTTGAAGCAAATTAAAGATAGAGAATGGGAGAGCAAGGTTCGGCCACTTAGAGCAGAAGAGGAGAGCTAGTGAGTTTCTGGAAAAATTTTGAGATTTTTAGCCCTCTTATATCACTCTTATAGGCCCAAAATTGGACTTAATGAGTGGGCTTTGCCCACTTAAATATTTAGGCCCATTTTAGGCTCATTAAGGTCCAATCCGAATTCTCTCTCTTACTCACTTCAAATTACTCCAAAAAACTTTCATCACTCTTATCACATCAAAAATAGCTAGCACACAAATTTTTGGCTCAATCGGAGTTCGTTATTGGTTCGATTCAAAATTATCAGTCCGATTCGACAACTGTAAATGTCAGTGAAAATTTTAATTTTTACTACCAAAATATTTTACATAAAAATTCATGTAATCATGCAAATTTTGGTAATTTTTAGAGTTTATTTACTATTTTTTAATAATTTATGCAAAATCAAGTCACATTCTCTATCTGGGAAATTGACTCGCTACCTTTTTCGTATTTTTGACTTTTTGAGGCTCATTTGATCTCAATTTCACTTCAAATTTCAACTCCGGACTCACCATGACCAATATTTTTCGATGATCCAATAAAATATTTTTGACTCCTATGTGTTTTTTCGGGTTCGAAAAGCACTATTTACCATTGACAAATATTTTTCATAGCTGACCCAGTATTGAGGCCATTATAGAGCTAGCTAATACAGTCCAAACATCATAAGAAGAAGTAAAACCAATGACATAAAGGAAAGTCTCTTCAAAAAAAGTTGATAGCAGCCAAGAATGAAAGAGTTAATCCTTTTTAAACCATACGTCATAGTTAGGATTTTAGATTTGAAAGGAAGGGCCTACAATGGAAGGTTTATGCAAAGCCCTAACACACACCCTAGTAGTATTTAGACACGTCGAAAGTGTATTAGAATAATAAAAAAATTAATCTAAAATATAAGGGTAAAATGGTAATTTAACTAGTATAGCATGCACTTGTATGAAAGAATATAGGTCATGTGACAACCCTGAGGCTCATTTATAGGCCAAAATTTAAGTCATAAAAGCAAAAATGATAGCTGTCAGGTTTACCTTCACGGTTGTTAGGGTACACATGCCAACCATGAGGTAGGCTGTGTCCAGATTCTAGATAGTTTTCCAAGTTTAACTTTACACGATATTTTTCTATAGGTAGATGGCATATCTAGGTAAAGAAATATCTATAAATTTATTATTTTATATCTGAAGTTTCTAATGAATCAACAATCATACAATTCAAACCCATAAATAAAAAAAAATATAGCTATATGTTTTGACTGCTCTTAAGTGATTTTTACGAACAAATTTGGTAATCTATTTTTGAAAAATTACTGAAAAAAAGAGAGATAGAATTCTTCCATCATTATTTATAAAAGTTACTTTATTATAAGTCTATTTTTTGTAGAATTTTTATTAATATCAACTGTAGTTCTATAATGTGAGATATACTCAATTTATTACAGACTGCTGCTAATAACCGGGGTAGCAATAGGTTATCAAGTTTAAGCTCAATTTGGAAGGCTTTAAAGGCAGTATTAAGTCATGATTTTTTTTATAAATAATGTATTTCTATGTCTTATCTTTCATTTTCAATTAGAATCATCCAATTTAGAGGTATATAGTTCAATTTATAGCCAAAACAAGAAATATGATCGTAGTGAACTTTTGATAGAATTTCGTCTTGGTTAACTTTTATGGTACACATCATCTTTTCCAATTAATCCAATATCAAACCAATATTTTAGCATCACAATCACATCTGTTACAACATATACACAACAAGAACATTTAACATGCACATAGACAAAGTTAGGATGTTCTTAAACCTTATTTATCTAATTTCCTTCTCTTAATCTCCTGTTTCTCCTTCCCTTTTTATTTGCTACCTTTTTCAACTACAAATTTAATCTACCACACATATTTATCAAATTAAAATCCTCAAATCTAACTCCCTTCTATACAGCAAGAAAGAGATGAAGAAAAGTAGAAAAATCCTATGTAAACTTACCTTAATTGCTAGAAACTTTGCTTGATTCACTTAAGCTCATAACGCACCAACTAGGGAGTGAAAATGAAGAGGAAAGAAGAACAAAAAATCTAGAAATTTCAGTCTTTAATGGCTATCTCCTCTCTTCCTATTTATACCTACTTTTTTTGTAGTTTTTAGACTTAGCTACATGTTAGAATTTGATTGGTTAATTTTACAAGGACTTGTAAGGTTCTAAAAGGATCTAACATACATGAAAAACATATTAATGACTTTGAATTATAAGATATATGAATTTTTGTGTAATTACTATGATTATAAGCATGCCATATATACATATAAATAAGTATATAGATAATATGAATATGGTTGAATATATATAAAGGTTATCACATGTAAATAAGAACATAGAGATTATATATACATGTATATGTTTTCATGTATATGTTTTCATAAAGAACATAAGTATGTAATGTGAATTTCGAGTATACATGTACATGAAACCAATAAAACTATTAGGTGAAGTAAATGACATATGATTTGGATAAATGGTTTATAATAGTAAACACATATATAAGATTATACATGATTTGTTATACTTGAAATATATGATAATGCAATAGAATATGTACATGTATAAGATATGCATTTAGTAAGTCGCATGCATAAAATATATTTTTAGATAATTACTATTTATATAAAGCCATTTCATGTATATATGAACATAACTATGAATATGTACAAGCTTGTTAATGAAATAAATGACAAATAGGTATACATGAAACACGATACATAGCATAATATGAACATAATATATTTTACACACACACACACACATTATTATTGTGATTGTAAGCATATGGTATGTATTACTAAATGCAAACATGAATTATATGAGCTATAATGACATGCAAATTTTGAAGATGAAATACATAATAAGATTATAAAAGTTATACATTTTTATTGTGATTATAAGCATATGGTAGGTATTTCTAAACGCAAACATGAATTGTATGAGCTATAATGACATGTGAATTTTAAAGATGAAATGCGTAATGAGATTATAAAAGTTAAAAGATCATAGTTATAGTGCCTACTTATTAGTTTTAGTAGTGGATGGATAGGTATGTCTATAGGGTCTACCACATAGTAAGGCACTCATTTGGTGTCTTTTTTAGACTTAATGTCCCCTATAGTATAAAACCCATTTGGTGTCATTCAAGACTTTAATGTCACCTATAGTACATGAATTGTACCTTTGAATACTTATAGCACTCATACCTTTGGGTACCTATAGTTCTACTCATTATCCATTATTATAGAGCGATATGCAGGCAAGATATAAAAGTAACAGAACATATTTCTATGAAAGATTTGACATGATATGAGAACAGTGATATGTAAATAAATGATATGTTACAATAATGAATTATATTTTTGAATTTCTGTACATGAAATCATAAGTACATTTGCTTATTAATTGAGGAAAATTAGTTCATTTGAAACGTAATATGTAAAGAAAGATTGACATGAAACATGAAAAAAATGCATGTTATGAACCTTGCATACAAATAAAAATACATGGACATAAGTGTATGGTTATTATTGTTTTATTTATACATTGTTGTTTATATGATTATATTGTATCTATCTTATGTGCTTGGTGGATGATTGTTGTGAGTGGATGTCCAAAGTTAAGTGTTTTCCACTAAACTTATTAGCTTAACATGAGTGTTAATCCATGAAAGTAAGTAGGATAAGAGTCTTCACAAAGACAAGCTGCAGTATCAAAGGCCAACAACTAAGGTCGTGAATATGTTGGTTATGTATAACTTTTATAGAATAACATAGGTAATGTAAAAATATTTTTGAGTTTTACTATGAAATGAGATGTATATAACAAATGTGTAATATAAATATAACTTCACTACTATCTTATATGATGCATGAAATGAAATTTTATAGTGTGTAAGTATTTAAACATAAGTAATTACATGAATACGACTTAACATTAACTTGATAACAATAGGTTTTGTGTATAATAAATAGTAATACCCCATATAAACTTATATAGATGCCAAAACTAAATGACATGGAATGAATGTTATGTAGGGTTAAATAATCGGTATAAAAGGTGTTACATTTAGTGGTATCAAAACCCAGTTTAGGTGATTCTGGCCAATAAAAGTTTAGTAACATATAATTATGGATAGTCATATGTATTAGCCTAATATAGATGTCTCTATTTTCTTATAAATAGTAAAATAAAAAAGGATAGCAGAAAGCTCTTATGGAAATAACCAAAAATAAGAATCCTTAAGAGTAAGATGCCCTGAAAGTCATAACTAGTATATTTCTGTCTTTAATATTGATATGTATTCTTTGACATATTAGGTTTTTTACACCTATATATATATGCATTGGGGATGCATCTAATAAGATGTTATCTATAGATCGAGTAGCATATGACATACATGTGACCATTTCTTTAGACCATAGTATATATGTATGAATAAGCATATATAAATAGTCTTATAGTATGATACATGAAAAAGAGTTTATTGTGGACTTGATAAGGCTACCCTATATGAAGTGATATGATTTTGGGTTTAGACTGGTTGCCAAAACATCATGTTACGGTTGATTGTAGTCTTAAAAAAATGGTGCTTAAAAAGTCTTGGTTATGTAGAAGCAGGGGTATTTGGCATTTTATATTTTCCCATAATCAATATGATATTAGTCAGGCCAACAAGTTGACTTCTAGAAAGGAGTTGTAACACTCTATATACCTACCAACAACCTTTTAAGAGTGAGCAATTATTCAAACATTTCATAGCATGGGATCGGGCAAACACTAACATTGCATGATATAGGTATTGGCTTGATATTACATCCATGAAATCATATTTCATTCATTGTATCAACATCTTTCAATCAGTCATGATACGCATCATATCTTATATATATGCCCCAATTGAAAAAAAAAACTAACAGGATATACATCAAGTGTAACAAAATTAGAAGGAAAAAGTTATTGTTATGGAAAAGTGATACTAAATGAGACCTGCTGATAGTAAAGTAAAAGTGGAAGAATGCAAGAGAAAATATATATGTGCATGCCAATGTTTATGGAGATGTGATATGACTTTGAAGCAAATCTATGATTAGTTAAATGTAGTAGTAAGTTTGAAGTCCAAATTCTTAATTGAAATCAAGACAAGGGTAAGGAAAATTAATTGCATTGTAAGAAAAGAGGAACACAATATGTGTAATCACGATATAGTAGGATAAGATGTATTTAAATGTAAGTAAAAATTTGGGTTTTTTGGCAAGTAATTGAATGGATAATAGATTATAAGGAAAAAGTATATAGGGATGCCCTATAAGTCCAAAGTTGATGTGATTACAGTATATCTACCTTATATGCTTAGTGGATGATTGTTGTGAGTGGTCATCCAAAGTTAAGTGTTTTCCACTAAACTTTTTAGCTTAGTACTAATGTTAATCTATGTAGATGAGGAGAATAGGAATTCTTCATAGGAACAAGTTACAATATCAAGGGCCAATAATTGGGGTCGTTAAGATTTTGGCTATGTATAACTTTTGTAGAACAATATATGCAATATAAAATATTTTTGAATTCTATATATAAAATGAGATGTATATAAACCAATATGTAATATAAATATAACTTTACTACTATCATATAATATAAATATAGCTCCACTACTATCTTATATGATACATGAAATGAAATTTCATAGTGTGTAAACATTTAAACATAAGTAATTACATGAATATGACTTAACATTAACTTGATAGCAACAAGTTTTATATGTATAATAAATGGTAATATCCCATATAAACATTTATATACCTATTTTTTAATTTTTTATTCAATCTGTTAGTTTATAAATGTTTTACAGAGTTG
Source organism: Excoecaria agallocha (assembly GCA_037975025.1). Taxonomy (NCBI): domain Eukaryota; kingdom Viridiplantae; phylum Streptophyta; class Magnoliopsida; order Malpighiales; family Euphorbiaceae; genus Excoecaria; species Excoecaria agallocha. The sequence continues at coordinate 45,093,836 of CM075811.1, forward strand.
ATTTAGATTAGTCTTAACTCAAGTTATTTATATTTTGGGATAAATAAAAAAGTAACAGTGAAATAATGTTTTGAGGATAGATATGCAGTAGCTATTGTTAGTGGTTATGCGTTAAACCAAACATTTAGAATTTTATGTAATGTCATATTTCATTATATAAAGTTGGATTTTTTTTCATATTTATATATTGTGGGCATGTTACATTATAATAATGTTTGAGAATAACAATCTTATATTATTCTAACTATCCTTAATCATTTAACATTAAAGGAACAATGATAAATTAAAACTAGTATAAGTTTGATTGATAATCATGAGATGATTATATATGGTAATATAAATCAAACTTGTAGGTACTTGTTAGAAAATAAGGTATTAAATAGACTCGCTATGAGATATTACATGAGTTAGTGTCATTAGATCAAAGTTATGTTATTGAATCCTTAAATATGAGATTATCACAGTTTCCTACATGAGGAACATTATATTTTGACATAATCAAATATTATCTTTAATCGAATAATCATAAAGGTTATGATTCGACATGATGAGAATCATGCATAGCCTAGTGAATAATCAAGATAAAATTTGTTTCTCTCTTATAAAAGAGATATCTATTGGGTCACTCGATAAATAGGACCAAGAAATTCATGGTTGTGCTTAAATAAATTGATAGAGTGATCGATGTCATCATTTGATACTATTAGTTTACTCAGTGATTGAAAAATTATATGTTTAAACTATATAAGTTTGACATGGATCATGACTTATGTTCAAACAAGATATCATGTGATAAAAGGATGATAACATGTTATATTATTTAAGTTAAAATCAAATTATCGATATTCATATTATTTGGATAGTCATAATATTTTGCTAGAGACAGCTTATGACTTATAAGCCTATGATATGATTGAAGCCTACTGCAAACATAATATGAATCTATTAGGTCACACATCAAGAATGTGATGAATAGAGAAAGGTTCATTTGGGCATTTTGAACTTTGATTTTGTCATAAATAAAATTCAAAATAAAATTTTAAAGAAAAATTATTGATAATCCGTGGATTTTTAGAAAGAGATGAGTCGTATGTGAAGGATATGAAGGTGCCATTTAGATTTGCACATAGCTGGGAAGCAAGAGTGATCGAACATATTAAGATGAGAATCCTGTAAAAATAAAGCTAGCTCAATTGGTCTGAGCTTGAACACTTTTCGAGGCTTAAGTTAGTTTTAGACTTTAGAGAGAGAGTTGATAATTGTGAATTATATTATATTTTCAGTGTGTTTTAAGTGTTTAAATTATTTAATTTAATTTTAATTTGTGTTTAAATAGTTAAAATTTGTGTTTTGAGGTTTAATTATAAGTTTTGTTATTTTTTAGGGCTAAATTAAAGAAATGAGAAGTTTAAGTGTAAATATGTAATTTTGAAAAAAGTTGGCAATTTGTGTCACAAAGGGCAATAGATCATCCACTCGACTGAGTGTTGAGGATCACTCAGCTGAGTGAGAAGAAAACTCTCCTGAGTAATAAAATCACTCATCCAAAGAACAAAGTCACTCACCCATGAAAGCAGCTTAAATTGTCCAAAAAGGAATCACTCTCCACGAGTGAGATAGTCACTCACCCAAGCAAGAAAGTGACTCTCCTGAGTGATTTTAATCACTCTCTTGAGTGTTTCACGGAAAAACACAATAAAAGTTTTCCTGTTTAAGTCAAACTCTTCTTCAACTATGTTTAGAAAGCTACAAAGGGCAAAACTTCTTATTTGAAACCAATAAAAGGAGGTTCAAGACATCAAAGCAAATATATAACTAAAAGAGTCTCTTAATTATGAATTTTCTTTGTTTAGTTTTAGCTTTTCTTTAGTTATTTCTGCATTAATTTTAGGTTAGTTTTCTTATTTTCTTTGTTTACAATTCTTTTAAGAGATTCAAGATTTCTATTGAGGTCATCAAGAGCAAATTTTGAATTTTCATGAGTATTGTATCTCTTTATTTTAATTGTTCTTTAATTTTTATCATATTTAGTAAGTAGTTTTTCTTCTTTTGCTAAGAAAAACTTGAACCCTTATATTTTCATTATAATGACTTTATTTTGAGCTTTAATTCCATGCAAGTTTGATTTTTTCTTAGTTTTGGATAACTTTTTATTTTTTGTTATTATTGAATTAATGATTAATTTATTTTAATTAATGGTTAATGATTGATTTATGCATGACTATTGATATGAATGTTCTTGGGTTAGTTTATTAGTATTGATGCATGATTATATTTTAAGTTAGGTGCAATTGTGTGTTGGTAAAAGTATATTAACACTAAGAAAAGTTGAACTAAGAATAGGTTGAAGTTAAGTTTGCTTGCAAAAGAGTTTAATGGATATTTAGGAGTTTAAAACTGGATCATTATGCTAAGTATTAGATTGTTCCTAAACAAGAGAATTTGATGCTTAGAATGATAGTCTTGCATGAGATATTTGGCTTTCTTTATCTATTTTTTCCATAATCACTTATGTTACTTTTGAAATTAAGTCAATGCAATGGAAATTGAGATCAATAGTTATTTTAGCAGAAGTATGTTAGTTATTACTTTGTTTTTTATTCATGTTAGTTTAATTTTAGTTTTTATTTTGCTTTATTTTTAGTTTAGTTCTTGATTTTAGATCAAAAACTTTGGAAAATAATCTTAGATTAATTTAATTCACATGTACATATTTTGCTTCACAAACTATATTCCCTTGGGTACGATATTCAGGATCTTAATCTTATTTACCTATATTACCGGCCGATTTAGTATACTTGTTAGATATTGGTCAAGAGTGAAAGAATATTAAGTTCTCTTGTGTGTATGTATTTTTAGAAATGAACCTAGTATTTATAGGAGTGAAAAGTCCACTTGAAAGGCTTATTCTCTATTGTTGGAGTAGGTAGAGGCGATGTGATTTTTGACAAACAGCAATAATGTGTGTTAGGCACATCTACCATAAAATAAGGTCATTAGGGCCGATCGGGCTATCGTGTCATATTGATTTTGGTGTGCCTTTGCTAGTGTGTTTGAGGTGAAATAGCATTGGGCTTTCAGTGATTCAAGCCTTTTTAGCAGGTTGGGCTTTTGCTTCTTATTGCAAAATATTCAACATTATCACTTGTCCTCTCTCCAATGCTCGGATCAGTAGATCAGGTTGTTGGAAGATTTTAAATTGATACACTTTTTCCTTAACATGACTGCATCTTTGTGAAAGCCTACTTAGGAGAGATATTTCGGTTAATACTTGAGTGGACGACCTTTTCTACCTGTCCATTTGGATTTTTTGCTCAAAATTTAGACTGCCTTTTTTGAGGGCCATTTTTTTGCCATTTTACTTCATTTTTTATCTCGTTTTATGCCTTTTTTATTGCAATTTTTATAGCCTTTAAGCTTTTATTTGAAATATATGCACCCTTTTTTTACAGGTTGAGTTCATTTTTAGCTTTTTCAATTTATAGTGATATCACATTGCGTGGGTTTTTATCTGTATTTTGGTTGGTTTTTATGCTTTCGCACCTTTTCAATGTTTTATGGATGTTTTTAGTTGTTTGTTCACATTGTTAGATGCTTCGACCAAAAAGAAAAAGAGAAAGTGCATATCCATATAACCAAAAATTTCACCAGTTTTTTGGAGGATTCTATTTCGAACGTTTTCTTCTTTCTTTGGGTGTTTTTTATTTGCTTGAGCGTGTTCCCTATGCTTTCTAGGTTTTGACCATCTCTTATGCTTCCTACTTTAAGATTCCCTTTTATACGGTGCAATTTTATGGTGCGGTTACTTCTTTTCACCTTGCATTCCTATTCACGATGGTGTTTGCTTTTCCTTAAAAGAAATGTGTTAGCGTAAATTTAAAAAAGGGTAGAGTTTACCTTTTATTTGCTCGAGCTTTCTAACGTAGCTTGATCGGATTTGGCTTGCCTTTTATTCTCTATCTAGCTGCATTTTGTGTTTTTAATGTTGTAGGACCCTTATTTGCTCTTTGTCAGTCAATGGCTTGTCACCTCTCAATTCCTATGTTTGTCTTTGGTTTGAACATGATCTCTATCCTTTGTTTTCTTTAGCTTCGCTTGTCTAAGCTTCTTCTAAGGATATAGAGCCAACCATGGGTAGTCGATCGGCTTGCCTTTAGGCCTTTATTGATCCTGTTTATATTGCTTTCTTCCTTGGCCTTTTGTTAGGAGGAAGTTGCCTTTTTTATAAACTTGTCAATCGATTTCTTCCTCGATTTAGTGATCATTTTTGGTGCCACAGCATCCTTTTGAAAGGTTGTTGGCTTTTTTTAGAGTGCTTGGTTCATCTTTACCGTTCTTTCGCTCTTGGTCACCAATAAGGATCTTGTTTGGATGAGCTGGTCCCTTTTTTAATCGTTCATCCATGCTTAGGTCTCTTCAATTTTTTGTTTTAGGAACGTAGATGCTTTTGCTCAGTTACTTCCTCGAGCATTTCTTATTCTAAAGCTTTCTTATGGATTTTTAGCGACTCATGCTTTTGATGGGTTTCAAATTGTATTTTTTCAATTTTTCTACCCTCGAATTTTGCGTTCATCCGAGCAGTTATCTTTTTATATCTTGATCGAATTCTTCAGTTGCCTTTTCCTTAGGGATTTATTAATTTTGCATGGAATATATCTCGATGGCTGGTTTAGGCCGAGCATTTTGATTATAGGATGCTTCAAGTTTTCTACCTTTATAACACCTATGGTGCTTCTCCGTAGAGCTGATTGTAGATGATTGTTCTTCCTAGAACATGGCTTGCCTTTATTTTTACTTCCTCGAATTGTAATTTTAATACTTAGAGAGCTTTAGGCATTCAGCTCGTGCTATTATATTTTTCCATCTTTGGCTTCTTCATAAGTGAGTTTGAGTGTCTTCTACTTTAAATTAGCCCACAGTGGTTGCCCTCGTATCCCACTTAGCAATTTTTGCAAATGAAGTTTTTCTTCGTTCGAGATATGTCTTTGACATTACGAAGTTCTGAGAGGGTATGTCCAGGCTGATCGCTTTGACCATAGTCCTTTTTTGGCCTTTTGCCTTCATTATCGATGCTTCTCAGCTTCGTTTAAGTTTTTTAGCTAACACGGAGGATCTTTTTTTGAAGAAATAGAAAGGCTCATAGATGGTTGCCTTATGTTGAGACTAAACCTTTGTGTGGGCTTAATGCCATTTTTGTTTTATTATGTCCCAATCTGGCTTTTTTGGGACCCTTCTTGCGGGTTTATTTCCTTTGCTCTAAGGCACCCGTCTTTCTTTTTAGTATCTTGTCGGACTTTTCTTACTTGGTAGAATGGTACCCACTTTAATGGCCTATTGATTTCCTTTGGGGCTTTAAGATTCGATTTTGTCACTTGGATGGTCATCTACTTCTTTATTTTTCCTCCTTTTTTTAAGAACATCCCTGATTAGGGGCTTTCTGGTCGAATGGACTTTTTGATTCGGACAAACCGATTGGTTTTTTAATCCTTGCCCTAGCCTTCTTCTTTAGTGCTTTTTCAGAGTAATCAACCTTGCCCAAAAGGGGTTATTCGTTGTCCTGCTTGGTGCGATTGCTTTTTTTTAATCAACTCAAATTTTTACATTTTTATTCGCTAAGGAGGTGGCATTATTTTTCCAAAATCCATGTGGACCTTCAATCAGTTTTATCATTGATAATTGGTTTTAGTCATGTGGCCCAACCTTATCCATTCGAACTAAGCATTTGTGTCGAATTTTCGTCGCTTTTGAGTGGTGTCGCTTCTTGAGGTGTGAATAGTGAGCCATTTTTAATGGTTGCCACTTCTTTCTCTGCATCTTTATTGTGGCAATTTTATTTTCTTCTTTTAATGCTTTGATTTGGGCTCTGTATTTATTGGGGACTACCACATGGAAACCTTTATTAATGTTCTTGAAGTGATTTTTCTTGAGAATCTTATAAATAGGAGTATCCTCTCTTTTCATGTGATACTTCTGCCTTTTCTAAAACTCCTACTCTTTCAGAAATATTTCCTTCAAAGGCCTTTTTCTTTTTCCTTTTCCTTACTCCTTTTAGGGAACCGCCTAATGATTTTTGACCCTTTACATCTTTGGGCTCTTTCCATTTTAGAAAGGTAAATGAATTATTGGATGGTTCTCCACCATGGTATCATCTACCACAACAGGTCATATAGCCCTCATCCCTCATTATTTTTTGCAGCTTTCTCTCCTAAAACTATAGTTGATCTTTCATTTTTTAGATTTCAACGTGTCATAAATGGAAGATGTATGCAAAGTAATGAGGGTTGATTAGAGGTGGCCTTATGGTGGCAGATTTGTAGATGTAGGAATATGCCTTGTAAAGACTTTTTCTTATGGTGGCCTTATAACTCGTTTATTGACCTTTTGATTAGAATCACATCTAAGATCATGACATACATCGATCAATCGGGATTTTGCTGTTTAGAATTTCTCCACGTAGTCTAGAAGACATTTATGGAGCCTTACGCTTCGATTCTTTGTGTAGTCTCAGATACTTTCATGGAGTTTTGCACTTCGATTTTATTTTTACGGGTATGAGTCCATATATCTCCTAATAGTGCTGAAATTAGGTACTTTTTGCTCAGTCATCGACTCTCAATAAAAGCACCAAATGATAATCTGTTAATTTTAAGAAAGAGATGAGTCGTATATGAGGAATATGAAGGTTTCATTTAGATTTACACATAACTGGGGGGGCAAGAGTGATCGAACTTGTCAAGATGAGAATTCTACAAAAATAAAGCTAGCCCGATCAGTCCGGGCTTGAACTCTCTAAAACTTAAGCCAACTTTAAACTTTTAGAGAGTGAGTGAGAGAATATTGAGTTCTCTTGTGTGTATATATTTTTAGAAATGAACCGGATATTTATAGAAGTGAAAAGTCCACTTGAGAGGCCTATTCTTTGTTTCCAGAGTAGGCAAAGGCAATGTGATTTTTGACAAGCAGTGGTAGCATGTGTCAGACAAATCTACAGATAAGATAAGATAAGGTCATCAGGGCCAATTGGACAATCCTATGAGATGGATTTTGATGTGCCTCTGGTAGTTTGTCTGAGGCGAAATAGCATTGGGCCTTTGGTGATTCAGGCCTCTTTAGCCAATTGGGCTTTTGCTTCTTATTGTCCCATATATTTATAAAATATTAAGCATTATCAACTATAATTTTTATTTAGAATAAGAAATTATATATATATATATATATATATATATATATATATATATATATATATATATATATATATATATATATATATATATATATATATATATATATATATATATATCCCTAAGAAAAAAATCTGAATAAAAAGCGGCAACTGTCTTCTTTTCGGAGAGGAGACAAATTTCATTTTTATCACTTTTGAGAAAAGAGCGAAAACTTAAACCCTGGTTGCCAAAGCAAGAGAGCTAGCACTGCTAGCATATCGATCATTACGTTCGAATGTGAATACCAATAAAGAGTGTTCGTTTCGGTTGAAACAACACCTGACAATTCGTATTTCTGCATTTTAACAAGTTACTAATCGTATATCTCCTACCTTTTAAATCAACTTAATCGCATGAATCTTGGTGAATTTTGTGTTTTCCACTGCAATTTTTTTTTTATTCCTAGAAAATCCGGCAGGTATATATCGTTGTATTTATAAGGTGGGGTTTGGCATTTAATTCACTGAGTGTCACTTTCTTTTTAACAGGAAATTAGGAATCAAATAAGGATGAAGAATCTGATAATTAGATACATGTGACGTGTTGGCCTATTTTGGTATTTCCTAATCAAACATTAGCAACATGCAAGCAAGAGGCACTTCTACGTCATTTTATGTGTAGTCAATTTAGGCTATTTATGTGCATTATGGTGACATTAAATTCATTTTTTCTTATTAACTTACTGACTACACATCTGATCAAGCTTGAATTGGTATCAACATCAATCTTTTATTTTTTACTTGAATTTTATATGTTGCTATACGGAGGACAATATATATATATATATATATATATGACACACACACAAACAATAGCATTGCATTTGTGCTTTTATGAGACCATTAATTGGCTTAAGTATCAAAATGCCCCAAACATATATATATATATATATATATAGAGAGAGAGAGAGAGAGAGAGAGAGAGGGGCTAACGACACTAAATAGACATAGTCACATAGCTTAAGTTAAATTTTGTGGTCTAAATTAATTGATTGATTAGAGTGAATTTCTGGAGTAGAACAGCGAAAGTATTGAATGCAGGCATTGACTAAGGAGATAGAGAGATAACAATGAACCCACAGTAAGATAGCATGGGGCATTAGATTGATTGATACTATTGTCTCTTTATTAGCTATGTACCATTACTCAATTAATTTGCTCCACACATTATATATTATTAACAAAAGTCTTTTGTGTCATAAGAGGGTTCTCTTACTGCACTAAGATATTAAGCTGAAACAGAGAAGATAATAATTCCTAGCTTTCTGTAAATAAGACAACTTTTAAGAAATCATTAACATTTAATCTAGTAGTACACAAAGCAGTTAGGGCCATAAATGCACGTGGATACACCCCATGCATGTTCTAAATTATTAATCAGAATAACTGGAATTATAATTATTTAAATTACAAATAATTTCCTTTAAAAAGCATTTTTGAATTATTAATCTACTCCAGTTTTTTTTAATTGATTTCCTTTATTTTATAATTTTATTTTCACACATATAAGCTCCAGAGAGTGACTGCAAAGCAAAAATATAGTTTAAGAACTTGAAAATAAGAATTTAATAATTCAACATAAAATAATAAAAATGGAGGAATTCTGTAGAATAAAAATATATATTTCAGGATTTTTTTCCTTTATTATAAATGGTCTTTATTAGTGGCCAACCACAAAGAAATATAGCATGGGATGAATACGACATAATATTGAAATCCTACTAATATGTTGAAATTGAAAGAGATGGAAATTTAAGAATTTATAAGCCGAATGTTGCATGTTGTGGTTCACAGTGACAGCTAGTTTTCATATGATGGGAACTGTGTTCCAAAACTAAATTTAAAAATATTGACATTAATTTCTAAGAAAATGAATTAAAGGTCAAAACTGCGATCCAAATTAATTTCTAAGAAACTGACAATACTAGTAGTTACACCCCCCCCCCCCCCCCCCCCCCCAAAAAATTTATTTTGTGCAAAGCAAATCTCACAACACTGACAACAGAGAACCCAAAATAGAAATTAATCCGTTCAAAAATAAATAAATAAAGTATAGTAATTTATGGTCTGTATATATATGGTGGTTGCAATAAATTAATATGAATGTGGCTTTTAAAAAATTATAAGCTTTCTGAAGAGAACATTATAGTTTATGTACACGTGCATATACAACCACCATATATCAACTTATGTGGATGGAATTTAATTGTACAAATTGACACATTCAATGAAATTTATACAAAAGCTATAAATTAGTTGATATATACTTTCCATTCATAAATAATTCCAAATCCTAAATTCCAGACCTTAAATAACTATAAACATATCATTATAAGTAATCAAATTCGAGATGTTTTACACTTTTAATTCGAGTATTGACTAACATATGATATGAACTTCTAATGGTTTGATTATTACAATTTAAGCTAGGGAAATTCTCATAATTAGGTGTTATTAATAACATGGATTGAATTTTGCATGCATATTTATTTATAAATTGAATTTGTGATCCAATAAATTGGAAGATTTAAAGAATATGCATAGGTTGAAGTTGGAATGTGATAGCCTAACTGGAATCATTAAAATCAGAGTTGTGGGAGCCAAAACCATCTTGTGTCTGCCTCCTAACCTACAACACAATAACGTTAACTTATTATAAGATACAGGCAAAAAAAAAAAACCACGCGGTTTGGGTTGGTCAACCATAAAAACCACTTTCAATCCATTATATATATATATATATATATATATATATATATATATATATATATATATCACTTGCTTTTCTTTTTCTAAAAAAGGAGATATTTATGTAAGTTGGTAATTCCAGTCGTAGAAATTTTTTATTTTTGATCCCGATTTTACCTTAAGAATTTCTCAATACAAAAATTTCACCGTATTCCCATAAAAGAAAGAAATAAGAAAAATACTATTTTTTCGTTCTTTTTTATCAATCGCTTTTGTTGTTTTCACTAGAATTAAGAAATAATAAATATACTTAAATTTAATATTAAATTACGTGATTAAAACTAAATTATCAAATCTGATTGGTTCTAACTTTATTGGGAAAGAAAAATAAATTGAAAAAATAAATTAAATTACATTGAAAGTCTAAAGTGATAGATAAATAAAATTTAAATTTTACTCAAGAGCGACAGATAAAAAAGAACGGAGGGAGTAGTTAATATAGAAAAGAAAGAGGATTAATTAGAGTTGCATGGTCCCAATATAGCTTAATAGAGAGTGAGGTTTGATGTTGACCGACCTCTATTTATTCCCTTCAATCCCCAGCCTCCCCTCTTCATTTCCACAAACCAACTTTCTTTCAAGTTTTCTTCACTAATTTTTTCCTTTTTGTTCTTGTTTTTCGGATTTATATTTATAATATAAACAATAGTATAGCTACACCTTTTTTTTTCCTTTTTTTTAGAAATTGTAAATTTCAGTGTTACATAATACGAGTGTGTGTTTAATTTAGTAGCACAAAAATTGCTAAATATGGTTTATTTTTACAGGAAAATGGGTTATTTGGGGTTTGTTGCAGTTGGGTTTCTGTCAATTGTCCTCTTCTGCTTATGGATATTATGGAGGTTGGATTAATGCTCATGCCACTTTCTATGGTGGTGGGTGATGCTTCTGGCACAATGGGTAATATCTTTTATTCTTAATTTTTTTATGAAAAGGGTTTAAAAATTGTAGTTATTATTATCATTTTTAACGATTCATTATTTATTGGTTGGACTAGTTCGAATTTGCGGCCGAAAAACCGATAAAACATTATTTTTTAAGTATTTAAAAATGTTTCATACTTAAAAATTGAATTCAAGATTTGGAGTAATTAATTTTGAAGGTTAATTTGTTCAGGTGGAGCTTGTGGATATGGAAACCTATACAGCCAAGGGTATGGAATAAACACAGCAGCATTAAGCACAGCATTATTTGACAACGGGTTGAGCTGTGGAGCTTGCTTTGAGCTCAAATGTGTAAATGATCCACAATGGTGCTTGCCTGGCACCATTGTTGTAACTGCTACTAACTTATGTCCGCCCGGTGGCTGGTGTGATCCTCCTAACCATCACTTCGATCTCTCTCAGCCCATCTTTGAACACATTGCTCAATACCGAGCTGGTATCGTCCCAGTATCCTACAGAAGGTGCTCGTCTTATTTCAAAACTGTGAAGTCTTACATTTTACTAGTTAAAAGCAGACTTACGTTCCAGTGAGTACAACTTTAAAGCTTTTTTTTTTATATTTTGTACTAATGGAGTGATTAATTCGTGAAAATCAGGGTAAGGTGCAAGAGAAGTGGAGGGATTAGGTTCACAATCAATGGGCATTCATACTTCAATTTAGTACTGGTAACAAATGTAGGTGGAGCTGGTGATGTACATGCAGTAGCAATCAAGGGTTCAAGAACAAGATGGCAACCGACGTCAAGAAACTGGGGACAAAACTGGCAGAGTACTCTTTACCTTAATGGACAAAGGCTCTCTTTTCTAGTTACTGCTAGCGATGGCAGAAGTGTCATCTCTTACAATGTTGCCCCCGCTGGTTGGTCCTTTGGCCAGACATATACTGGAAGCCAGTTTCGATATTAAGAACTTAATTAATTATATTTATGCCTCTTAATTAAGCCACTCTAAGATGCATTATTTAGCCATAAAACATGTTTGGAAAATAGATTTATATAGTTATGGTGAGTTTTTGCAATCAATGGCTAGGCATTGGAATATTTAAGTCTCACGACTTTACATTAAGTATTGCTGAAGAGAATCAGAGAGGATTTCGTAACTGAAATTAGTTCAGTTTAATTTGTATTATTTCATAAATTACTGGCACAATTCATTTTAAATGCTTCCAGAAAAATAAAAGCATTTATTTTTTTTGGCTTGTTTAATTTTGAGTAGGATTTTGGTTCAATATGTTGAATTTGTCTGCACTTTTGCTGCAATAATAATAATAATAATAATAGAGTGGACATCTCGTAGAGTTTCATTAGTGAAACGTTCTTAATATTAATTAATCTTAAGTGTGATTTATAAACAGTGAAACATTTAATCAACTGCAAAATGCATTGGCAATTTAATATTGAAATAGCATAATTAAAATTTGAAAAGTATAGATTGAGAGAGACAAATAATGCAGAAATAAGTAGTAAAAATTAATAAAAGTCAATATCCAGGAAATAGTTTAGGGGGGCAAAAACAAACACCATAGAACATGATGATTGATAAAGTACGAATTGTCTTTATCTATAAGACAGAGAGTTGACAGTTGAACGAATCCAATCGGATGAATGAACTTGCAAGAAGGAGCATCCGGTCGGATCCGGACATTAGCACTCCGAAGTTTAAGTTAGTAGTTTTTTAAAGAAAAAGAGAGAGTCTCATATATTCAATACCTAGAACCATTGTATTTTAGGCTATTTATAGGAGATAAAAGAGGGATACTTGAGTATCTCGGAGAGTGATAACCAACAGTTAGAGTAGGTGAGTAGCGATGTGACAGGGAGCAGGTGGAACGTATCGACATTGGCTTGCGTTGGTAAATTGACAGGACGTGTTGTCTCATCAGTCGATCGGATATCGCCTTCCTGTCTTTTCTTTTCAGCTCATGCTCTTGTCTTTTTGTTAATAATTTTGGACCATGTTAAGTGTTGTTGGGCCGACTTAATTGAATTTTTAAAGATATTTTTTCCATAGTTATCAATATTATTTTGCCTAATTAAGATTTAGATAATGACTGAAGCTGCAAATAATTAAGTAAATTAGGAATTAATTCCAGCTGAATATTTTGATGGTACTTGGAAAATGAAAGCACCGACACTTAATTACCAGCAATAAATATAAGCACCCAATTAACGAATATGCAGAATACTACGCACATGTCCTGCTCATCCCTCTTTCTTTTCTTTTCTTTTTTTTGTTTGAAATTTGCTATAAATCAAATGCAACCTCAGCAACTATATTTTAAAATTAGAGAAGCAATTTTATTATAATCATTATAGAATAAATAAATAAATAAATAAATAAATAAATAAATAAAGAGGATACAAGTGAAGATTTATGCATTAGAAGTTTAACCATGGTATTATCAGGATTGAAATCAATTAAATATAAAAATAACCCAAATATGTATTCAAACTTGTTTCTTAAATACAATATTTATAATAAAATTTTTCAGATATTAATATTTATAAATGATGTTTACGTCAACACATTGAAATCATATTTAAAAAATAATGCAAATAAAAATATTGTATAAATTGTATTTCAAATGATAGTAAAACTCATAGATTTATCTCCTATGATTTAGTCTTATGATCATCATCATCAAAATATTTATTTTCTAAAATCGACAGAATATTCGAATTGAACATGGAAGAATAATTTATAATGCTAAGAAAAATGAAGAATATGAGATATTGTAAAACTTAATAGATATTAAATTCAAAAAGCTAATAGTTAACAATTCATAGGGGTCAATGAAATGGTCGAGCAAATAAAATTCATTCATGAAATGCTTGAAAAAATACAATTCATTCAAAGTCATTTAAAATCTATAAAAATCATTTATAAAAAAATTCATTTAAAGTTGTCCATAATTTTAGAAAATCTATAAAAAAATTTAAAAGTCATTCCTGGTTTTTGGAAGTCTTTCAAAATTTTTAAATTTTTATAATTAAAAATCTATCAAAATTTTAATTCAATACAGTACAGCTATTAATTTATGAAATCACTTTGTTATGTTAATTTTAGTTACTTTTCTTTGTTAACGGCCGAAAAAATCGACTGACGAAATATAATATAGTTTCAATTTCAACGCAGAAGTGTTTTTTTTTTTTAAATCATAATTTAATTTTCAAAATATATCATTTTCAGTTTTGTTAAGAGATGGTTGCAATTAGTGCCGCACCATTAGCTCAATCAAACCGTTCCTTTGACTTCTAAATATTGAGAAAAAGGAAATCAAATTCTACATGCCACTATTAATTAATTAATTAATTAAGGGAAATATATTTCCATATATCCAAACCAAGTTGTAGAATTTTTGACAACTCACTTCACTTCTCTGCAAACCCAAAACTAATCAATTATTTAAAAAAATATTTATTTAATAATTTTTTTTTAAAAAAATATAAAATCAAAAACAATATATTTATAATCAAATCATATCCATAGATACCAAATAAATTAAATTATTGTCAAATATAAATATAAATCACGATAAAAATAAATATCCATTAAAAAATAATTAAATAATTATATTTTTTATGCGTAAATTCGGATAATAAAATTCAAAATCTAAATTCCAACCACATGTAGTAATATAAAACCCTAACCCCGTTACAAATTCTACAAACTGCTATCCGTAGTTGGACTGCAATTCCGTTGGGTGGGGCGCAATTTCAAGCGTATATTGTCGGCAAATAGAAACAGAGATGTTACGTGGCGTCATCTCATTCAATCACGTCTTATTCTTTGTTAATTTACATGACTGTCACGTCACTCTTGGCCCCTACAATCACTGCATCCCCTACTGCGCGTGAAATATGAAACCCCTTAAAGAAAATAATAATAATAATAATAATAATCCATCCAACTGGGATGGTGATATAATAACGATGCATGTTAGGTTTAATTAAAAATTTTAAAATTAAATTTCGATAACTTCTAGAAAAAGAGATAAAAAATTTTAATTTGTAATAATATTTCGAATTTAAATTTAATTGATCTAGTAAAATTTGAATATGAAATAATTAATTCATAAAAATAATAAACCATCCAAAATTCGTGGTTTGATGTTACTCCTAAAATTCTAGTCAAAAGGGTCCCGTAAAAAAATATTAATAACAAATAATGACATTTACAAGGCAAGGGCAAGTTCCATTTTTAAGAGATCTACATCTACTTAGTGCCACCCAGAGCTCACATTCTAGTCTTCACATCCGTAAAATAAAACTTTATAGCTTCGTTTGGTAAAATGTAATAAATTATAATATATTGAATAATGTAATAAATTATGTAATTATAATTAAATTATTATATTTGATTATATTAGTAATATAATATAAATATTAATATATTTCTATATTTGATTGAAAACGCGAGTAAAAATGCCTGAAAATTTTAAATGTGTGATTTTTATAAATGGCATGATTAATGATCATGATTTGATCATCAAGTTTTTTTTTTATCAAATAGCTATGATTAATTCATTTGTTCATTTATAATTAGTTTAATTTATTTTATTGTCAAATTTTTACTAAAATAATTCCAAAAATATTCAAAACTATTATTTATGATGTGTTTAAAATTTCACCTCAAAACGAGTTCGTTTCGATATATTTTAAAGTCCAAAATTAAATTATCGGTTCGAAAATTAATTTTTTGAATTTATTTAAAAATTAATTTTTTACTTTTAAAAATTTATTTATATTATTTCAAGAAATTCTATGCAATCGGAATAATTTTTTGAGATCCGTAGAATACTTTCTAGCCAATCATATATTTTGGTCAATCATTTATGATTCTGTTACTTATTTTTATTTTTAACTTTTGATGATCTAAATGACTTCATTTTTATCTCAAATTATATGACCAAACTCGTCATAAATAGTACTTTTCAATGATATAATAAAAATTTTACAGATTTCGGTAACTCTTTGGCTATACTATTCACCCCAGTATCACCGTTTATTATCAGAACTCAATAAATTATAATATTTAAAAAAATCTTATAGTTAAAATGTAATTTCATACAAAATGATAATTTTACTAAATTTGAGAGAATATAATTTAATTTAAAATAAAGAAATATAATGAAAAAGACCACAAAATATTATGGATTAAGGAATACATCTATTGATGTATTAAGAATTACATATTTATTTACAATTACAATACATTATAAAAAATTTGAGTTAACAAATAAAGTAATTACTACATTTTTTATTAAATTACATTATACCAAACATAACCTAAGAAATACAAAATATTTATCGGGCGAAAGTGCAAATAGATATCTAAAATTTGGTAAAAATTGCAATTTAAATTCTAAAATTTTATTTAATGCAATATCGCCCCTGAAATTTAAAAATCAGAGTAATGTGGCCCCTAAAATGATATGTGTTCAATTTTTAAATGACACGTATCAAATCATTGAATGTCAACTGTCATTTCAGAGATCAAATTGCTATAATTTTAAAACATTAAGAGATAACATTGTACCAAATAAAATTTCAAGATTTAAATTATATTTTTTTGCCAAATTTTAAAGATCGGTTTGCACCTATAGCCAAATTTTTATTATTTATTTATTTGAAAAATTAGAATTTTAAATTTTAAAAATATTACTTAATAATTTAATATACTTATTATCTATTTGAATTTAGTGTAATTAAATATAATTATACTCATAAATGCAAGGTTAATATTTTTTGTGTTTACTTCGTTAGCACTTCATCTAAATATGAAATTATTTTCATGATATTATTGTATTTTTATATTTCTAATATATGATATTAAAAAATTCATAATTAATCACTTGTAATAATAAAATTAAAATTATATTTTGTAACTTATTATTAGAATATTTGTGATATATATTTAATATTTGATTAATATTTTTTTAATTTTTATACAATAGTATTTAAAAAAATTATAATAATATTTTAAAAATAGAAAAGAAATCCGATTGAATTCGGTTGAACCGGTCGAATCACAAACCTCCAGTCTTGCCGATTTTTTATCCATCCGGTTTTAATAACATTGGTAACCGCTCTCTCTAAAATTTGATATTGGTGTTTCAAAATAAACTAGCATTAGCTTCCTTTAAAAAGTTTTGATATCATATTTTTACTTATGAAATTCTATAATTTTTTAGAAAAAATTATATTAGTTCTCAAAATTGTATGGAATTTCATTATAATCATTATTGCATATTTACTTGAAAAAATATTTGTGTTCAGTTATTCATTTGGAATCATATATATATATATATATATATATATATATCTCTCCAAGTATAAACTTCTAGTTCCACTTCATATGTGGACTTGGAGTCCAGATTGGGACTCGGGAGCAGATTTTGAGGCTTACTCTCTTTTAAGGCTTTGCAAATTTTTATTGTAACTCTGTAATCTCTTGGCTTGGCTAGCTCAATCAAAATTAAAGTATAATAAAAAAAAATATTGTAAGGAAAGCCAAATTGTAAGAAAAAAAGAGAAAAAAAAAAGCTATAATGATCATTTAAAAAAAAAAAGATAAATGCATTTTTTGATGGAAGAATGAAGGAATTTTGCTTGTAAGTGTCCTTTCTTTATGCCATTGAAGATGCTTTAAATGGATAGCCCAAAACGGGCCAAGCCTTCTAACTCAACTTTTTTACTCATTTTTCAGTCGTAATGAATCAAATATGCATATATAATCTATACAAACTATTTTATATATTATATGTTATATAAAATAAAAAAATCACAAATAATATAAATAAATCATAAATGAACAGTCCATTAATAGACAGTTCACTTGAGCGCGAAGCTGAGTACGAATCACTTTCTATGAGTGGATTGAGCTAAAATTTGCCATGTCTATTCCAGATACCCTAAAAGAGAATAATAATTTTAACAATTTGATGATAGAAAAATCTTTATCATAAATTATGACAAATGCCAATGCATTTATGATTTTTTTTCTTAGCTAATTATTTTCGAAAATATATAAATATTTTGCATTTCTCTAGATTATTAAATTTTCCAATACAAACATCAATTTGATTAGACTTTATTTTTCCAAGATTTTCATAAAATAAAACTAAACCCTCCGTTGTTTTGGACATTCCTATTGATATCCGGGCCGAAGTTCTTTATTTCAATAATGGGCTAGAAACTAATAGGCATTTGCTGGATCTAGTTTAATGGGCCAAAAGTCCATTAAATTGTGAGTTGTGTGTGGATTTGTTTAATTGTTTGGATTTATGGGCTTCTCTTTGTAACAATTGGGCTTAATGGTTTGGATTTATAGGCTTCATTTTCTAACAATTGGGCTTAATGGTTGAATTCTATTTTGGTCTCCTTTACATGGCCTCAATAACATTAAATAGCTATGCACTGCCTTTTTTGTTTTTTGAAAGGTTGCAGCTGCAATTTACAGAGGTGCATTTAAAAGTATTTCAATTTAATTAGTAAATTTTGAATGCTAAACAAATTATTATAAAAAAGTAATAATAATAATACAAGCTGGCAAAATAATTGTGTTTGAAGAGTTAATAATACATTTATATCTATGGAAAAAATTAAATAAAAAGAGTGTTATTTTTGGTTAATTACATCCACGGTCATCAAATTTTGTGACTTATAACCAAACGATTATAATAAAATAATTTGTAATGCAAAAATCATCATAAATTTATTTTATTTAAACTAAAGTAAAAATGATCTGAAATTTATTTTTTATGTCACCAAAATGATAATTAAGCATATAACATATAATTGTCGTATTATTTTAACCTTAATTAATTCTATAAATATATCATAATTAATTACTTGAATTTTTTATTTTTTTTGTACATGTCATTTTTTTATATTTAAATGATAACGTAATACTTTTTTCAGCTGGTGGTTCAATTTATAAAGGTTGGTAATGCTAAAAATAACGTTATAATCATACGTGGCATATTTAATTGTTATTTTACTAATATAAAAAAATAATTTTTAAATAATTTTTACTTTAATTAAAATAAAATAAAATTTTAATAATTTTTACATTATAAATTATTTTATTATAATTGTTAGGATATAAGTTAAAAAATTAGATAAGTACAAAAGTAATTAAACCTGTTATTTTCTTAGCTTGATTCCAGTTTTACTACAGTCAAATGCAGCACTGTTTTGGTAAAAGGCTTCACTGAAAAATAAGACGTGACGTTGACATGACGTTACCACGTGTAACTGTAACTTAACAAATAACCCAACTTAAGACTGCTGTTTGGAATTATTTTTTATGTAAATTAAAAAATAATTAAATTTACAAAAAATTATAATAATAGATAAAAATATTATTTTATATTTTTAAAAATTTTATTTAATTTTAATTAAAAATAAATAGTAATAAAAAAATTAATAAATTATATAATAAATAAGAATATATATGTAAATATGTCCTTTAAATTTTGAAAAAAATATTTAAAGTATAATAAATTAAAATAAAAAAATTATATATTTTTAAGTATAACCGAGAAAATAACTAATATCATCAATTTTTTTAATAATTGAAAAGTCAACTCTAATCAATTAAAGAATTATAAAATATTAAATGTTTAAATTACATATAATTTTTAATTAATATACCTACTTATATTCTATCTATTTATATAATAAAAATAATTAGAATTAATTTTCAAAAATTTAATTTTTAAGCATGAATCATTTTTAAAAAATTTTAAAAATATTATTTTATCTATTTTTATAGATTTAATATAACAAGTTGATGGAATATAGAAAAAAAAATAATTATTACGAAAGAAAAGTTGCAGTAAGTAGGAAATGAAAAGAAAGAAAGGTTAAAATTTGGATTAAGAAAATAAAAAGAGTGAAGAAAGAGTCAAAACAGAGGTCAGGATTAGTCAGAGACAGAGAGTAACAATGTTGTTAAAATAGGACCGAATAAAAAATCGATAAGATTGAAAATTCGTGATTCGATCGGTTTAATCGAATTCAATCGAATTTTTTTCTATTTTTAAAATATTATAATTATTATAATTTTTTGAATACTATTGTATAAAAATTAAAAAAAAATATTAATCAAATATTAAATATATATCACAAATATTTTAATAATAAATTACAAAATATAATTTTAATTTTATTATTACAAGTGATTAATTATGGATTATTTAATATCATATGCTAGAAACATAAAAATATAATCATATTATGAAAATAATTTCAAGTTTAGATGAAGTACTAATAAAGTAAACACAAAAAATATTAACCTTGCATATATAAGTATAATTATATTTAACTACATTAAATTCAAATAGATAATAAGTATATTAAATTATTAAGTGACATATATTTAGAATTTAAAATATTAATTTTTTCAAATA
Source organism: Excoecaria agallocha (assembly GCA_037975025.1). Classification (NCBI taxonomy): domain Eukaryota; kingdom Viridiplantae; phylum Streptophyta; class Magnoliopsida; order Malpighiales; family Euphorbiaceae; genus Excoecaria; species Excoecaria agallocha. The sequence continues at coordinate 45,114,165 of CM075811.1, forward strand.
AATAAATAAATAAATATATATATATATATATATGGGTGGGCAAAAAAATTCAAAAAAAAATTGATTTTTTACATTTTTTAGGAAAAAACCCGGTTCTGTCTTTTTTTCGATTCAATAGCTGATTTTTTCAGCTCCGTTTTTAGTAATTGAACCAACCAATTAATCTGCCGGTTCGCAGTTAAATCGGTTCGACCGGCCGGTCCGGTTTTAATAACTATGGGGAGTACTGAAAGTGGGAAGCTGGAAGAGGATGAGTAATCGTGTGGGTTTTTCTGTTACAACAAATGTTTTTGTTTTTTTGAAGATACTGTCTCTGTCTCTGTCTTTGCTTTCCCTTCCAAATCACTGTTTCTTTTTCTCGGGACTTTCTTTTTTCTATTTCAGGTTTCTTCAACATCACAGTGCCACAGTTCCATTTTCATTATATTAATCATACCCTCCCCAGCCACTTCACTTCTTTCTCTGCTCTCTCCTCCTCACAACATTTGCTGCTACACTTGCGGTTTTGATAAAATTGATGCAATGGATTCAGCCAAGGCTTGTGGTCGAGGCCACTGGAAACCAGCTGAGGATGCTAAACTTAAGGAACTCGTTGCTCTTTACGGTCCTCAAAATTGGAATCTTATAGCAGAAAAATTACAAGGAAGATCAGGTAATTAGTTTTTCTATTTCTTTTTAAAGTCTCTGCAAGTTGTTGTGATAATTAATCTATTTTATGTTTTTAAAAGGAAAAAGTTGCAGACTGAGATGGTTTAATCAGTTAGACCCAAAGATAAACAGAAGTGCTTTCTGTGAAGAAGAAGAAGAAAGGCTAATGGCAGCTCATAGAATATATGGGAACAAATGGGCGTTAATTGCTAGACTATTCCCTGGAAGAACCGATAATGCAGTTAAGAATCACTGGCATGTTATAATGGCTAGAAAATATAGACAGCAATCTTTTGCTTTTAAGAAGAAGAACCTCATCGCTACTCAAAGAAGGGCCGTTGCTGGCGGCCACCGTGGAGTCCTCTTTGTTAGAAGCACCAGCTCGGTCTCTCTTCCACATGAATCCTGTTCAGCCTTACATCCACCTTTTGATTTCTTTGCTGGTTTGTCCTTTGGTCTCTCCATTTCCTGCATTTTGTTCATTTTTCTCGACCTTTCTACAGTGATTGGGACGTAGCTACCTTGTAGAGAAGGGCAATGGGGCCCCTTTTTTAAAACAAAAAAATTCAAAAACATGACTTCTTTATTTAAAACATATCAAGACTTTACCATTAATATTTTGCTTTCCTTGATATCAAAAACCTGCTTCTGTTCCCTGCAAAGTAACAAGGACCCTTTGCCCTAAATCCCAATACAATTGTCTCTTATGATTGAGTGAAGCAGGTGTGAGTTTGATCGTGTTTATTAGTTTGTATTATTGTTGGGAATGGGACCAATTACTGGTGCAAATTTGCAGGTCACAAGAGTTGTGAGATTCTGAGTCAGAAAAGTCAGGGCAACAAGCCAAAACATGGTACAAATTTCAATACTTTGAACTGCATGCAGCAACCAAGCGATAGGCTTCAGTTTTCTGCAGGATTTTCAGAGACTATAATGGCATCATCTCAAGCCTCACTCAGTGAAACATCTTCATCATCGTCACCATCAGTTGTAGAGAACACCAGCCATTTTGATGCCACCACGGCTCCAACTTTTATAGATTTTCTTGGTGTTGGAGCCTCTTGAAGGTAATTGAAAAGGATTGAAAGATTATATTTTTTTTTCCTTAAAAATATGAATTTATGAGACTGCTGTTTCTGATGTGCTGATGCTGTGGAAAATGTCGAGGGCAGGACAGGTAATGTTGGCATCGTGGACAAAGGGAAATTATGACTCTGAAAGCTGCCCATTAACAGGGGAGGAAAAGGGTGGTAGGTGGGGCTAACAAAATCTTGGAGAACTTGATGTCCTCGCTTTATATCAAACTTTAGCAAAGCTAATCTGTCCTAAACATTTCCTTCTGAATTTCTTCAGGCACCAATATGTTTTTGCCACAACTATTCATGTTAATTCTAATATAGACTTGATTTTCAATGTTTTATGAAATGTTTGCAATAAAATATTTGGCCCAATTTTATAGGAATTTTTTCAAAAATACCATTATTTTTAAAAAAATTTCAAAATTCGGTGCTACAATAAACGAAATTAGAATTATAATGTACATGCGGGATCCACAGTAAGTAGTGGACTTACAATAAACGAAATTAGAATTATAATGTACATGCGGGATCCACAGTAAGTAGTGGACGGATTTGCTGAAAACCGGCTCCAATAGATGCTGGTTTCCGGATGTGTGGGCCCCACTCTCTGCTGGAAACCCGTTCATTATTGTGCCGGAATCCAGCACCTGCTCCTTATATATATAAATATATATATACATATATATTTTGGTGTTTAAAGTATATATATATATATATATATATATATAGTTTTAATATTGAATCTTTTTTTAATACAGTATAAGGGAAAAATATGTTATTCAAATTCTGATCAATTAATATAAAATACAGATTATTAATTATTTGAATTACATGTTATTCTCATATTACAGTTCATTTTTATGAGATGTAGATATTAATTTATTTCTTATATTTTTCTATTTCGAATATGGCTTTGTACTCAATTTATTTTTCCTTAAATTGCATGCCCTACTGCACTTGTATTTTTTTTTCGTTTACTGCAATTTTATAAACTTTTTATCTTATAAGCAGCAAAAAAATACAGGTGTATAGGTGGCAAATGGACGGATTTAATGGGTTTGAATTAGATCATTAATAAATCGGATCATTAATAAATCAAAAAATATGGATCATTAATGGGTTGAGTCATTAATGAATTTGGTTAATTTGAATCGACCCATGGGTTGAACGATACATATAATTTATTTGAAATATGATTATTTTTTGTATCAACTTTTTCTTTTTCTTGTCCATTCTTATAAATAAAGTAAATTATTTAAAATATATTGATTTTATGTTTATTTCACATAACAATCAACCATATCAATTTTCAAAATAAAATATATCTATTTTAATAAATTTAAAAATAAAAATATTATTTCAAATTTTAAATATAATTAATTATTAATTATTTAGTTTTAAAAAGGATGAAATAAAAGTCAAATTTTAAAAGGCAAATTGATAAAAAAAATAGAATAATACATAAATTAAATTATTTATTTATTTATTTATTTTTTTGTGAAAGAAGAAAAGTTGATAAATGGATTTAGTAACCAAAGCTGTGCATTTCTTTGAAACAACTAAAATACTGGCGATGATGATGATGGTCATCATCATTGTTTGTGCTCTCGTCTTGGAAATTAGAAGTCATTTATTAAATAAGCCCAATAAAAAGAAAAAAAGAAATGATTAATTACCGAAAAGCAATAGATGAAAATCAATATGATTATATATTTACATTTATATATTATTCGCATTTGATTCTTTTATGGATAGAAATAATTTTTTTACGAAAACATAAATCCTATTAACGATGTTTTTTTATATATTTATTGAATTGAATTTGTAAATTAGCAGCTATCAGTCATTGGATTAATACCCAATGGGTCAAAATTAAAATTTTGACAATTCACATAAAATACTCATTGAATTAATATCCAATGAATCAAAATTTTTGAATCTTGAAAATACCTATTGGATTAATATCCAATGACCCAATGGATTGAAAAGTGAGATGGCTAAATTTTGAGTTGATCCAATGGGTATTGAATTGGGTTGAAAAATAAAATGGATCAGTTTTGAATTGACCCAACGGGTATTCATTTATATTGAATTGAGTTTGGGTCAATTTTTTTGAATAAATTTGGATTGATCCATGGGTTTAGGTCAATTTTGCCAGTTCTATACAGGTACAATTATACGTTATTTAAAACTGCGAGAATGAAGCTAAGTATTACTTTCTATGTTTTTTATTTATTTATTATTTTATAGTAAAATTTAAATTTTATTTATCTGTCATTTTTAGATTTTTAATATAATTTAATTTATTTTTTCAATTGCTTTTTATTTTTCAATAAAATCAAAACCAATCAGATTTGATAATTTAGTCTTAATCACGTAATTTAATACTAAATTTAAGTCTATTTATTATTTTTTAATCCTAATAAAAATAATAAAATTGATTAATAAAAAATAAAGAGAGTAAACTTTTTTACTCAAAGTTTGGAGTAGATAAAACATCCGCTATCTCTTTCTATTTTATACTCTCTTCATTTTTTATCAGTTATTTTTGTTGTTTTCACTAAAATTAAGAAATAATAAATAGACTTAAATTTAGTATTAAATTACGTGATTAAGACTAAATTATTAAATCTGATTGGTTCTGACTTTATTGAAAACAAAAATAAATTAAAAAAATAAATTAAATTATATTAAAAATTTAAAAGTGACAAATAAATAAAATTTAAATTTTATTAAAAAATAATAAATAAAAAAATACGAAAAAGTATATATTTAATGTTTTAAAAGGTGTGGTGCAGTAAGTTCCAGCTCAAGGATCATTTTGATCTTCTCCCCCACATAATTTTCTCTTTATTTAATTAAGGGAAAACTCATTTGGGATCCTCAACCTCAGCATTTTTGTTTTATAGGTTATATAATTTCAAAACTTGTCAGAGGATATTTATACTTGTGGATTATAATTAATTTAAATAAAATTAGTAAAATTAAACTATATGCTCTATTAATATCGTATTAAATAAATTTAAAATAATTATAAATTTATTAAAATATAAAATATTAAAAAATTTTAATTATTTTAAAAATACAAAAGATGATGAATTGATTATTTTTAAATATCTTAATGAATTTTACAGTAATTTTAAATCGATCTCATATAATATAAACAACATGAATATATAGATATAAATTAAATTCAATATAAATAGTTAAAAAAATATAAAAATTTAATATTAAATTTTAAACGTTAAAAATTTTAATGCTAAAAACGTTAAAAGGTTAAAATGAATAAAATTTATCCTTTAAACACCAATATATATATATATATATATATATATATATATATATATATATATATATATATATATATATATAGGAGATTTCGACACAATAAGGAACCGGTTTTCACAAAGAGTGGGGCCCACACGTTCAGAAACCGGCATCTTTTGGAACCAGTTTTCAGCAAATCCATCCACTGTTCATTCTGGGTCCCGCATGTCGAATTTCGGAACATAAATCAATCGATTTTCAGTACATCATAATTTTAATTTTGTTTACTGTAATCTCAAATTTTTAAATTTTTTTAAAAATAACCCTATTTTAAAAAAAAATCCCTATTTTATATGCATAACCATCTAAAAAGCATTCAACAATGAAGAATTTCAACCAATGTAGCCATAATTAATCCAAATTTTACTATCATTTATCATATAAAGTACAAATAATAAAATACTTGCGTTCGCCTCTGAAATACTATAATAATGTTTGGTGGAGTCGCAGTGAACCCTTGTAGATAGCACCTTAATGAATGCATGATGATGCAAACTCGCAATTCAAATAGTATCCAAACAGCAACTTGGTAGGAATCGAAGTCAGCAGCTGCATTAATTGCTTAATTTAATGAACAACATGAATTCATGCTATTGGGTAGAGCAAGACTTAAGAGAGCACTTGAACAGTATTATTGGTCTAGAGCTGTAATAAATGGAACAGCCCCAAGCTTGTATTCTGCATTAAAACGCCCATTTTTCTTTACTTGAACCTTACAAACCAATTTAAGGCACCAAGTCAATGGCTTGATCCAGATAGACAAGGTATGCCCGAAGAAAATCCTGGTTTCAACATGATGAACAACGCCCAAAGCCATAATAAATGAGAGAACAACCACCCTAGACTGGTTGGAACTAGCACATGCCTGCAACTGCCAGTTTAGAGTTGCTACTGTTAGCAAGGCTGAACTAGCAAATGGATTTCTTTTTTCCCCTTTTCAGTAGTTTCATTTTTATAGATAATTAGCTTTAAATATTTGAATTGCAAGTTCAGTAGCAAGGATAGCTTAAGGCCATTGGCTGATACAAGCATGCATTAGTAGAAAACAGCAAATAGTTGGAATTAGACATCTGCAACAACAGAAATTGCTGTCTTCTACAAATACCGGTCCGTCTAATGCCATTTGACTTGCAATAATCATGACAATAATTCAGTTTCAAATTGGGCATAATGAGATCAGCAATTACACTCAAAATGCAGCAATGGTGTGAAAAAATAAATAACAGATTTTAATAATTAAGAGCTTCACTAGCAATTGGCATGTACCCAACCCAAGCTATGCTCTTCAGCAAAGATGCAATGCAAGCTTGCTATGCTATACAGACAGATGCACAAGAATCGTCAAGCTCCTGTTTTGAGAGAGGTCTAGAGGAGTGAACAAATCTGGTTTCATGTGGCGCACCAACTCCCTCCAAATTTTTTGGTTCAACCAAGAAATGGGTTTCAAGAGCCTTCAGGGTTCTCTCTATGAAAACTGATCTTGACAAATATTCATTCATGCAGCAGATGAATTCGCTGTGATTTTGTGCCCAGAGAAACAGCAGTAACATGAGATTCATACACTAGATAAGTAATTATAATGCGAAAGCGGAACCTCTTTTGTAGTTCATGTTTTCATTAGGCAGCATGCTCGAAAAGAAATGAAAAGAACATGATTTTGAAGCAAAGAAAATGGCATATAAGATACAGTATATGCACACTCATCTGCAGTCACATTAATGTCCCATGTTACACCATAAATTGCAGATTGCAGAAACATAACTGCGTGTTTTTAGTTTTCTAAATTTATAAGGTTCATAAAGTTTAAGACAAACAAAACTGGAAGATACATATTATACATATGAAAAAGAATTATTATATGCCCAATGGTTCAGAAATAATACAAGTATATGACAGAAATTAATGATGTAGGAATTAGCTTCGCCTGGCATTATAATATATTGTTTTCTACTTTTTCATCAATCTCAACAGTGATCACTCAGCTTTCGCAAATGCATAAATTGTTTCAGCAACAAGGGTAGTGCATAATTGGCAAAACAAGAGGTTTGAAAAAAAGATCATAGAGGACTAAACAGATTAAAGGACTTACAGATCTGTACATGGGAGCCCGAGCAGGTAATTTCAAATAGGCCATGTTTTTCACCTTATAATCCCATAAAAAGGAAGTGTGGTGCACCCATAGATTTCTAATTATAGATTGGGCATTTCCACCAAACCTACGATCACCAAACACATAATCTGACAAGAAATTGAAAATCTTAGAAAAATGCATACTAAAATGCACAGATGATGGAAAATTTGAAGTTCTTTTATGGCATAATAGACATAATAAATCAAATAGAAACTCACAATGTCTGTTGATGCAGACATCGGCTCATGAAAAATTCAATTCTCATATATATAGTACGACAGTAAATCAGTTAAGAGGTGTTGTGCATGGTTTGTGGAATATTACAGTTATCTAGGAACTTTTAGATGTCTGATTAAGTGATTTAAGTTGGAGAACACATAACAATGTCTCCCAACATCAATACAAACACCAACACCAATGCAAACATGTCCACAGAATCATACAGGAACAAAATATTAAAACCATATATAGCAATGCTTATTCAGTAAAAGAGTTCCTACACAGTGTTAATTTCTGATTCCATTTCTCATTCAGTTTTGAAGCATATAAAGGTGAATATATGCAGCTCAATATGCAAATCTCACTTGCACATGTCTAATAATACCCAAAAACATCTGTTAACTCAAAGTTCAATTATATGTACTATTCTCACGAAGTTGGAAATCACCAATTCCCCGAAACACCTCACTGTAAAACAAACCAATCCAAGACATGATGGGACAAGGATATGGTTGAACTCCAGGAACGTCATCCTTGTTGCATAGGATAGTGACAAATATAGTCCCGTCATCAACAATAACAGTGCCACCCCCAGTAAACCTTCTAATGACTGGAATGTCATCTCGCAACACAGGTCCAATTTCAAGAAGTTCAGAAGGCTTCCTATGTAAACATTCACCTCCATAAATAGTTCATCCAAAAAAAATGTAATGTGACCTGAAAGCAACAAAATATATGGAGCCATAAAGTTGTTCAACTTGGCATTCAGGCTATGAGTTCAGATATATCTGTCTGCAATCACTGTTGTTAGAATATTCTAATGTCACTCTACTTTGTCTGAAAGGTAATATGACCATATCCATTTAAACAAGTTTAGCACATCAAAAAGCAACGTACACCATGATATAAGTAACGGTTGAATTTGTCAGCAGCATATAACCATCAAGTTGGTCAAGCAGATGATCATTCAAATAGAGAATGCACAAAGTAGAAGCTTTAGTAAAAGAAACATAAATAACAGCTTACCCAGACAATCCCATGACTATGACAGGGGCATTTGTTCCATCATTTATGATACACCAATTCTTAGAAGAGGTGCGGAGCAGCTTTTCCTCCAAATGAAGTTGCTCCAAAATGGGCACACCTTTGAATCTTAAAAGATTAATGAATGGAAGCCCCGCCTTCCTTGCTTGATTTAATTTCGTCATCGTGTAGAATTCTGGATCACACACTTCCACCTCTGCCCCAAAACTTAAGCAGCAAGAAATTTTTCTAACAGCTATGAATTGTCAAAACAAAATGGTTTATAAAATTAAACCGTGGACCATTCTTTACCAAAACATATTCTTCCTTTTCTCAACAATATTCAATGTTTTTAAACCTGGACCAGACATCCAACCAGATTGAAGACAAGTTTACAGTCAACCAGGTGTACCCTTCCACATAGATTCAAATCACTTAGGCTTCAATCTGCACATCAAAGCCAGACCTTATTACAGAAAAATGTAAGATAAGAAGCCAAGAACAAGTACTATGATTATATCAGTTGGACTACTCATAATAATAAAATTGCAACTAAATTGACTTGTTATCAGTTGGACTACAGTAACTGCAAACCCAGTAATCCGCCCAAATAAAATTAGCTCTTGCATGCATATCATTTTGTTTTCCTCATAACAATTAGTGCAGGGAGAATAGTTGTAAAAAGAAACGAAGAAGAAAAAAACAAAGCTTTTGAACTCCAAAATACAACAGAAAACCAGCTTTCAAAAGGGAAACTCCCGTCATAAAAGTTCAAATACTTAAGCTTGCCCAATTTAAGTAATTCTGTAAGCTGTAAGCAGCAGTTTAGCGGGTCTTCCCTCAGAAAACTGCCCAAGTTTAGCAGATAAAAACATTTGCCAATTTGAAAATGTAGATCTGTACAAAAAGTTTTACATTGTTCACTCCAATGGAGATTATTTTTGGCATACGATCAGACAATTGTCAGCATTAGAAAGACACTAAAGAAGACCGTGGTGGCAAAGTGGAGTATCAATAAAACAACTAATGTAAAACATTTAGCACTGGCAAACAATCAAATTTATGAAAAACAATTTCCGTTCCGTTGACTACAAAATCCACAAACAATAAACACCAGGACTTGTTATAGCCTACAGTTTGCATTTCGGATAGGAATGGGAAAATAAATACCAAAAAGTTTTTCCAGGAATCAAATTTAGAAAATACTTCGACTAATGACTGCAAAAAATTAACTTAAAAGTAAAACTTTACAAAATGGTACTAAAATCGCAGCCAGATTGCCTGGAAGAACAGATAATGCTAGAAAAATCACTGAAACTCCAAATTAAAGAAAAGCATTAAACACATAGCTACTGCAACAACAATTGAACATCAATTCCTAATTCAAGGCTTTCACTAAAGAATCAGTGGTAACAGAAAAGAAAATTCAAAATCAAAAGTCGAAATTATATAATCAAAACATGGATTGAAGAACCAACAGATGTACCATAATTAAGAGTTAAACAAAATGAACAGAAGAACAACTGACAAGCGACGCAGCAGTCAAGGAGAACGGAAGAGGGCGGTGGCGAGAGGCGGAGCGCGGTTGGCAGCTCAAATTTGGCGATGGCGAAAGGAGAAGACACTGTGCGTTTCAGAGACGCACTAGTCACCAAGGAAAACAGAAGAAGGCGCTGGCGACAGGCGGATGGCAGTAGCCAAAGGGGGAGCGCGGTAGAGAGGCAGATGGCGAGAGAAGGGGGCAGAAGTTTCAACCGAAGAGAGGTTACCCGCGGGGAGGGTGGTGCAAAGGCAACTCAACCACAAATAATTTATTTTTTAATATTTTAAAAATTATTAATTCATCAAATTCAATTTGTAATTTATTTTAAAAATTCAAAAAAAAAAAGTATTTCTAGGTAAATTTTTTTAAATTTAATTTTTATTTTTTTTAAATAATTTTTTATTATTTTTAAATAAATAACTAAATTTTACTATATAGAATACAATACATAATTATATTATTAATTTATATATTTATATATATATTAAGTCAAAAATAAATAAATACTATTTGAGTAATAATTATTTAAAATTAATGAAATTAATTGATAAAATATTTATATATTTATATAATTATATTATATTATATTAATGGATAAAATTTTATTATTTATAATAAATATATATAATTATAATATTAATTTACAGCTCAATTACTCAAATGGATACTATACAAAAATAAATAAATACTAATACAGCGATACTAAAAATAAATAAAATTACCAATGATTGTTGGTCCGAATGGTAAGAAACTCGAATTTTCTTAAGTGATGTCACAAGTTCAATTTTTATCTCATGCATGGAGCGTATGCTATTGGAATGACCATCTCCAATTATGGATCTGACAGTATTCTACTCTAAAAAAAGAGTTTTTATATAAAAATAAATAAATAAAATTAATTGGTAAGGTAATTATACACTCATATAACATACTAATTGATAATATTTTATTATATATAATTATTTTATTAATTTATATTCTATCATATATAATATGCCAAAAATAGGTAGGTACTAGTTAATTAATGCAAAGAATAAACGAAATTAATTGGCAGTTGATTATATACTTTATATAATAATTATATATAATTATATTATTAATTTATATGCTTAATTACTTAGGTATTGTAAAAAAACAGATGAATACAAAGTTAGTTATTCTTCCACTTAATTTAGGGAAGGCCAAGTTGAAAATCTCTTTCTTTTGCAGGCAAAGCTAAGGCACTGCTTATAATAAAAGAATTAGAATTAAATGAATTCTAGGTTAAATTCATTTGTAAATACAAATGAATTCTTATATTTGAATAAAATAATTAATATGTACAATTAAAAATAAATTTTTTAATTTTTTATTTGAATAAATGAATAAAAAAATTTATTTTTATTTTATTTCTTTAAATATCTTCAATATCAATTCAGTACATATAAAAAATTAATATAATATTATGTTTATATAAATTATACCAAATAAAATACGTGGATATTATTTGTAAATGAATTCTTATGCTTGAAATAAAATAATTAATATGTATAATTGAAAATAAATTTCTTAATTTTATATTTGAAATAAATGAATAAAAAATTTATTTCTAATTTATTGCCTTAAATATCCTCAATATCAATTCAGTACATATAAAAAATTAATATAATATTATGATTATATAAATTATACCTGATAAAATACTAATTAACAATTCTAATTAATTTTATACAAAAAAATTCAATTTACAAAATATAAAAATAAAAGAGAATATTGATCCGGTAAAATTGATTGAAAATTGAGAAAAAAGAGAGTAAGAATCGTTTAAAATACAAAAATGATTGAGAGATTGAGCAAGAAGGGAGAAAAAAGTTAAAAATACAGAACATATATATATTCCATCAGTTTTTTTATGTGTCATTTTTTAGTAAAATGTAAATTTTATTTACCTTTTACTTTTAAATTTTCAAAGCAATTTAATTTACTTTTTAAATTTATTTATTTTTTCAGTAAAATTAAAACCAATTAAATTTGATAATTTAGTTTTAATCATGTAATTTAATATTTAATTTAAGTATATTTATTTTTTTAATTTTGGTGAAAACAATAAAAGTGACATACAAAAAAACGGATGAAATATAATATAATAAGAGTATTACGATCTTTTAAAAAATTGATTCCGTAAAAATAAGGAATTCATTTGTAAATTTCATTTATTTTGATAGAATTTGACATGAATTCTATTGAATTTAATTCATGAAATTCAATTCTCATTTTTTTGCATTCTGAACATCAAAAATTTAAATTACAAATGAATTTTATAAAATTTTATGGAATTCATTCATTTCAAGTATAGTCTAAAGCTTTTTCATCCCTCCACTTAATTATGGGCGACTTAATTAATTAATTAATTAACTTTCGAGACAAATTTCAAAAGATGGCAATTTGAAATAGTTATATTTTAGCTTAGTTTAGATAAACTCTTTATTTAGAACTTTTAGGCTATGGTTAAAATTAATAAATATCATAAAATTTTATCGAATTCATTTGTTATTCCAATTTTTCATGTCTACAATGCCAAAAAAAAAAAAAGTAAGAATTGAATTCCAAGAATTAAATTTCATAAAATTCATTATGCCTTCACCAAATTCTATCAAAATAGGTGAAATTTGTAAATAAATTATTTATTTTTAAGAAATCAAATTTTGAAAGATCATAATACCCTTATTATATTATACTCCACAATTCTATTTTTTTTTTGTTCCAAGTAGGATCTAAAAGTAAATAAAATTAATTGATAAGATATTTATACACTCATATAATTGTATTAATTGGTAAAATTTTATTTAATATAATAATTATATATTTATATTATTAATTTATATACTCAATTACTGATATAAATATTACTCATCGGTTGCTCTTTGATTTTTCAGCATTAAGCCAGTTGTTCATGTATATTCCTTCAGTCCAATACTATCGAATTGCTGTTTGGTGAATTTTTATGCAAAATTGGATGAAGTTCCGTATCATATATTTATTAGTATTTCTTGAAACTTGCTTTGCTGCTTAGATTAAAACTATATACTGCATCTGCTAATTACATAGGGGCAATTATATTTAAAAAATTAAAATAAGATGAAGAGTTCTGGTTCTGGAGTTGCAATAAAAAATAAAATAAAATAAAATTCAAGAAAGGCTATTCTCCATGAATTTTACAAACTCATTAAAATCAATTCTTCCATCTCCATTTTGATCGAAATTTCTAATCATTCTCCTGCAGTTTTCAAGCTCAGAGGGTCCCTTTAATCCCAATGACCTAACAACTCTCTGCAACTCCTTTGCATCAATAAACCCATCCCTATTCCCATCAACAACATCAAAAGCTTCCTTTACTTCATCTAAGCTAGGCTCCAGAATTTCATCCACACCCATTGATTCTTTCAACTTTCCGCTTTCTGGGCTGCAAAAAATTCCTAAACTTTCCATCACGATCTCTACTTCTTCTCTGCTGATGATGCTCTTGTTATCATCTCTTTTTTCTTCCAAGCTGGGCTGCCTGGTAATACTTCTCTCATCTTGAATTAATCTAAGTTGAGATCGGAGAGAAAACCAAAATCTTGAGAACACTTTCTGGATGTTCCCTATCCTGTTGAAGGAAAATCCAGATAATAGAATATCAAGAACCACGTCCAATAATATATCTTTCTGCATCTTTGTTAAAGCAATCCGATTAATTTTAAGCTATGGCTAATTAATAAGTATTCATGAAATGCTTTCAAGAAACGAAAAGAAGAAGAAACAAACTATGAACTGAAATGCGGTATGTGTGGAGGTTTATTATATATAATAGATGGGATTTGAAAGAATCAAAAGGTTGAGTTTCAAAGAAGGTGGTGGAGAATAAGGATGAAGGTGCATGCTTCTGTGGTCCAATTCCAAATATTATATTTTAAGATTAATTATAAATTTGTACCTAAACTTTCACTCATGTTTCAATTTAATTTTTAAATTTAAAAAATAATTATAATTTAACACGTAATTTTTAGTTATGCTTCTAATAGAGGACTGCTGAAAAACGGGTTCAAAACTATTTTTGTGGGATCCGTGAATATTCTACAAAATTCCATTAATTTTAAATAAAATTATTAAAAGAATTTCTTATTTGCAATATAAGTAATCCTATTTTTAATAGGATTTTGTATTTGCTTTTTTAGTGTAATATTAGGTCTGAAATATTTTTTTTAGCAGGAGCAATTAGGTGATTTTGGGGGAAGGGGTGTGCTCGCCCCTAATATTATTATTAATGTAATATAAAATGAGTGGCAATTCTGTAAATAGATTGAAAGCTTTTTTTTTTTGTAAATAAATGAAAGTACAAAGGACAGCATCGTTAATTAAGAAAAACTATGATGAAAAGCAAGTTTCTCAACTCCCACGGGAAATTTATTAAGGAAAAAGGGGTCAAAACGAAACCCTGGACTTGTCTTATTTGTCTGCGTTAGGAAAAAGCATACTTATTAAAATCGGACCGGACTGGTCGGTTTAAACGTAAACCGATAGACCAGTCGGTTGATTTAACTACTGAAAATCGAATTGACAAAAAATTAAATTGAACCAAAAAAACATAATTGAACCGAAAAACCGGATTTTTTTGCTAAAAATTGTAAAAAATCATTTTTTTGTATATTTTCACCCACATATATATATATATATTCATTATTTATTTATTTAAAAAAAATAGTATTTTAAATTCTAAATATGTCACTTAATAATTTAATATACTTATTATCTATTTGGATCGTTGTAATAGTATATTAAATTATTAAGTAATATCTTTAGAATTTAAAATGCTAATTTTTTTCAAATAAATAAATAATAAAAATTATATATATATATATAATTTTTATTATTTATTTATTTGAAAAATTAGTATTTTAAATTTTAAAAATGTCACTTAATAATTAATTATACTTATTATCTATTTAAATTTATTGTAATTAAATATAATTATACTCATATATGCAAGGTTAATATTTTTTGTGTTTACTTCATTAGTACTCCATCTAAACATGAAATTATTTTCATGATATGATTGTATTTTTATGTTTCTAACATATGATATTTAAATATCCATAATTAATCACTTGTAATAATAAAATTAAAATTGTATTTTGTAACTTATTATTAGAATATTTTTGATATATATTTAATGTTTGATGAATATTTTTTAATTTTTATACAATATTATTTAAAAAATTATAATAATTTAAAAATAAAAAAAATCAGTTGAACTTGGTTAAACCGGTCGAACCACGAATCCCATCTTTATCGGTTCTTTATCCGATCCGGTTTTAATAACATTGGGAAAAAGAAAGATGATTATGTCATTTTGTTAATGATAGAGATAATGAATTAGTGAAGTTGCTAGGAAGGGAGACCGTCTAGTCAATTTCACCCGTGGTTATTGAATTTATATTTAATCGTTTAAAAATAATTGATTTATTTTTTGTGATTTAAATATTACTGAACTTATCATTTTTTTGCAAAAAGAAAAAAATAACTAATTTTCAACAATAATTTTTGTTGAAGTGCTAACATTGTATGTCACGTCATTTATTTGGACACATATGATATGATATATCAGCAGCCACGTCATTGAAAATGTCACATCACACGATACTTCAGTATGTTAGATCATATATCTGGACACAAATGGCCTCTTCCAGTGACGTAATTACTAATATATCACGTTATGTGTGTCCAGCCATATAACATGACGTGTCATATTAATAATTCAGCAAAAATCATCATCAGTAATTGGTTCAGATGATTTTTCTGTAAAAATAAAATTATAATATAGATGTACATAGCGTCTGCTTGAAACGAAGAGGCAAACTCGTGTAAGACGTTAACTGTAAAATTCGTGGAAATTTGTAGGGTTGGGAAGTTATTATTTTCCACGCGCATATTCTTAACTTGGAAGAAGGGGATCCACACTCCATCAATTAAATTTCCAGTCTACTCTTTCGTCTCATTTACTTGCTACTTCTTAGTTTTATGAAGAATTAATAGAAGTAAATGTTTGCGTTTACTTTGTCTCTAACCCTTTTGCACTTTAAATTGAAATCTCAAAAAAGTTTGAAAACGAATCTCTTCTTATATTATACCCCTTAACATGCTCTAACAAATATATATATATATATATATATATATATATATATATATATATATATATATATATATATATATATATATATATATATATATATATATATATATATATAATTAAAAAAAAGAAAAAAGAAAAAAGAAAAAAACAGATATCGTTCCTACTTGCTCAAAATTTAGCTAGATAGGTAATTTAACCCTTAACATGGCACCCGAGATTGAGAATATGGAGACTGAATTGGCGAAAAAGATATATTTTTTTTCTTCGCAAATCTAAATATTAATTGAAGAAACACGTAACTTTTTTATTGAAGAAAAAAGAAACATGTAACTTCAATCTTCAACATGATTTCTGTATGTTAATTTCAATATTTCCATTCGTCCCTTGTATAATGGAAGGAATTATTATCTAAAATGAGTATGGAAATTCGTATTAGTAAAAATTCTCCTCATTTTTCAGAATGAAAAAGAAATTCACTCCTGAATATTGAAAAAGAATAAAAACATATATATATATATATATATATATATATATATATATATATATATATATATATATATATATATATATATATATGAGCAAATTTCGGTTCAAACTGATCGATTTCTTAATTTGGTTCTGTTTTAAATTTTAAAAAAATTCAATTTTTTGGTTCGGTTCGATTTTTGAAGGAAAAAAGCAGAAAAATCGAATCGAACCAAAATTCTATATAATTATATAATTTTTTGAATTTTTGAATTGAATAATTATGAGTTGTAAATTATCTTATTTTGAGTTGTAAATTATATGAGTATATTTATCAATTATTAATATCTATTTTTTAGGTGATAATTTGAAATTTTGACGATTAAATTGAAAATCAATTAAATGAAAAAAAAATATTTAACGATTTTATTGTATTATTTATTATATATTTTGGGATTGTATTTTTAATTTAAACTTTTAATTTGTATAATTTAGATATTTTTACTTCATTAATTTATGATTTGTAATTTTATATAATTTTTAGACATATTTTTTTTATTTTTTTAAAAAATAATTTTAATTTTTGATATTTCGATTAACCGAACCAAATCGATCGAAAATTTTGGTTCGATTTAAATTCGATTATTTTATAAATTTGACTCAATTCGGTTGATTAAAATCTTAAAAATTTGATTTTTAATTATTTTAATTCGATTCGATTATTGAACTGAACCGATCGTTGCACATGAAAAGGTAGGGTTAGAAACGACCGCAAGATTTTATAACCTCAGCTCGCAAGTAACTGGGCTGGCCCAAGACAAGTCAGATACAAATACTTAATAGGTAATTTAACCCTTAGCATCTTCAAAACTTAACCAATTAGGAAATAGACTGATTGTTTTTTCATACTCTCACCCTAAAATAAAACAAGTCCACAAATATGTGTAAATTTTGGTTGGTCCATTGGCCGAACAAATCCTTTAAATTTTATCTCAATAGTAAAATAAAATTAAACATATCAAAACTTGTCCAACTTATATAATGAAATACTCAACAATTAACATATGATAGATTAGAAAAGCTAACTAGAGAAACAAAATAGTTAGATAAACTTGTTAAAATTATAGAAATATATGAAATACTTTATTTCAATTAAGGCTTATATGGCTTAAATTAAATTATTTTAAAAACTTATATGATCTACTCTTGATTTTTTAAGGGTTGATCCGATCGAATTACGAGAGATTTAATAAACTATAGAAATAAATTTAAAGATCCTATTTGACAATTACACATTTTTGCTATAAAAAAATTTATTATTAGATTAATTCATAAATTTATTTAAGAACTCAAGTGTAAATATGATTTTGAAATAAACGACAAAAATTAATAAAAGCAGAGTTTTAGATTACTATTAATGTACAATATCAGCCTTGCGGAGGAGGCCCATTAATCAAGCCAGTTTTAGGGTTAGTATTCGGCCTCGGATCCAATTGATAGTCCAAAACCTCCATCATCTCCCTTGATTTTCCTTCACTTTCCTGGGAAACAAACAACTTTACGAGCTTAATAAGAGAAACATAGATATACTCTTTTAATTTATTTAAAAATTAAAAAAAAAGGGAAAATTGAAAAACCAACCTCTGGTTGAACCCATGAATCCCCAAACACAACTGTCTGCATCATCAAATTTCTCCCGAATCCTTGAAATTCAAAACAACAAGAGCAGGAATAAGAAAAAGGAGAATCAAACAGTAGCATAGGCTAAAATAGAAAAAGAAAAAAGATTAATATTCGTATAAAGCAAAAGAGAGAGGGAAATACCATGAGAGAAGGAGAAGGAAAGAAGAGCTAAAAGAAGAACAAGTATAGGAGAAGAAGAGCGAGACATTGTTTATTGCAGAATTGTCTTAGAGATTGTGAATCGATTTTGGGTTTCTAGGGAACCGCCTCTGCTTACAGATCCAATACACCTTTTTTATACCTATGGACGCCTTCTCTCCATTTTATTAATTAGATAAGAAATTGGACTCGAAATATATAAGAAATTTTATTGAGTTTTGTTCATCAAATCAACTTACATATATATGGCATTTTTTTCTTTTATATATATATATCAATTTAAATTATTTTCTTTTATATATATATATATATATATATATATATATATCAATTAAATTTTTTTTTATTAATCATCCGATATCCGAATATCATTGAATCGATTAAATATGAATTTGAAACATCATTGTAGGTTAAGATTCCTTGTATTTCCCTATTGAAGGTGTCGGGAGTCTATCGAAACTTTCATATTGAAGGTGTTGGGAGTCGATCATTAGACATCTCATTTATAGTCTAACTTGCAGCACCACTCGACCATCATACTATAGGTAAGTATGCTTCTTTATGCACGTGAAATTCTTAGAATGCGTAACATATGTGCTCAAGATGGGAAGCACACCATTATAGTTAATGGATTTTTTTAATTAAATTAAAGCTGAAAAAATAAAATTTATTCCATATTTTTGCCTTTTCTTTTATAATTATTCAATTGCAAGTTAAGATGAAAACTATTATAAAAATGGAGTTCATGCCTCTATTTAAGTACAACTTTAGTGGTAAATATATAAGTGACAAAGTTAGTTCTTCTTCCACTTAATATAGGGAAGGCCAAGTTGAAAGTCTCTTTTGCAGGCAAAGCTAAAGCTTTTCCATCCCTCCTCTTAATTACAGGCGACTTAATTAATTATTTAACTTTCGGGACAAATTTAAAAAGATGGCAATTTGAAATAGCTATATTTTAGCTTAGTTTAAACAAACTCTTTATTTTTAATGTTCAATTCGCCAAATCGCTATATTCGTAATTACTTAGAAATTAGGGTTGGTGGTTTAAATCGATTCATAGAGTCTATTTCATCCACGGTCATTGAACTTACGATTTATTACTCAAAAGTAACTAACTTATTTTCTATGACTTAAATATCACTGAACTTATCACATTTTTACAGAAAAATCATCTTAATCGGTTTCCGACGATGCTCTCGCTGGAATGCTGACATTGCACGCCACATCATTGGAAGATCGGTGACATGGCGCTGCCGTGGCAACGTCACACGTGTCCAGACATATGACATGGCATACCACGTCAACTTGTTGGCTTGCCACGTCATCATTATAGTAAAGGCATCACCAGATACCGTTCAATATGATTTTTTCGTAAAAAGATAATAAGTTCGGTGACATTTAAGTTATAAAAAATAAATCAGTTATTTTCGGATAATAAGTCGTAAGTTCAGTGACCGTGGGTGAACTTGATCCCGATTCATATATTCGTAATTAATTGTATTTTTTTTCTTTGGTAAGGAAAAAAGAAAAGAAAAGAAAAGTGAGAGCCAAAGATTTGATATTAATCGATTTTTATATATTTTCTTTATTTATTAAAGCTAACTTCAGTTTTGGCATAGAGAATGAAGGGAAAGATAAAAGGAGTTAGAAAGACAAGAAAAAGAAATAATAGACACGAATGATTTAAAAGTAAAAAGAAAGAATCTTCAAATTTATATATTTGGAAATTTTGGATGAAAAATAGCAACGAAAATTAATTTCGTTGCTAAATAGTAATGGAAACTATATTCCATTGCTATTTTAGCACCCAATTTATTTAGCAACAAAAGATATTCCGTTGTTATTTTACACAACCCTAGATATAAAAAGTCCCACTTTCTACGTTTTATTTTCCTTGCGCCTCAATAATCCCTTTCTCTATCTCGCAAAGAAGAAACAGATTTTCCCTTTCATTTTGCAGATTTTCCCTCTTGTTTTTAGCATTCTTCGTCCCCTAGGATAAACCCATCTTGCTATCTTCATTTAATAGCCGACCATTACAGCTTCGTCATCCTCTTCAACTGTGAGTGGCGATCGGAGATGGCAGCTTGGCTACCCAAGATCTAAAAATTGGAAGGAAAAGTGAATAAATAGGTAAGTTTTAGGAATTTTAAGTTAGGAGATTTAGAAATTGGAAGTTAATTTATGTAGGAAAAATGGGGTTTTGTGCAGTTCATCAAATTTATTTCCCATAAAATCGGATCCTCCTTCAACTTCTCTCTGTTCTTGATATTTCTTCTTCTCTTTTGTTCCTTCTATTGGATTTCAATCTGGAAAATAATTTATCGCCACTTTTCATTTCAGGGACCGGATTTTTTTAGCGTACTAACTCATTTAATTTTTTTTTAATTTCTATTTGAGGCAGTTTCTGGTGGGTCGGGAAGAAGCTGACGACCAGCGGTTCCAGGACAAGTTTGCTCTCTTATTATTATTATTATTTACTCTTTTATATATGTATACATATATTGTTATATTATTGATGTTCTGGTAATTGCATGTTGGCAGAGAATCCTAGGATTTTTGTCCGCAGGTTGATTTTGTTAGAACATACAGTTGATCTTGCTCACCTAGTTGTTGTAGTTTTAAGAAGAGGTTTTGATGTTGAAGATGGCCTTTTGTATGTCATGTAGTATCTAGTTCTACCAAGGTATGAGAATGGCTCATTTTAGTTTTGAGTTTAGTTTCATGTTTATGTTGTTGGCAAATCTTTCGTGATTATGATTCTCGATTGTATAGTTTGCATTAACACACACCTTTAACTAGTTAAATTCACATATATGCGCACTAAAGCACTTGTTATCCCCTAACACTTAATCTTGAAACAGACTTTGCTCAACTGTCTTTAAAAAAAAAAAGGAAAGAATACAAAGAATTGTTTGTCTTTAAGTCGTTACTGTCATACTTGTCCATATATATAATATACGGTATGTACCTTATTATGTTGACTGCATAGCTGATTCTCAAACTTACTGCATATGAAATGAATATGTAGGTCTTAATTACACATGAAGACCATTCAGTTGGATAATATCATGTGGTTTACCTTCTGATAATAATGTGCTTCCATCTACAGCTTCTCTCTTTTAATTGAAATGTTAAGCTTGTCAATTTATATCTTTATATATTTTTCAGGTTGTGCACTGCTATAAATGTTCAAAGATAACTGAAATTCGGCTTTGATTTTCAAGGATTAAAGCACTAGTGTTTTCTCTTTTTCTATTATTTTTCTCTGTCTTCATATGGCACCAGGTAAGGCTCTTCCTTCTTCTTTTGATTTCTGATTTTTTCTTATCTTTTTCATTTCCAGCAGCATGGAAATATCTTTATAAGGGCCTGCCCAGATAATATGAGAGTAGCTGATGCCAAATTTAATATGATGTACTATATGGATGAAACGTGTCTTGAGTAGAGCTGTTAATAGGAATAAATAAACTCACATGCAATAGGAATATCACATGGTTTTTGGTATAAATAAACTTACATGCAATAGGAATAAATAAACTATTGTAATTATAGGATAATTACAAGATACTCTCACTCAACAGCGACAAAACTCTGAAAATGTGGATGAGAGTCGGATATTTCTTGATATAGTTGGTGGTAAGAATAACCGAGGAAGGATTTTTGGCTTAGGATCTATTGCAAATACATTTCATTCACATTCCTCTACATCATCAACAACTGCTTGTAGTAGGTGTTTTGAACCTTTTGAGAGAGTCGTTCAACTTGAGAATACTGTCAGTATGTTTCTAAATACTGTAATCCAACTGAAGAATGAGGTGAAAAAGTTGAAAAACAAGAACACCTCTCAACAGACAGATCGTCCACCTTTACTGACTACATAGTTTATATTTGTAATATTTAGGTATTGGTACTGATTTTGAGTTGTATTTCTATATATTGGTTTTTATGGATTTTACTATATTATTTAGGTTTCGATACTGAGTTTATGTTTTCTTTATATGGATTTTTATTCAGACTATGGATTATACTATGTTATAATTAAGTTAATTGCATTATTTTTTTTAAATGACTAATCAATTTAGATTTAAATTAAAATTTTATTCAGGTTGAGGACTTCTTCTCCTTCCCCTTCTTTAAACTCCGATTCGTATTTTTCATAGAGAAATCTCTGATCAAGGATAGAACAAGATTCATTTTGCATCATATCTAAGGAACTCATACGATAATTATCGATGGAAATTTAATTAAATTTTGCTTGCCTTTCCTCAAATTAGCAACGAAATTTATTTTCCGTTGCTAAATTTAGCAACCGAATATTAAGTTCCGTTGCTAAATTTAGCAACGGAAATTAAATTCCGTTGCTAAAATTTACCAAATAACCGAAATGAGTTGGTTGAATTTAGCAACGGAACTTCAAAATTTAGCAACGGAATATATTTTCCGTTGCTAAAAATAGCAATCGTCGGATTAGCAACGGAAGTTTCCGTTGCTAATTTTGGTTGTTATTTTCTTTTAGCAACGGAAAATTGGTATCTTTCATTGCTAAATTGCATTTTTCTTGTAGTGTTACTTATACATTTATATATAAATTGAAAGTAAATTGAAATTGATGACAACAATTATTATTATAATATTCAAAATAAATACATTTATAATTTACCTCATCATCTTCATCCATCACCTTCCACAACTACTGCATAAAACAAATAATGAATAAAAATAAAGAAAATAATAAATTGGTAAGCTCTTAATTGCACTTACAAGATTTTGGGTAATCAATTTAATTTGGCAATTGTTCTCTACATTTAAATTTTGGGTGACACAAGATCAAAGTGCCAATGTAAATTTAAATGACTAATGGTTATAGGTGCACATTAAATAAACTGGAACAAAAGAGGCCTTTAATAAAGATTACAATGGGCAATACTAAATTGATTATGTTCCTAATAGCAATAGATTTGAAACTTTTATCACGTCATTTGCACTATTTTTGTTAAATAAAGAGAGATCTGAGAATATGTGTACAAGAGAGAGATATGAGAAAGATATGGTAACAACCGCAGAAAGAATGCCTACTCCTCATCCCAGCTTTGTTAAATAAAGCAAACCATTTGTCTTGAACTTTTTTAATCATAGTAAAAAACTAATAGGGGAGGAGCTGAAAAAATTAAAAACAGTTCCCAATAGAGAGGGAACCTGAAATTTGGAAGCAAATTTCATCCTGCTGAGGCACAATTCAACTAAGCACAAATGTCTCTTATTATGTCATTACAAGTTTTCCTTACAGATATAGGCATCAACACAGAATTTGCAGAATCTATAAGTTGATATCCGTATATGTTGCTTGTAGCATGACACAATTGAAAAAGTAAAAAAGTGTAAGCCAGTTATAAGATCATACCTATAGATTCTAGTTGTGGCTTTAGCAGCACCTCAGTTGTATAGTCAACTGTTAATGGCCTATCCACAGGCAGTTCAGGGTCAGCAGCTGACAAATTTGGGCAAATACGGTTTAATTACATAAAGCAGAGAAAAAGAATTATTTTATTCATTTTCATGCAATGTAGAATATATTTTGATTTTCCTGATATCATATGCAATTTGACAGCTACACCCAAAGCAGTGAAAATTCCTATTCTAGCACACATCAATAAATTAGTAAACAACGGACAGAAGGGGGGAAACATCGTAATCCCTGCAAATAACACATATAACTCTTTAATAGCGTAGCAATAATAGACTAGGTTGAAAAAATTACAGCATCAAAATCACTGCATATAAGTTAAAGTTGAAATCAAATTTTGAATAATATGCAACTGAGTAAAAGAATTCCTACAGATCTAGTCGATGTAAGAATTTAAAATTATAGTTTTATTTAATTAATATTAGTATGAAATCAAAGTGGTTATTATGATAAGACACCTGCCAAACATTTTCTTCTCCTACTTGCTGTCGGTCTTCTAGTTGTTTATCTTCTTATATCCTGCAAATACAAAATAACAAATCACAATTTGGGAACACCAAATAAATAATGCAAACCAGTAGAGAAGAATCAAATGTAGAAATCTTGTAATCTACCAATAATAGAATGAAATTATGGCTAAGATTACTATAAAATGAATCCCATAAACTCAACACAAAAGATCATGTTAACAATCAGTAGTAAACACGGAAAAAGAAAAACAAACAATAAATGGAAGAGAACTAACCATGTTATCGAAGTGATCTTCAGAATCTAGTGCAGAGATCAGAGGAAAAGATCGGAGGGGAAGATGAAATCTCCTAACTGCTCTGCAGGGGAAGATCGAAGGAGTGAATGAGAGAGAGAGAGAAAAAGGCGTGGGTGAGTGGTTGAGGGAAGAGAAGAAATATAGGAGAACAAGATAGGATTTATTAGGAGGTATTTATAGTCAATGCCAGAAAGGTAAATAATTAGAAAACTATGGATTAAATAGTAATAATACACCAGGACGGGGATCCCCACGGGGTGGATACCCCATTCCCCGCCCCCGCCCCCGCCCCCGAAATACATATCGAGGATTTTTTAATCCCCGTCCCTGCCCCCGTGGGAGAAAAAATCGGGGATTCCTTGTCTCGTTCCGGTCGGGTCCCCGTCGGGGTCGGGCATTCCCTATCCCTTGAGCATCCCTACTCATAGTTACCGTTTTAATAGTTTGTGCCAATTATGACTCTATATATGGATTAAAATCACATTAGAATCCTTGTATAACAATAAGAGAATCAAAATTTGTTATTAGTAATCAAATTTTCTTAAATAATTAAATTTGCAGCATTTGTTATTAGTAGTCAACTTAAATTTTTAAGCATGATTTGCTCTTTTTTTCACTTCATAGATTGTTGACTTTTGAGACTCTGAAGGTTGTACTATTATTCTTTTATGAGGTCTAAATTGTAAATGATAGAATTTATGTAATTCTATTTTGTTTCCTATTAAACAGAGGGAATTACCGACGGAATTTAGGCTATGAGCGATAATTTTTTCATCAGCAAAGATATACAGAGCAGTAATTTTGATATTAGCGACGAAATATAGGCTACTAGCAACGGCTTTTGCCATTGCTAATTTCCCTTCTTTTTTTAAGATCACATGCCATGCACATGTGGTATACGTGTCTGCCACGTGTCAACTACTCACCATGTCATTCGTCACGCGTTGCCACCTGACCTGCTACGTGTCACTTAACAAGCCACGTTATCGATCAACTCATGCCAACTGATCAAACTAACGGTTAACCTAATAGTAAGGGTAACATTGCACTAATGTACAAATGTCAGGATCAACATTGTACCAATTTACAAATGTCAAGATCAACATTGCACAAAAATAAATTTTAAGTCCTAAATTGCATATTTTTTGATACTCCAGGTACCAAATTGCACCGTCACCTTAAAATTATTAATGGAGTTTATAGTCTCTAAATTCACCAAATAACTATCAATATAAATACTTATTACATCATCATTATCTTTTCAATAAATTGAGATATAATATTAGATTTAGTTTTCTTATTTTTCCAAATTTTATTTATACTGCTGAAAATTTTGTTCATTTGTGTTAATTAAATTTGAAGATAGTTTAATTTTTTTGTTATATAAGTTTATTGTTTTCGATTTAGACTTTATTGTCTTTACAGTAAAAGTTGTTGTAATTTTTGAATGGAGTGTATTCAAAATTGATTCGAAATTTTGCTATAATTAACAAAAGTATTGAATTTATTACCAAAATCCAAATTATCTGTTCCATATTATCATTATCCTCTATTTTTGTAGCAAAAGTTCAAAATAAATTTTCATTAATTTTATTAATTTTGTGCAATTTAAAATTTTATAGATATATTTTTTCTTTTATTAATAAAAATTTAATTTACATTAAGAAAATTACCAATATTAGGGGTTATAAATTATAATTAAACAAATTTTAAAGAATGGGAAAATGACATGAAGGAAGAAGAAGGAGAGCCACATAGAAAGGAAAAGTAGCTTAATGGCATCACGTGCAGTGGACCCCACCAAACACCTATCTATTTCTGACCCAAAAAGGGTGGCCAACCTTTGCCTAATATTTTTTTTTGAATAAAAATGGACCAATTCATTAAAGCAGCTGCTGAATACAAGAGGGAGGAGAAATAAATCTTACTTCCTGAGACACAACAGAGGTCCTAGCTAAAATATGAGCAAGATCATTACCAGATCTTCTAACAAAAGAAAAAGAACAGCTTTGAAAGAACATACAAAAGTCTAAACAATCCTGAACAATCACACCAAAGGGTGAATTATTAAAAGTAGGAGACGTCAAAGCTTTATGGAGGACTGCACAATCAGTTTCGATAATTACTCGAGAAAATCCTTCTTCTTTCAACCATTTCAGAGCTTCCTTCACTGCCATTGCTTCCGCCAATAATGGGACAAGGGGACAGCATAGTAAGCCATGATAAGCAGTCACAAAACTCCTCGAGGAATCTCTACAAATCCACCCACAACCAACTCGATTCTCAGCTCTAAAGATGGCTGCATCTACATTGCATTTAATAACTCCATCCGGAGGAGGAGACCATACTTCCAGGGAAATGGGAAAAATCGAAGAATCAAGGGTAAAATCTTTTTGGTGCACTACTTGCCATTGGTTGAGAGAACACATTGCCATACGAAGAACTGCACCATTACTCATTCTTTGTCTTTCCCAAATGAACTTATTTCTTCTATGCCAGATCGACCACATCAAAAATATAGCTTGATGAGTCTCATCACGATTCGAGAAAGATAACCAGCTGCTGACAATATCAGAAGTAGAAGCAAGAACATCATAACATATACCAAGAGAGCTTTCCATCCATATAGCTTGAGAGTTGGGACATGAAAAAAATGCATGGTGAGTAGTTTCTGCCACAACTGGAGAACAAAAAGGACAAACAGAAATATCCACCGCATGCCTCTGAAATAGGTTATACCTAGTTGGAAGATTGTCAATAAGACAACGCCACAAAAAAATCCGTACCTTCAAAGGAATAGCCAAACTCCACATAGACTGCCACGCAAAATTGCTATCTGTTAAAGGATGAGCATCACCAAAGAGTAATCGAACAGCACTTTTAACACTGTATTGGCCATTATGTTCAAGAGGCCAATAGATCAGGTCTTGTGTACCGGTGTTTGGTAGCGGGACCTGGATAATTCTGCTAGCATCTGTACTGTTAAAACATACTTAAATAAGAGAAACATTCCAGCATGACCTTCCAATCAATAAAGACGATACCTTGGAATTGAGTAAGGAAGGCACTGGTTGGGAGTTAATTCTGGGATGTGAGGGATCAACCAACCATGCATCCCCATAAATATTAATTGTTTCACCATTGCCAACCCGCCACTTGTAGTTCTGCATGACAATCTCTCTTGCTGCCAACATGCTACGCCAAGTAAAACTAGGACGACGCTCTAACTTGGCTTGAAGCACGCTACTGTTAGGAAAGTATCTGGCTTTAAGAACTCTGGCAACCAAAGTATTGGGGTTAGAAAGAACTCTCCAAACCTGTTTACCCAGTAGAGCAATGTTAAAATCATGCATATTGCGAAACCCCAGACCACCCAATTTCTTAGGATAGCACAATAAATCCCAACGAGACCAGATAATGCCACCGGCATTGACACCGGTACCCTGCCACCAAAATCTGTTAAGCATTCGATGAATAGAATCACACATGCCTTTCGGAATAAGAAATAGGCTCATAACATATGAAGGAATAGCCTGTAGAACTGCTTTAATAAGAACTTCCTTACCGCCCCAAGAAAGAAATTTATTCCTCTAGTTATTAATGCGCTTCCAAATTCGGTCTTTGATAAAAGCAAAAACTTGATTTCTGCTTTGTCCTACAAACGTTGGCATGCCAAGATAAGATTTAGAGTGGTGAGCTCCCAAAACTCCCAGAATATTACAAAATAATTGCCTCATAAACGGATCCACATTCTGACTAAATTCAATAGCTGACTTCTGAAAGTTAACAGATTGACCTGATGTAAGCTCATACTGTGCCAGACATTCTTTAATCGCCTCAGCTTCACAAAGGTTTGCTCTGAAGAAAAAATAAGCATCATCAGCAAACAATAAATGGCTAATTGTTGGGGCTCGCCTTGCCACCTTGCACCCATGAATTAAATTAGCTTGCTCCAAACTATCCATAGCCGCTGAGAGTCCCTGGGCACCCAAAATGAATAAATATGGTGATAGGGGATCTCCTTGTCGAAGACCCCTACTAGGGAGAATACTTTCCATCATGTGCCCACTAGTACACACTCTGTAAGACACCGAAGAAATACACATCATTATGACCTTGATCCAACTATCATGAAAACCCAACCTGTCAAGAATTCCTTTCAAGTAATGCCACTCCATTCTGTCATAAGCCTTAGCCATGTCCAACTTTAAAGCTATTGTGCCATTATAACTTTTTGTTTTCCGATGAAGGAAATGTCCCGCTTCAAATGCCAGAAGAACATTGTCCGTTATCAGTCTTCCAGGAATGAAAGCACTTTGGCATTCAGAAATCACATCATCTAATAAGAACCTCATCCTGTTTGCAACCATTTTAGAAAGAATTTTGTACACCACATTGCAAAGAGCAATAGGTCTAAACTCATGAATATATTTAGGTTGCTTCTTTTTAGGAATAAGCACAAGAATTGTTTCATTAAGAGATGCAGGCAAATTACCAGTCTGAAGAATCTCCAAGATAAAATCTGTAACATCTGGTCCAATTAACTCCCACTGCGATTGAAAAAACCCTGGACTAAACCCATCAGGACGTGGGGCTTTATCCGAATGCATGGAGAAAAGAGCCTCTTTGACTTCAGCAGCTTCAAAAGGCCTAAGTAGCTTCTCGTTTTGTTCATCTGTTACACAAGGCTTAACAAAATTAAGAAAGTCCACGTTGTTACCATTAGATGATTTAAACACAGCATCAAAATATTGTTTTATATGCTCCTGCAGTCCAGAATTCCAATCTAAGCTATTCCCTGCTTCATCAAGAATACAGTGAATCATATTTTTCTTTTTCCTCGGGGAGGCATAAGCATGAAAAAATTTGGAATTCATGTCACCTTCTTTAAGCCAATTGACCTTTGCCCTTTGCTGCCAATACCGATTTTTTTGATAGAACAACCCTACAAGCTTTTCTTTTGCTTGTTTGAAACAAGCAATAGATCTAGCATCTATCCTTGGCCTTAATCTATTTAATTCCTGCTTGCACTCCCTGATATCATCCAAAAATCTCCTACGATGGGACCTGCCCCACTCTTCCAGAGCTTTAGAACAAGAAACAAGGCGTTGAGGAACCGAGAAAGAAGAGGAGCCATTCCAACAATCTTCAATTAGATTTTTACAGCTTTGTTCTTGAAGCCAAGAATTCTCAAAATGAAATCGAGAATTATGGGTGTAATTACCAGGTTTTGAAGAGAGCAGAAGAGCCATGTGGTCTGAATGAAGCATGCCAACATGAACAACACGACAATCTGGGTATAAGCTAAACCAAGCCTCATTAGCCAAGCCCCTATCTAGTCTTTCTCTAATCCAATTGCTGGTTCCTCTTGAACGTTCCCATGTGAATCTGTAGCCACTGTAGCCCATATCAAATAAACCACAAGATTGAATGGTGTCCCTAAAAGCATTGATATGCGACGGAGGATGGGGATTGCCACCAAGTTTTTCCGAAGCAGAAAGTAAATCATTAAAGTCTCCAAGCACAGCCCAAGGCCATTCATTCTCTGAAGATAGCTGGCTAAGCAAATTCCATGACTGGTATCTTAAGTGTCTCTTGGGGTTGCCATAGAAACCAGTAAACCGCACAACAGCGTGACTAGCAGCAGTAACAAGAACGTCGATGTGAGACAAAGAGTAGGATCGAAGGGAAACAGAGATATCCCTTCGCCACAGTAACGCCAAACCACCACCAGTATTTTCACCATGAACAGAAAATCTTCCAGAAAAATTTATACGACGACATAATCTCTCAATCTGCGATTGACCAACACGAACTTCCATAAGAAAAATGAGGGAGAGAAGAACAGAGGAGACCGTTTCAGCTAGCTCAAGAACTGCTTGTGGTCGGCCTAACCCACAGCAGTTCCAAACTAATGCGATCATGGCACAGGGCAGGCCTGATTAACAGGTCCTGCCTCCAACATATCTGAGTTTCCAGCAACTTTATCCTGCAGTTCGTAAAAAGAAGAAGATGGAGTTCTGTCCAATAAAAGATTATTGGAACGACGCCGTTTATTGTCACTCTCTAAGATACAAATATCTTGAATACCTTCTGTGTCTTGTTTATCTTTGCCACGTGTATTAATATTACTTGCCATATAACTAACCTTCCCATGCACGTCATTTCTAACAGCAGAAATACTAACCTCCTGAATATTCGGTTGATTAGCTGAAATTCTGATCTTGCTGATACTCTCATAATTTCCTTTTGGAACCAAGACTCTAGAATCCTGACTCAAAACATCCTCCTGCCAGCTACACCCAACGTTGTTCTTGCCAGATTTTGCGCCGTGAATACCGGCTTCATTCTTCTCAGTTTCCATCTCTGCCATGTTGCTCCTGAACCACCGTTCTCCGGCACAATGCATTGTTTTCTTCATCGGTGCTCTGAGGAAGGCTCCATATTCAAACATATAGCTAGTCATGTCCACTTCGAATCGTTTACTGCAGAATTTTTCCTGGTGGCCAATAATACCACAAAGAAAACAAAAACGCGGCAATCTCTCATACTTGAAAGATATTACCACCCAGTCACCGCCCTGCTTCTTCACTTTCAATGAGATACGCAAAGGTTTTCTAATATCCAGTTTAACTCGAACTCGCATAAAGGACTTCCAGCTGCCATCCAAACTCTTAGGATCAATTTTAATAAAAGACCCTAATTGATTCCCTATGTTGCACCCAATACGCTCCGTCCAGAAACCTATTGGTAAATTATAACATTGCACCCAAAACTCCACTTCATATAACTCCATATTCTCAGGTTGTAAACCGACTTCCATCTTTTTCAATACCAACAGTTTTTGATCAAAAGACCAAGGCCCATCATTTAAGACTCTATTCATATCTATCTCGTGGAAGAACTGAAAACTAAACAACTTTGGAAGTAGTTCCTGGATTTCAATACCTTTTCCAGGTTGCCATACCTCTGCCATTGTAGCTTTAAACGCTGCACAATTGAAGGATCTATTGGAGACCACCCGACCAATAAGACAAAATGAGAGATCCTTCTTTTCATCGATAAAATCTCCATCTTCAAAAACCAAACCCTCCTGTGAATCATCTTCTAAATTTATTTTTTCACATCGGTCTGTGATTGCTGCAGTTGAAACACCCGGATCCATGACATATACAAACAGCCAAATCAATCTGGGTGGAGAAGTGAAATAGAGGAAATCCAAAGAAAAAAAACAAGCCCGATATCAACCAATTCTTAGGCCTTGCCACTAGAGCAGGAGAAGAAAAAGTTGTCACAAGAACGAGAGAAAAACTCGTAACCAACCTTTGCCTAATATTTAGTTCCCCAAATCCACAAGTGAGGATATAGAGAGATGCACTTGCTTGCTTCTATACTATGAGTTATCCTAAAGGGTAAAATGGTCACTTAATTTACATATTAATTACAGATATTTTGCTGTTAAAATGTTCATCAAGGAAGGGTAATACAGAAAAAGAGGACAAAAGCAGCAAAACAGGAGAACTTTATGGTACTAATTGTTTTGGTACAAAGAACAGGAAAGCTGCCTGCCCTTTTTACTATTTACCATTTCATGTTTATCTGCAACAACAGAGTGCATTCTTCTGCTTTTCCGCCTCCTTTTCTTGTGTTCCTATGCAATCCATATTTGGCTTCATTCTACTTATTTTAATTGCATTCTTTGGATATTTTCAAAATCAATCGCCAATGGCCTGCTATTGCTGCTCTGAGCCAAAACCTGCATTTATTTTACAACAAGTTCAGTAACCGCTGATGCCACTCGATATTGTCATTCTGATATCCAATTTTGTAATTTTCGGTAGTAATTACATGAATCTATATATAATTTTAATTCAAGATGTAACATCTTTGACCTTTCAAAACATTGAGGTAGAAGACAAGATACAAATGCCAATAAAAAGAAGTTGGTTTTTCATTTCCCGTATTTATTTGATTACACTGGGATTATGGTACCCGAACTCAACTTTTTCTCCCCTAAAGATCTGAGTCTCTCACCATTTTATATATAAATATGTACATGAACTTGGCAAACCATCTAACTCAAACAAAAAGCACTTGCCTCTACTGGCATTCAATCAAAAGATATAATAGTTCAGTGGCTACTTCCCCTAAACTAGGATGCTTTTCTTCTCCCATTCTCTTCACATCACTGTAGCGAGAACGACCCTTTAGTTTACACGGTTGGTCAGCTTAATCAAAACCAATTTATATGCACCACTAGTACTCATCTGCAAGTTCTATAAGCAACCTGATCACGAGCTCTCGTGGAATTTGAGAGACCGTGACAATCCTGCAGGATTGGCTTGTAATACTGAAGATGTTTCAGCTGCGTGATTCTTTTCATCGCTCTTTGATTCAAAAGCCTTGAACAGCCCTCGCCCACCGATTGAATCAGTCTTGTCGTTCTTAATACCAAGTGTTGTCCATATAGAACTTTTTGCAGCCTCACTAGGGTCATCTATTCTCAATGTTTTTGGAATCCAAAGGCATCTTTCAGCTTTCTTTTCCTTTGTTTGTTCTTCTTCATTGTTGCTTTGTTTGGCCATGTTTTCTTCCCTCGAATGCTTCCCCAAGGTCAGTGAGTTAGGGCCAGAACTCGGTGCAGCTTGGTTTGGGGAAGATGGCTGAGCAATCCAATGCATGCTCCAAGCGCCCGGTACAGTGCAACCCCAGTAAGCAGCTGCAGGATAGAATGGCATAGCAAATCCTGGAGGGCAAAAAGCAGGTGGTGGTACTGGAGAGCTCCATTGAGCTGAAGTCCAAGCATAAGGCCAAGGGGTTCCGGGAAAACATGGCATCTGAGGTGGAAAGCCCGGACAATTTTGCATCAGTAGCTCTTGTGACCCACTTTTGCCAGCCTCTTCCTTTGAATTTGATGTCACAATTGAAGAACCATTCATATTCTTATCCCCATTTACAACACCTCCATAAGAAACTGGGATCCTTAATGCTTCAGGTTTATGAAACCCATTTCTTGGGCAATTCTGCATTGTTTTATCAGCAAGATTGAGAACAGAAGCCATGGATTCATGAAGTGGAGGATCTGAGCCAAAGGTGAGGACTGTCCCATTGCTTTTCAAGGTAGGATGGTGGATACCATTTGGAATATCAGTTCGAACATTCTGGAGAGCTTCAGAGACAGTTATGTGACGGTAATGAGAAGCTGAGTTTTTGTTTTTACGCCGACCAGCACCAACCGGCACATTCCTCATAGTCCCCCCAGCTGTCCAATATCTCTGACAATTCTTGCAGAAGTGGCGGGGTTGATTAACATTGTAATTATTGTAGTAACAGAACTTTGTGTCCATGCTATTACAACGAGGGCAAGGGAGGATCGTGTCAGGCTTCTTTGGGGTCTTTTCTTGTGAATTACTTGTATCGCTCTGTTCCTCCTCTGCTTTTGATGTGTCGCTGTCTTTCTCTACAGAAGCAGTTGTTGGGTTCTCACTTATCCCTGAGGTTGCATCTGGATTTGATAGCTCTTCCGAAGTATCTGTTGTGGCACCATTTTCCTGTTTACTCTCTGTCTGTTTTTCTTCCACTAAATCCTGAATTGAACACGATGAAAATCGGTAAAAAAAAGTGAATACCAACCGTCATTTCCTAAGAAAAAGATGACAACTTTCACATTTTTCGTTGAACATGAATGGCCCGACCCATAATTATAGACATATAAGATCAACAGAATCATTCATGCCAATGATCATATGCTTTAAAACAAACATCCAAATTCAACACTGAGAGAACCCCAGAAACAATAAAAATAAAGAAAAGAACCAAGTATCTTAGTTCTTTTCAGGACAGTTGAGTTCTCATCTCAATTCTACCACCAAACAGCCTACATCAATAATTTGTATTTCTTTCTGAGATAATTATTATACAAAAACATTCCCTCATTCACTTCCTGTTATATCAAGACTCAAGCTTTTTCACAAATAGGTCAGTATATAAATGGCAAACAGTTGCAATTTAAGGCACCAGAGTAATCCAATTGGCATTAGAACCAAGTTATTTTCCCTCCTACTACTGCTTTAGAAGTACATGGAGCAGAAAAACAGTTGACTGGGAGTATGTAAACCGAATTCAGTGACGTTCACTTTCTGTGAGAATCTACTGACTGATATAAATTGATCCAATATATTGTTTAGTGTTTTTAGCTTTCAAAATCCAGAAACGAAGTGCAGAAACAACTAATCATGTGTTGAGCAGAGAATAACTGAAAAAACCCAAGAGGAGGCATAAGCAAGGTGATCAGTTCACAGCAAAAAGAATAAACTCATCGAACCAGAAGTCACAATTTCAATCTAAATTGCCAAAAGGACCATAATTAAATAACGCCCCTTTAAACTCTCATCTTGAAATACCAGAAATCTAAATCCAACTCATAAAACCATCAATTAATTAAAGACAACAATCTGGATGGTTTTCAGTGAATTATCAAGCTTGCTCCTTAAGAATATATTTATTATACACAGACCTGTCGTCTCAACAAAATCGAGATTTAACCAAACCATGAGAAGTAACTAAATTGCTTAAATAAAATCAAGTGTTCTTAAAAATAAATTGAATTTTCCCTGTCAAAAGCTGCTGCAGGAATTCAAATTTCTCCAAAACTAAAAAAGACCCATCAATTCTTCCCAGCTTCTAAGAAATGGGTCAATCTCAGAAAAGCTAAAAGCCCCAAAAAATGAAATGAAATCAAACTCAAATCGATTCATTACCTGATCAATTTCTCTCTCCTCCTCATCTCCTTTTTGAGTTCTTTCATCTAGAGAAGAAGTTGAACAAGATGGACGGTCCTGATCTTGACTATCGTCATCAATACAACTAGTAGCAACAGTAGTAGCACTGGTGGAGATCTCTGGCAAAGGAATCGTCTTCCCAAATAGCTTGATTGCCGGGTCTTGCTCCGACATTTCTGCTACTGCTATGTTCTTCTCGTCTTTTTTTTTTAATTTAATTTCTTTACCTCCCTCTCTCTCTCTCTCTCTCTCTCTTCAAAGTTCCTACTTTGAGAGGATAAAACTGAAATTGAATTGAAATGAAAATTGCCAATAAATTATATAACCGTAAACTTCTAGAGAGAGAAGGAAAGTGCTTGTTTATAGAGAGAGAAAGTGAGAGAAAGAAATCTGACACGGTGTGCGTTTTGGTGCTGTGTGTTCTACGTTTTTGATCCATTTGGGCAGGTGGGTTTTGCCACGTCATCAGAAAGAGCCATTCTCAGCCACAAATTTTATTTGTGGCCTTAAAGGAAAGATATTATTTCCCCGCTCTTTCTCTCTTTTTGATGCTCTTCTCTTTCCTTTCAAATCCTAGTCAGCATTTTCTTTTCTTTTCTTTTCTTTTTTTCCTTCTCCTAATTTCTTTCGTTATTTTTTTTCAACACCTCCTGTCCTTTTCCTCGGCTTACGCTCGCCTGCCTTTGATATTCTTTTTATTTTATATTTATTTCTTGTAGTGATAAAGATAATTTTGCGGCTGCAAATGTTAGTTGGCCCATTTCTCCACTTTAATGGCTTTTCATATCATATTCTTTGGGTAATTTGCATGTTTGATACTTATCTTTTGCCTACGTAACTATTTTGACACCTCAATTAAATTTTTTAGCTCAAAAATCCTCCAAGTTAAAATCATCCATCTCTTTTACCTCAATTTTTTGTCCCAAATTATTAGAATTTATAAGGAGAGAGATGAATTGGAAATCAACTGAGTCGATTTGTTGTGCTTGGCAAGCCGATTTGCAAAATAAATAAAAACCGTCCCTTGAAGCGTTAGGGGATCAGTACTTTAAAATTTAAGTTAGAGAATTTAAAAAGAGAAAGTGTAGTGACAAAGTAGCAGTATATGAATATCTTATTTCTGAAATCTCTCTATGTATATATAATCTTTAGGTAGCTAGGGATTATGAAATTAGAGTACTTAAGTATCGAATTTCATGCATTTACAGTTGACAAGTTTAGACGTATGATATGACAGCTTGCAAGATGTTAGATGCGTGATGTAACAGATAGAGTAGCATGGATAGATAGAGCATCAAGTCCAATCAAACCATACCGACACATATCAGATAGCAATTGAATTTGAGTCTGAGCTGGGCCTATGATAAAAACATGTATTATTTGTAATGATCCAAATATTAAATTAGCCGAGAATAATATTTTTCTATGATGAATAGTGATACCGGGATAAATAGTACCTTCCGAAGTCGAAGAATATTTTATTTGATTATTGAAAAAAGCATGTCAGTAGAAGTTTGATGGTTCAAATTTGAGATCAAACGGAGGTCATTTGGGCCTCGAAAGTGCATTAGAAAGTTAAGTTGCTCCCAAATTTAGAATATGACTAGTTTGACTGGGATCATAAAATATGCTATGAACCTCAAAAAATAACTCAAAAATATAGATGCGCTCGTATTGATGAGTAAAATTATATGATAATGAAAAATTAATTTTTTGGTAACTTTAAAAATTGAATTATTGGATTGGTAAAATTAAATCAGGTCGAAAAATTATCTTTAATTGACTTAAAAATATTCTTAGAGCCTAATAAATATATTTTAAGAATTATAAAAGTATTTTTAGAAAGATTTGAACTCAGAAAGTAAGAGAAAAATAATAATTTTGGTTTAAATAGTAATCGATTGACAGTGGACTTGACCGAGACTTTACAAATAGCAAATAATTTTTAAAAATTTTAGAAAATTTTAGTTGGACTCTAATTAGTATTTAGAATTATCTTATGGTAAAAAAGTAATTTACGATAACACTAAAAGTTTGCTAATCGGATCAGTTTGAGTGAACCAGATCGAAAACGGACTCCGATTGAGTTAAAAATTTTTATGTAAGCTAATTTAAATATTTTAAGAATTATGATATCATTTTTGGAATAAATTGAGCTTGTGAAGTGAGAGAAATAATTTCGAATTGCATAATGGTCTTTTATTTTGGTCCAATTGGTTGGACCATGGTTTGGCCCATTTGAGGGGCCTATATAAGGTGAAAATATCTAAATTTGAGATAGACATTCAGCAAATTTTTCTTTTTTCTTCTTCCTCCTTGCCTTTCATTCTTAAGAAACTACATGAATTTTTTTCATTTTTCTTCCATGGTTTCCATCAAATCAAGCCTCCCAAGCAAAGTTTAGCTTCTCTTTCCACTTATGGCACCCTCTAAACTCTATTTGAAGTGGAAAAAATGGATAAAGAAGGATATGGATAAAAAGTGAGGTTAGTAAAATTGGATTTCATAATTTGATTTAATTAATTTTATGGGTAGATCTAAGGTTAAAAATTATGATAATGTGATTTAATTAAATTTATTCTTGATGTGTATTTTGGCCACTTTGAGATCTTATGAGGAGGATGTAAGGCTCCACATTTCACCCTAGGAGTAATCGAGTATGGTTGAGGTATATAACGGAGTTAAATGCGAGGAAATGTATGTTGAAAATATAGGAAAGGACTTGAAAGGAATTAAATTAAAAGAGTAAGGATAAAATGGTAACTTTGCACTAAGACATAAGTGTATAAATTAGAAAGAATATGACATTAAGGGCTTAATTGAAAAGATAAAGTAAAAGAATTATGGCAAAATTAGAAATAAAAGAAGTAGAGGGAGCAAATTGCAAGGCTAGAAAGGGAACAATAGGAGTAAGGCATGTGGCATTCTAGAAAAATCATGAAATCTTATGAGAAATAAAGAGATCTCATGGTATTAAAGAGCAAAAGGAGGTGGCCGACCAAAAGGAGAGTCCCTAATCTCATAAAATTATGCTCATTTCACTCATTTCCTCTCTCTCAAAATACAAGTTTATGGTGTCTCAAAGAAGGTAGAGAGAGAAAATTAGGATTTGTTTATTTTAAGGTAACAATCATTCCTCTTTTAATTAAATAATTTCACATATGTAATAGGGATTAAGATTTTTGAGCTATATAGGTAATTATGGATGTGGTTGATGCTATGAAGAAGAAAAAGATAGCAAGAAAGAGGAAGAGAATGAAGAGGGAGATTAAAGGAGTATTTAAAGGTATGAAAACCATTTTGTGTGTGTATGTTTGATTTTAGATATTAAATGCATTTTTTATGTTATTAGATGTGTTACACATGAAAAATTAGGCTGGATGGGGTGTGAAAACCGAGTTATACATGAACATTTTGAGAACTTAAAATTCTGTTTAGGACTTATATGAACAATTTATACTTTTTTGATGATATATTGAGTTTTCGTAACTCAAATTGAGAAATTAAAATTGCATATAAAAATAGACTCATAAATATTCATTTCATATGAAGAACACGGAACTTGAATCAATTTGTATGATAGAGAAAATTTGGCTTGAATCTGGGTTAGGACCGCTGCCCTGTCACTGGGAGCAGTCAATGGTTTTTATGAGATATCTTGAGATTTATAAGTTGGATTTGAGTGATTCTTGATTTTTTGGAAACTAGAAATATATATCTATAACTTTATAGAGGAATTTTTCCATAAAAATGACGTTTTATAGGTTAAAATGGCATAGAAATTGAGACTGGAAATCTATCTTTGGGCGGTTTGGGCCTCACGGTTACTATGATTTTGATAGTAACTGTGAGGTACCCTAGTTTTCAGTCCAGAACTTAAAGAAGACCTACCTCATGGTTACTATATATTTCATAGTAACCGTGACCACTTTAAAAAGTATAAGTCACGACCATTACTCTTTAGGTAAGGATCGTGAGGTAGTTCAGCTCAATCTAGAACCGAAATGTATCTTATGTCATGGTTACTAGGTTTTTCATAGCAACCGTGACCCCCTATTTTTCTTATTCTAAGTTAAAGGTAGCTCCCAAATGATTACTAAAGCTAGTGTAAATCTTTCTAAACATAAACCAGAGCATTCTTGTTATAGGAACAAAGATAAATAGTGGTTTTAAATATAGAATAATAAAATGACACATAAAAACATGTAAAGCAAGGGGTAAATGTATTAGGGTATTATTTAACTAAGACATATGGTAATATGATTAACTATGAAGGAAATGCGAGCATATATATATAAAGGTTTTTAAAGATATTAGACTTAAAGAATGCAAACTTACATGAAAGTTAAATTATAATAATGCATTAATATTTTGTAATATGTTATTTTAAATATAAAAGATATTGGTACATACATATAGATGTATATCTTAAATAATTAAAGTATATGAAATTACCAATGAGCATTCAAAGGTGAATACAAACATGGAAAGGAATTTAATTATGTTTCTAATAAATTCTATAATTATATGCTATTGTACTTGAATAAAAGAGTTAAATGACAATATATAAGTATGATCTTGTCATGCTATGAAAAGATCTTGATAATAGAATATATGAACATAATTATAGTTATCTCATTGATTCAAATACATGAAAATAAGACACAGGGGCCATAAAAGATATACCGAAATAATTAAATGTGTATATTACCCCTGTTCATAAACATGTTCATATAAATATGTTACAAACAGAGAAGTATAAAGAAGTTAAAGAAATACAGTTGCATGCGTCTATGTCTAAGTTGTAGATAGATAGGCATGCCTATAGGGTTGCAGTCGCAGCTGCTACAAGTTTGACCCCGTTTGGGTCTATATTTTTCCCTGTTGGGACCACATGCTTGACCCTTTTGGGTCCACAGGTTTAATACCTTCGGGTATTTATATATCTGATACTTTCGGGTATCCACAAGAATAATACCTTT
The DNA here is from genome assembly GCA_037975025.1 of Excoecaria agallocha. Classification (NCBI taxonomy): domain Eukaryota; kingdom Viridiplantae; phylum Streptophyta; class Magnoliopsida; order Malpighiales; family Euphorbiaceae; genus Excoecaria; species Excoecaria agallocha. The sequence continues at coordinate 45,154,589 of CM075811.1, forward strand.
GGATATTTATATATTTGATACCTATGGGTATCCACAGCATCCGTTATCCACACCCTTAGGGAAGATGCGGGCTTAATATGAGATACAAGCAAATTGTCATAAGTATTTACATGATAAAGATGACATGATATTCAATAATACTATTTTCATGCAATTATACATTAAAATTGTATAGCATCAGATTAATTAAAAGCTCACTTGAACCCGAAATGTACAGAGTTATAATATAATTATCCTTGAATATGTATAATTATGTAACAATCTGTTAATGATTATGCTATGAATGCATATGTTTCTTAATGTCACTTATTACTTGTTTAACACTGGAAATCCAATTCATGAATTATATTTAATATAAGATTTAATCAATCATAATGAGGATGAACCTTTCAAATACAAGTTTATAATTTATATATCTATATGTTGACATAAATATACATTTATGCCTATAATTATTATAAGGACCTAATATAAGCTATTATGCTAATGTATTAACAAATTATAAGATAAGTAAGATGTATAAGATTAACTTCGCAATGATAAGTGAACTCAGACTATTGATAAGCACCTTATCATATGTATTAATGATAACCAAGTAACTGGTATATTTAGATTCATAATTAGCTAAATAGATGTGCATGGGATTGGCTAACTAAGTTTAATAAGTTAGAAAATTAGTACTAAGATGCAATCTCAAAGTTAGTTTATAAATACACATACATATAAAGACTTCGTATATGATTAAAGCTGGCTTCGAACAATAGTTGTAAACCATGTTAACTTGATAAGAGAATATGCATTGAAAGTTACATGAATGGCTTAAACAACATGAGTTAAAGCAACTAAGCACATGAATATCATAAAGTACTAATTAAGTACTCTTACTAAGAGTAGCAATTTGAAAAGAGATTATAAAATATACAGAGCTAAAGTATAGCTTATAGTAAATTTAATATAAGTACTAGCTACTAAAATAAGTAAACGCATAAAATAGGATTCAATTTTAAATCCAATTTATGTATAAGTTTTTATATATATAAACTACATACGTGACTAAAGCAAAATCAAAGAATAAAGGTAAATCGTATCAAACTGAGAAAAATATATATTATGCATTGGAAGTTACATGAAGACTTTAATGATAGAGTGGAATATAGCAAATAATCACATAGGTGTTATAGTGTACTACATAAATATTTCACTGATTACAATAATATTAAAAAGATTGTGAGACACCCAAACTCAATACAATTTGCATGACCTTATACAGTAAATAAATACCTAAATAAATAAACAAACGAAATAGGTATGTGATACATAAAGAGGAATTAAGATTCTAGTTAAGCGTAACTACTAAATATAATTGTAAGAATCATATAGTATGTATCAAAATAAAGAATAGATGATGTGTTATATATATGATTATTATATGTCTAATTGCATGCATATATATGATTGCTATCAATGACTTTTGTGAGAGGTCGTCTTCATAGTTTATGTTCCCCACTAAGCTATATAGCTTAACACGGGTGTTTATCCGTATAGATACACAAGTTTGAGCTTCTACAAGGACAAAAACTTATAGCTAAAAGGCCAACATCGGTATTAGAAAGAGTGAATTAAAGTATTTATTTTATGTTGTAGTTAGTATAATGATGTATTGTGCTAAATGTAAGATCATATAATGAATATAATGTTATAAAAAAAAGGGTTAAGTTAATCAAGTATTTTCTTTATATGGGCCAAATATGACATGTTAATGTACAGTTAATTACATGCAAATAGCGTATATAGTAATAATTGATAGGATTACTAGGGTAGTCCTTATAGAGGAGTTTTTTTTATGGCTTAAAGTAAAGAAAATAAAGATTAAGGAGTGGAAATTAAGCTTATGAAGTAAGTGGATACAATAACCCTTAATTTTCATGAATTTTGTGAGGATATATGGTTATGTATGTTATGAAATTGTGTAAATATGTCATGTTTAATTGAGATTAATGTAATAGATATGTTAGAGGAGGTTAGAAATGGTGATTTAAGTGATTAAAATGAAAAGAAAATAAGAATAGAAAGATGAGATAGCGTTGGACGAATAGGGTATAATAAGAAAAATTTGTGAAATTAATTAAGTTGTACTTGTATTATGTACATAATGGAAATTATATGGTATAATATGTTTAGGTAAGATTTTAATGTAAATGAGAGTAGTAATGTAAAATATGTGGTTTATAATGTAATTTATTAAAGGATATCCAAATGTTTATTGAAAGGTAAATGTAGAAAATAAGTTAATTAGTGTATTAAAAAGTGAAAAAAAAATTTAGAGTGAAGAATTCTAATCTTGATCGAATAGTATACTAGAATTGATATAGTATACTTTAATATATAAGGGTATACAAGCATGTAGATATGTTAGCTAGTGTATAATTTAATTGAATAATTGATTAAATGAAGAATAGTGGAATATTGGATAAAGGAAGGAAAAAATAAATTTAAGAAAAATTCATAGGAGGCCGAATACATTGAAGTATGGAGGTAATTTATGTTAATCTAATAGTTATAAGGCCATAAAAAGAATATTAATTGAAAATAGAGTACATAATGATTTATTGAGAATTATTAAAATTTAATTGAGTATAATTTACATTAATAGCATATTATACTTTACATAAAGCTATTAGAGTATAATATATTTAATTGAAATAATAGTAAAAAATTAGTTAAATATTGATAAAAAAGAGATAAACGGATATTAAAGAGGTAGAATGTAAAGTTAATGGAGCTAAATTACCATTAACGATATTAGTATTAGATGAAAAAGGAAAAAGATAAAATGAAAAGGTATATAACAAATAACTAAATTTAGTGGCATAAATAAGTCTATTTAAGTGAAAATAATGAATCGTGATGAGATAATTTGTAACGCCCTCATATTTTTGCAATTTCCATGCATGACATGTGTAAAGTGTGAATAGTTAACTTAGGTTGAGTTTTAGAGTAATTAGAGTTGAGTAGAACAGGAAATTTAAAAAGAATGTACTGTTAATCGTGCCCGAACCGAAAAATCCGAGAATGGGCGACCCATTGGGTAATATGAATTTAATATAAAATATAAAATTACACGTTAAATGGAGTACGATGGTACAATTTGAGTGAAAATTGAGATCAAATAGGCCTCCAAAAGGGTAAACAAAGAAAAATTTCCTAAGTCGGCATAGGTTCGACTAGAAATTTTGACTGAATATTTGGAGACCTTATAGATCTCCAATTGACTTCATATTTTATATACATGTCATAAATAGTGTAGTGACACTCAGAAAACTAGAAAATAGCAATTCTGGGAAATCTGTAATTTCTGGTTTCGGACGGGCTGTACAAGCTGTCAAAGCTAAAAGTATATTGAAACAAAATCAGAATGAGCTAAAATTTTTACCATATATTTTTGAATATATTGTAACATTCTGGGTAAACTTTCAGAGCATTCTGACTTTTTAATCAAAAGCTCAGTTTTCGAGGTGAAAAACAAAAATTGGGTCATTTAAGGGGTCAAAAACGTGAATCTGACCATGATAATTTATTAAGATCATTATTATGAAGTTATGATCATTTGTGGGCAAGCTTAGGACAGTAGGATGTGTGTGCATGCTTTAATGAGTGACATGTGGCATTATTTAAAGTCATTAGATTCAATTGTTGCAAGATAAATCTTGGCCTCTCCTTTGGTGCACTTAAAACAACATATATAAGGACCAAAATATCATAAAATCTCTGGAATTTTCAGCCATATTCTTCTCCTTTCTTGTGAAAATCCAAAATTCACCATTTCTTCTCTCATCTTACCATTTTCTTCTAACCAAGCCTTATACCTTTGAATTTTCAGCCCAAAAATTTACTCTAGACTCAAAATTTATCTCTCTTCAACTTAGTAAGAACCTGGTATCAAAAGGAGGCCAAGAACTTTAAGATAAAAGGTAAGAGAAAGTAAGAAAAATTTTGTGATTTTGTGAGAATTAGATGAGATATGTGTGAGAATTTTTGTGAGCATGTAGATATTGATTAGGAGAGTTGATTTATAGCTTTAAATGGCTTAATATTGTGGTAAAAACTCATGATTATTCCTTTGTAATTTTTGGCCAATAGAAGAAAAAGAGGAGGAAAGGCAAGTTTACAAGAATAAAGGAAAGGAGAAGGTGTAATAAGCTCTTTTCCAGCAATTTGGAGGTTAGTGGATGCAAATTACCTTTAATTTCACTAATTTACTTGAATTTTCCCTAATTTTTCTATTATGTAACTATGTCATAGGGCTTAAGATAGTGAATTAATTTAATATTAATCAATAATATGCTAAAATAAGTAATTAGGGACTTAAATAAATTAAGAAAATAAAAATTAAGTAGTACTTACCTTAGTAGCCAAGTTAGGATACTAAAGGTACCTTAATGTAAACTATTTGAAATTTAGGCAATTGATGTTATTTAATCTATTTAGTGATTGAGAAATGAAAATATGCTAGATAAAATGAAAAATGATTATTATGGAACATTATGTCATAGTTATATAATGTAAAAATTTGATGAAACTTGTAAACTTTTACGTGTAATTATCATTTACCATCGTATAGTGACTTGAAATGGACATAAAATAAGGTATGGTATTCATTTGGAACAAAGAATAAATTGTAAGTGGGAAATTCTTTGATGGCCGAATAACAACTATAATTAAAATAATATGTTTTGTTTAAATTCTTGTGATATAAAGCTTTCCTGTGATGAATGTGCAATTAATGAGCTTATTTGAATAAGTTTGGGAGCATAATATGATTAAAATAAAGTAATAAGAATAAATAATAACATAGAAAAGTAAGAAAACATAAAATTTAATAATGTCGTTAGTGTACATTGGGTAATTCCAGCTCTTAGATAGTATGGCTAGCCATAGAAATTTATTTCGCAGGATACCATGAGTATATGAGATAATTGTTGCAAAAAAATGACCATGAGATATAAAACAGGATAGCCGGCGTATTATATGCATCAGTACTGGGTTTTTAGTGTTGCACCTAATGGTGGGATCCCTCTGGTACACCGTATTTACATCCTGTTTATCCAGTTTGTGGTTCTCCACTGGTATCACCTAGGGGCAAAAGAGTAATTTTGCACAAAAACTGGAATAAAAGAGTAATTATGATGAAATTTATGCTATATTAATAAATATAAAATAAATAATGTGAAAAATGAGATCAATATGATAATTAAGGGCAAATTAGTTATTATGTGATTAAGCGAGGGTAAAATGTAATTTGAAACAAAAAGAGTGATTAAGAAAGTTAAAATGGCTAAATGAAGAAAAAAGGGTAAAATTGTAATTAGTTAAAAGTTTAGAGACTAACATATAAATTTAATATTTTTGAGGAATTTGAAGGATTAAAAATGTAATTTGTACATTAAAAATTAAATAAAAGTAAAACGAAGTCAAATGAGTCAAATTGAAGAAAAAAGTCAACGTAGAGACTTAATTGCAAAAGTTTATAAAGTTTAGTAAATAGTTAAAATAAGATAGTAAAATTTATTATTATAATAATTTAAACTAATTAACGGAGGGAAGGAAATAGAATTTTGAGTAAATTGATTAAATTGCATTTATTAAAAATAAAATAATAATTTGAGTTAAATTAATTAATAATATTTAGTTAGTGAAATTTTATATAATTGCATCCAACACTGAGCGACTATGTTGCTTAGCGTGTAGTTTTATTTGACTGCGCGCAGGGACAGGTACAAGGAAACTTACAGCGAGAAAGCAGAATTTGGTGGCATGTACCTAAGAATTTTGGTTGTATATATTTTGGTTATGTAAAATAATTAAGATTTATAAATTATTATGTAAGCATAATTGAAGTTAAGTTGTGGTTATGTAAATTAAATTTTATATGCATACTATTTGAGATGTGTTGATGTATGATGAATGTGAATGATTGATGAATTTAGAAGTGTTGAGTTGATTGAATGGAGTTCGGGTGTGAGGAGGATTGAATTAGGGAGTGTATTTTAACATTTGTAGGTTTTGGGATTTTAAATTATTAGACGTTATGCCGCCAAAATTTTTAATAAATTATTTAGACATTAGAAGGTTATTAAAAGAAATTATATTAGGTATTTTTAAAGGAGAGTGTTACATTTAATGGTATCAGAGCGTGATTTTAGGCGGTTCTAAGATCAGAGTGAGAATATATAAAATAATGGGATGAATGATTGGATAAATGTACATGCCACATAAATGTGTTATAAATTTGGAATTTGAATCTTACTCGTCCCTTGTTTATTTTAGTGTTGGTTATGGCTTCTAGATCCCGATAAATTGCTGAGCTAGCAAGTGATGCTGAAAGTGAAGCTTCAACAAGTCCAGAAATACCAGAATCAATCCCAAGTACTAGAGCTCAGCAGCCTACACAGCCTACTCCTACCCCTATACTAGTAACTCAGGCACCTCCACCTCTGCTCCAGTTGACTTTATGTAGATGATGGCGGAGTTTTTTCAGCGATTTTAGGCTGCAGCCCCTACTCAGCCTCAGCAACAACCACCACCTTCGCCACCTAAAATAACTATTCTGAAGCGACTTAAACGGTTAGGTGCAGAAGATTTTCATGGTCGAGATCAGATAACAGCTCCAGAAGCTGAAGAATGGATTAATAAAGTTCGATGACTATTTAAGATTACCCATAGCCCACCAGAGGAGAAATTGGAGGGGACAGTGGCACTTTTTCAGGGTCCGGCGTATATATGGTGGGACACAGTTAGGCGCTATACTCCACCAAAACAGATCACTTGGGATTACTTCTACCAGCAGTTCAGAGATAAATATGTGGGTAAAGAGTTTCAGAGAGCTATGGAGGAGGCATTTTGGCGACTCCGCCAGGGCACCCGGACTGTACAAGAATATGATCGAGAGTTTGAACGGTTGAGCTTCTACATGAGAGATTTTTGATTCCCGCCAGAGAAGATGTGTCAGTTGTTTGAACAGGGATTACATAATGATTTGAGAAAAGTATTAGCTGTCAGGGAATATACAAATAGGAAAGAATTGGTTGATGTTGTTATCAAGAGGGAGACTGTCCAGCAGGAAGAAGATAGTAGAAAGGCCCATTTTCAACAAAGGAGAAAACCATTTTCCAGAGGTGCAGGCAGTTCTAGTTAAAGAGCTAGGGGTTCCATTGCAGCTCCCCCTCAGGAGACTATAGACACATCAGCAGCCAGTCAGCATACGGCTTCCCGACCAGCACTATCTATGCCATCAGTTGGCAATATTCCTAGAGGATAGGGTTTAGCTAGATATGAGACACCAATTTGTGAGCATTGTGGACCCCGCCATTCAGGGGAGTGTTGGAGGTTGACAGGTGCTTGTATGAGGTACGGGTCCAGGGAACATTTTCAGAGAGATTGTCCATGGACACAGCCACAAACCACTGTTTCAGCTGTTCAGACTTCTGCAGGCAGATTAGCTGCTCCTGCAGCCCGAGGTAGAGGTAAAGGAGGATCCAGTGGAGCTGCTTCCACTAGGGGTAGTGCTCCAGCTACTGACGGGCCTTTCTCTGCCAAGACATATGCAGTGAGAGCACGGGAGGATCAGGATGCCCCAAATGTAATTATAGGTAAATTTTTCCTATTTGACGATACTATTTGTGCATTAATAGATCCTGGGTCTACACATTCTTACCTGAGCACAAGAATTGCACAGGAAAAAGGGTTAAAAAGAGCACCATTAGTACAAGATATCTTGGTAAGCAACCCATTGGGACACAGCGTGGTAGTGAACAAGATATATAGGGGTTGTCTTATCCAGATTCAGCAGGCCACCTTTCCTGCAAATTTGATTGAACTTTCATTCCACGAGTTTGATGTTATCTTGGAAATGGATTGGCTTCATCAGCATCGAGTCATAGTTGATTGCCGTGCCAAAAGAATTACTTTAAAGACTCCAGATGAAGAAGAGATTACAGTGGTAGGAGAAAGATCTGACTTCCTATCTAATATCATCTTGGCTATAACAGCACATCTGTGCATTCAGAAGGGATGTGCAACTTATTTAGCATTTGTGACTAATGCAAAACCAGAGACACTACAAGTTAGTGATGTACCTACCATACGAGACTTTCCTGATGTATTTCCTGATGAACTACCAGGATTGCCACCAGCGAGGGAAGTTGAATTTTCAATTGATGTTTTATCGGGTACAACACCTATTGCAATAGCTCCCTATCGCATGGCACCAACAGAATTAAAGGAGTTGAAGATTCAGTTACAGGAGCTATTAAAAAAATGGTTCATATGACCTAGCTTATCTCCCTGGGGAGCCCCAGTGTTATTTGTGAAGAAGAAGGATGGATCTCTCAGGCTTTGTATTGATTACAGGCAGTTGAACAAAGTCACCATCAAAAACAAATATCCATTGCCCAGAATCGATGATTTATTTGATCAATTAAAAGGTACCACCACATTTTCCAAGATTAATTTGAGATCAGGCTATTATCAGCTCGGAGTGAAAGAGGAAGACATCCTTAAAATTGCATTTCGCACATGGTATGGGCACTATAAATATATAGTCATGCCATTCGGCCTTACCAATGCCCCAGCTGCTTTCATGGACTTAATGAACCGTATCTTTCATCCTTACTTGGATCAGTTCGTGGTGGTATTCATTGATGACATCTTGGTATATTCCAAAACACCTGAGGAGCATGATCAACATTTGAGAATTGTGTTGCAGACCTCAAGAGACAAGCAATTATATGCCAAGTTCAGTAAGTGTGAATTTTGGCTAAACGAAGTTGCTTTTCTTGGTCATGTAGTTTCAGCAGAAGGTATCAAGGTAGATCCCAAGAAGATTGAAGCTATTCTTGAATGACAGCCACCCAAAAATGTTCCAGAACTTTGAAGCTTCCTTGGGTTAGCTGGTTATTACAAGCAGTTTGTGAAGGGATTCTCCATGATAGCTTTTTTATTCACCAGATGACTACAAAAGAATGCTAAATTTGAATGGACTGAAAGATGTCAAGAAAGCTTTGAAGAATTGAAAAGAATGTTGACGGAAGCTCCGTACTTACTCAGCCTACTTCAGGCAAACCTTATGTTGTTTATAGTGATGCCTCCCGGAGTGGGTTAGGATGTGTGCTTATGCAGGAAGGGAAGGTTGTAGCTTATGCATCCAGGCAGCTAAAACAACATGAAAGAAACTACCTTACCCATGATTTGGAGTTAATAGCCATCGTGTTTGCCTTGAAGGTTTGGAGACACTACCTTTATGGGGAGAAATGTTACATCTATACCGACCATAAAAGCTTAAAATATCTCCCTACACAGAAGGAGCTCAACTTGAGATAGAGGAGATGGCTGGAGCTTATCAAAGACTATGATTGTTTAATAGACTATCATCCTGGCAAGGCAAATGTAGTAGATGATGCTCTTGGTATAAAATACTTAATGGCAATGCAAGCAATGAAAGTGAAGCTAGATGTGGCACAAGATGGGGCATTAGTAGCTGAAATGCAATTGAAGTCCAATCTTTTACAGCAAGTGAAAGCTGCTCAACAACAAGATAACAGATTAGCTTCTATCATTTCACATCCTCAGACTCAGGCAGGCAAAAGTATTGAGTTTGCTTTGGGTCATGATAACTGCTTGTATTACAAAGGCAGAATTTGTGTACCTAATGATACAGAGCTGAAGAAGAATATTTTGACTGAAGCACACAGTAGCCATTATGTCATGCACCCAGGCAATAACAAATGTATTAGGAGTTGAAGACACTTTTCTGGTGGCCGAGTATGAAGAGAGAAATAGCTAATTTTGTGACTAAATGTTTGGTTTGTCAACGGGTAAAAGATGAGCATCAAGTTCCTCCAGGCTTACTGCATCCCATTACCATACCAGAATGAAAATGGAAATGAATCACTATGAATTTTGTGTCGGGGTTGCCACTTACCAGGAAGTAACATAATTCCATCTGGGTGATAGTTGATAGAATGACCAAATCAACTCATTTTTTTCCTGTGAGGTCAGATTTTCCTTTATCCAAACTTGCAAAAATCTATATAAATGAGATTGTGAGACTCCATGGTGTGCCCATTTCTGTAATTTCAAACAAGGATCCACGGTTCACCTCTAAATTTTGGCAAAAGCTTCAGGAAGCATTGGGAACCCGCTTGGACCATAGCACTGCTTTTCATCCACAGACAGATGGTCAGTCTGAGCGAGTAATATAGATATTGGAGGATATGCTGTGATGTTCTGTTTTAGAATTCGGGGACAGTTGGGAAAAGTATCTACCACTTACATAGTTCTTTTACAACAACAACTATCAATCTAGTATTAAAATAGCTCCATATGAAGCGTTGTATGGGAGAAAGTGTAAAACACCCCTATGCTGGATAGAATTAACTGAAAACAGATTGGTAGGGCCAGATTTGATCAAAGAAACTGAAGAGAAAGTGAAGTTAATCCGAGATAACTTAAAAGCAGCTACAGACCGACAAAAATCATATGCAGATCTGAAAAGAAAGGACATAGAGTTTAATGTGGGAGATAATGTGTTTCTAAAAGTCTCTCCTTGGCGAAAAGTTCTTCGATTTGGCAAGAAATATAAGCTCAGTCCCAGATTCATTAGTCCTTATAAAGTAATCCAACGTGTGGGACCAATGGCTTAAAGATTAAAACTGCCATTAGAGTTAGAAAGGATCAATGATGTATTTCATGTCTCAATGCTACGAAGATATCGTCCAAATCCTTCTCATGTCATTTCACCAAAGGAACTTCAGTTAAGGTCTGATTTATCATATGGTGAAGAATCGATACAGATTTTAGCTCGGGAAATTAGACAATTGCGGAATAAACAAATCCCCTTGATCAAAATACGTTGGACGCGCCATAATGTAGAGGAGGCTACGTGGGAGCCTGAAAAAGCCATAAGACAGAAATATCCTTACCTATCGAGGACAAAATTTTATTTAGAGGGGGAGTACTGTAACGCGCTCAAATTTTTTGCAATTTCCATGCATGACATGTGTAAAGTGTGAATAGTTAACTTAGGATGAATTTTGGAGTAATTAGAGTTGAGTAAAACAGGAAATTCAAAAAGAATATACTGTTAATCGTGCCTGAGCCAAGAAATTCGAGAATGGGCGACCCGTTGGGCAATATGAATTTAATATAAAATATAAAATTACATATTAAATGGAGTACGATGGTACAATTTGAGTGAAAATTGAGGTCAAATAGGCCTCCAAAGGATAAATAAAGAAAAATTTCCTGAGTCGCCGTAGGTTCGGCTAGAAATTTTGACTGAATATTTGGAGACCTTAGAGATCTCCGATTGACTTAATATTTTATATACATGTCATAAATAGTGTAGTGACACTCAAGGAACTAGAAAATAGCAATTCTAGTAAATCTATAATTTTCTGGTCTCGGGCGAGCTGTACAAGCCGTCAAAGGTAAAAGTATATTAAAAAAGTCAGAATGAGCTGAAATTTTTACCATATATATTGTGACAATCTGGGTAAAATTTTAGAGCATTCTGAATTTTGGATCAAAAGCTCAATTTTTGAGGTAAAAAATCAAAATTGGGTCATTTAAGGCGTTAAAAACGTGAATCTGACCATAATAATTTATTGAGGTCATTATTATAAAGCTATGATCATGTGTGTGCAAGCTTAGGATAGTTGAATGTGTGTACATGCTTGAATGAGTGACATGTGACATTATTTAAAGCCATTAGATTCAATAGTTGCAAGATGAATCTTGGTCTCTCCTTTGGTGCACTTAAAACACCATATATAAGGACCAAAATATCAGAAAATCTCTGAATTGTCGGCTATCTTCTCCTCCTTTCTTGTGAAAATCCGAAATTCACCATTTCTTCTCTCATCTCACCACTTTCTTCTAACCAAGCCTTACTCCTTTGAATTTCCAGCCCAATAATTTACTCTAGAATCAGAATTTATCCTCTTTAACTTAGTAATAAGCTGGTATCAAAAGGAGGCTAAGAACTTTAAGATAAAAGGTAAGAGAAAGTAAGAGAAATTTTGTGATTTTGTGAGAATTAGCTGAGATATGTGGGAGAATTTTTATGAGCATGTAGATATTGATTAGGAGATTTGATTTATAGCTTTAAATGGCTTAATATTGTGGTAAAAAACTCATGGTTCTTCCTTTGTAATTTTGTCCAATAGAAGAAAAAAAGGAGGAAAGGCAAGTTTACAAGAATAAAGGAAATGAGAAGGTGTAATTAGCTCTTTTCCAGAAATTTGGAGGTTATTGGATGCATAATTACCTTTAATTTCACTAATTTACTTAAATTTTTCTTAATTTTTCTATTATGTAACTATGTCATAGGGCTTAAGATAGTGAATTAATTTAATTTTAATCAATAATATGCTAAAATAAGTATTATAGACTTAAATAAATTAATAAAATAAAAATTAAGTAGGACTTACCCTTAGTAGGGCAAATTAGGGTACTAAAGGTACCTTAATGCAAACTATTTGAAATTTGGGCAATTGATATTATTTAATCTATTTAGTGCATGAGAAATGAAAATATGCTAGATAAAATGAAAAATGATTATTAGGAAACATTATGTCATAGTTACATAATGTAAAAGTTGATGAAACTTGTAAACTTTTATGTGTAATTATCATTTACCATCGTATAGTGACTTGAAATGGACATAAAATAAGTATGGCATTAATTTGGAACAAAAGATAAATTGTAAGTGGGGAAATTCTTTGATGGCCGAATAACAACTATAATTAAAATAATATGTTTTGTTTAAATTCTTGTGATATAAAGCTTTTCTGTGATGAATGTGCAATTAATGAGCTTATTTGAATAAGTTTGGGAGCATAATGTGATTAATAATAAAGTAATAAGAATAAATAATAACATAGAAAAGTAAGAAAAGATAAATTAATAATTCCCTTAGTGTACAGTGGGTAATTCCAGCTCATGGATGATATGACTAGCCATAGAAATTTATTTTGCAGGATACCATGAGTATATGAGATAATTGTTGCAAAAAAAAAAAATGAACATAAGATATAAGACAAGGTAGCCGGCGTATTATATGCATCAGTACTGGGATTTTGGTGTCGCACCTAATGGTGGGATCCCTCCAGTACACCGTATTTACGTCCTGTTTATCCAGTTCGTGATTCTTCACTTGTGTCACCTAGGGGCAAAAGAGTAATTTTGCACAAAAACTGGAATAAAAGAGTAATTATGATGAAATTTATGCCATATTAATAAATATGAAATAATAATGTGAAAAATGAGATCAATATAATAAGGACAAATTAGTAATTAATCGAGGGTAAAATGGTAATTTAAAACAAAAAGAGTGATTAAGGAAGGTTAAAATGGCTAAATGAAGAAAAAAGGGTAAAATAGTAATTAGTTAAAATTTTAGGGACTAAATATGAATTTACTATTTTTGAGGAATTTGAAGGATTAAAATGTAATTCGTACATTAGAAATTAAATAAAAGTCAAACGAAGTCAAATGAGTCAAATTTGAAGAAAAAAGTCAACGTAGGGACTTAATTACAAAATTTTATAAAGTTTAGTAAATAGTTAAAATAAGATAGTAAAATTTATTATTATAATAATTTAAACTAATTAACAGAGGGAAGGGAATAGAATTTTGAGTAAATTGATTAAATTGCATTTATTAAAAATAAAATAATAATTTGAGTTAAATTAATTAATAATATTTAGTTAGTGAAATTTTATGTAATTGCATCTAAAACTGAGCGACTATGTTGCTTAGCATGTAGTTTTATTTTACTGCGCACAGGGATAGGTACAGGGAGATTTACAGTGAGAAAGCAAAATTTGGTGGCATGTACCTAAGAATTTTAATTGTATATATTTTGGTTATGTAAAATAATTAAGATTTATAAATTATTATGTAAGTATAATTGAAGTTAAGTTGTGGTTATGTAAATTAAATTTTATATGCATACCATTTGAGATGTATTGATGTATGATGAATGTGAATGATTGATGAATTTTGAAGTGTTGAGTTGATTGAATGGAGTTCGGGTGTAAAGAGGATTGAATTAGGGAGTGTATTTTGACATTTATAGGTTTTGGAGTTTTAAATTATTAGACGTTATGCCGTCAAAATTTTTAATAAATTATTTAGACATTAGAAGGTTATTAAAAGAAATTATATTAGTTATTTTTAAAGGAGAACGTTACATAATTCATAAAATTTGCAAAAATGATTAGAAAGTCAAGTGACTAGTGTATTGAAGTGTAAATGCAAGTGAAAGTATTGAAATGTCTAAAAGTGTACTAAAATGAAAAAGTAAATGGAAATGCCAAAAAAGTGATTCTGAAATAAGTATGTAATTTTGCCCTTACTAGTGATCTGACGGTTTAAATCTAGTTTAGAATATGATTGGCTAGCCATAGGAACATCTATACAGCGGTGCAAGTCATGACGATTTGCTTTGCTATGACGGGATCGTAATGATCTTTATAGTTTCTGTACTGACAGTTCTATTATAATATGTGGTGCATTGGTCCTGCGGGATCATCCCCTATTATATTGTTGTGCGCCCATGGGATCCACATCCTTTATATCCGGTCTGAAGATTTCTGCCATGATTGTACTAGGGTTATAATGGTTAAAATAAGTAAAAAGTGCAAAAAATGAAGTGAAAATGAGAATGTGAGTGAAAAATGACCTAATTGAAAGAAAATAAAAAACTTTAGGATCAAAATGATAATTTTCTTAAATAATAAGTTCAATGGGTAAAAATGATAAAGTAATGAATGAAAGGGTAAAAATGATAAAAAATAGTCCATGAATAGCCTAAAAATGAACTTTTGTAACTTTTGGAGGATCAAAATATAATTTGACATGAAAATGTTAAAAACAGGACCGATTGATAATTTGTATGCCAAATAAAAAATTTAAAGTGAAAATGAGTGAACTAGTGGTAAAATTGTAAATAAGGTGTAAAAATAATAATTTTGTAATTAATTGAAAAAAAATTGATAGATTCAATGATTAAAATGGTAATTGTGTAATGAATCAAAATATGAAAGTTATTTCCCCAAGTGAAAAGAAAATATAAGTGAACTTATTTATAAAGAACGAAAAAAATTGGTACTAAAATGTAAAGTGGTAAGAAAATAACACGTTAAGGATCAAAATTACAATTTGCATAGTGAATAGTAAATTGAGTGCATAAATAAGTTCAATTAGTGATATTAAAGTAATTAAATATAATTGGAGGGATCAATATGTAATTTGCCATAAAAATAATATATTTGTGAATAAAAGATATACTTCATGTCAAATAAGAAATTAAGTATGAAAGTAAAGATAAGTAGAGGCACTAGTGTAAATATGTGATAAAAGAGAGTATCATCGTAATTTAGAGAAAGTGCAAGTATCAAATCGTAATTTAGCAAATGAAATGTTAAATTGAAGGATAACATTATAAATGAACCCTATTATATAGTGAAATAGGGATCAAAAGTGTAACTTTTGCACTTAAGTAAAAGTAAGGTTTAAATAGTAATTTTATATGTCATAGCATGTATTAAGAGTAAAAGATAAGAAAAATAAGCTATAAGAGTGAATAGTGAAAAATATAAGGTAAATTGGCAAATGTACAACTTTGAGAACCACATTGTAATTTGCCATTAATAATAGTAAGAAAATGACTAAAATAAAAATTTAGATATAGTAGGGTCCATTAGTGTAATTAAAAGTATATTGATTATTATTTAAGAAACGACAAAAATAGTAATATTTGACAAGTGAAGGGTAAATTGTAAATTAATGGATTTTAAGAAGGACTTAATTGAAAATTAGCCCTAATAAGATTAAAGAAAAATTAACCTACAAGCTGAATTAGAATGCGATTAGCAAGTGAAATAAGTTTGAAAATGTTAAGGCCATTAAGGGTGAAAATATTATAGATAATGTTAATGCATAGGTTATTGATGCTAGTATTAATGATAAAATTAGTAACAGTAAATTAATTAGTAATTCTACAATAATGTTAAAGAATTAATCAAAGGGGTTAGCAAAGTATAGATAGATCATAGTAATAATGAAAGGAAATGACAAAAAAGTTGATTAGAAAAGTAAGTAATGATATTGCTAAATAAGATTCTAGTACTTAAATGTTAATGAATAAAGGTGTAAGTATATTAATAGCCGATTCTAATAGTTGATGGATTATCGAGGTAGCGATATTAAAAAAATTAATGACAATATAAAATGAGAAATGAATAAGGTTGTGTATACCTGCATGTGATTAGGATAGGAAAATTTAGAATATGTATCCTACCATTGGACAGCGCGTAGTATTGTGATTGCGCGCAGATTTCGAAGAGAGAAAGATTCATCAAATTTTTCCAGACAGACATGAAGAATGATGGAAGGTTAGGCATGCCATATATGTTATCATAAGGAATAGAAATGTAAGTGTTAAAATTATGGTTATAAATTTATATAAGTGCAAACTATAACTAGTTCTACATATGATCTGTGTGGTTATTATAGTGCTATTAATGATGATGTTTGAAAAAAAAAAACTTATTGGACTATCTGGTTTAGTGCATCGAGTGATTATAGCTTTAATATGACATTTGAGTTAATCAGTTATCGTGTGTATTGTACAATGTTATAAGAGTGTTACATTATCAATTTTCACACATAGTTTTTTTTATCTTTTACATCTATGACTAGTCCCTCTCCTATCTTCAAATTACTTATCTCAAAACTCTTTGGCACCTATTTTTGCATATACGTTCTATAATTTAAAATTTTATGCTTTTGCTCTTCTTTTTGTCCTTTTCTTCCTCAATTCTTCCAAACCTGCCTAATAGTTCAATAATAACGATCCTAGTTTAACTTCAACCAAAAATTTTCACATTCTCTAATAAATTTATTTAATTTGAAAACATTTTTTTTTTCATTTTTTTTAACTAAATAGAGGAGAAACTGTTACTATTTTAGTTGGCATGAGTTTTAGGTGAAACCCTAATAAGACAAATTCTAAAGTGAAACTAATATCAAAAAAAGTTATTATTGCATTGTTAAGATAGTTGAAAAAAATTCCAATTATCGGTACATAGATGTAAAAATAAGTATCATGGAATTTTTAAGTACGTAATTCAAAGTTGAGGGGCGAAATAGTTATGAATCATGATTGTAAAAGATATAGGAGTTATTTGTCCACAAAATCGGTGCCAAAGAATTTTGAAATAGGTAATTTTATTGGGAGATTTGAATTAAAAAAATTAGTTAAGGATGATGTAATTCATCTTGCTTTTTTTTTTAATTTATCCTAAAATATTGTCCATTTTTCTTTTTGACATTATTTTCAATTTATAAATTATCTATTTTTCTTTTTGACATGATTTTCAATTTATAAATTATCTAGTATACTCCTATTTAATTTTATTTTATTAACTGCAATTTATAGTTTGCATACTATGTCATTAGCTATAATTTTTATAGTTTTAAAAATATTTAATTACTAATTTGTGGGTATAATATGAAAATTATAGTAAAAAATTTGTCCGTTCTTAATATGTGAAAAAATAAAAGTGGATAAAAATTATGGGATAGAATGAGTAGGATAATATTGTTAATTTGTGGAATTCCTATTAAAAAATAATTTTATAAATTAAATAAAAAAACTTAAGTAATGATACGCAACTTGACTTATGTGTACTTTTTATATGGAAACATTTAGACAGTGATATGATTACGTTAATTAATTCTTGTTGGTCTCAAAAAAGGTGTTACTATTTTGTTTTAATTAACCATTCGGTATTGAAATCTAATATTTGAACTTGATTGAATCAACTAAATTCGAATACGAAATATCTTTACAGGATAAGATTTTTTTGCATCTCCCCCTACGATGTGTTACTATTATACTGCTTTGAAATGTAATCAACATTTGAGCCTTTATAAACAGTATCACATTACCATGTGTTCCTGTAAATATCTAAAATCAAAATTTTCTGTTTTTATCTATCGTATTTTGTAAATAATAAATTAATAATACTGCCTCCATTTATTTTCTATTTTAAATTGCATATAATTTTTAGAAAATTAACATATGTATAATCTTGATTGTAAGCGAAAAATAATTGTCGCAACTGGAAAAGGTATATTTAACTAATATTTATACATATGCTGTTTACTTTAACAATTTAGATTAATTCATAATTCTTCGCATTCCCAACAATTAGATTACTATATGAATGTTGGAAAATTGTCACTGCACTCGGTGCATGCTATAACAACTCAATCGTCCGCGGATAACCTTTCAAATTTGCTCATCTTACAAATTCAGACGGATTACCGACGGAAACTTCCGTTAGTAAATTTAACGAATTGCCAATTTTTGCACCAAATTTTTGGATGGATTTTTTTTTTTTTTGCCTTGCCGACGAACAAAAATCCATGACGAATTGAAAGTTGTCTGTAAGCCGTTGGTAAATCACATTACCAACTGATTTTGGCAGTTTCCTAATAAAAATATTTACAAATATATAATAAAGTAGCTTTATCAACTCGTTGTTGGTAAAAATTATTTTTAATTATTTTTTTATCACTGCTGTTGGGTTAAGATTCTAGTTATAGTTATAATTTCACGTAAAATAATCAATACATTAATGCTCCATTATTTATCAAATAGTTTGATAATATCTCCCAAAAGATTGGACCTTTCCAAAAAAGATTGGGCCTCAAAGGCCAAGAGCCCAATCAAATCCTATACGAATATAAGCCTCCAAAGAGGCATCTCGTCACATGACATGACAAGAACATCACATTAATGCGACAATACAGCCCATATCTTCATCCAATGTCGCCCACCTACCCTAAGCCGAGTTGCTACAGCGCACGTCACATCACTGCCAATTGAGAAGTCCTTATAGGTACTTTAGAGCCTAACCGTCTAAGCATTATCGAGCCTTATAAATAGAAATAATTCGAAGAGTCTTAATAAGGCCAATCTGTCACTAGTATCTCTTTCCATTTACTCTCATTTCAAATAGACACTTCGTTGACTTAACTGTCGAAGCCTATCTTGATCTGATAGGATGCTCCGTTGCCTTACAGGTCTTGAGAAGCTCTTCATCGTAGGGTCCTTGCTCCCTTTCTTACTTTGATATAATCAAAAATATCATTTAATACTTTCGTTAAGAGGAATAGAGAGCCCTTATGAACAGTTTAGCCATCTCAAATGTGAAAATTATTTCGACAACGAACGAAGGAGGCCTAGATCAATCATTAAAACTAATGACATTGAGAGAACCCTCTCTGAAATCCCAGCATGCCACAACCTCCTGAACGAATTCGAAAGAGAATTCGTAGGTCATAACGAATCCACCCCCATCATAGTGAAAGACCTAAAAACCATCCTCAAGGACTTCAGTAAGAGTATCATGAAATCCATACATAGGAGAAGATGCTCTGAAAATACTATAAAAGAATCATAAGGAGAAAGTAGAGAAGGGATACAAGGTACCATGCCAATGCCTTATTGAATATCAAGAAGTCATTCGACCTCAAATCCGGGATCAGATCTCAAGTGCAAGAGGACAATAAAAGAAGTAAAGGAAAGGAAAAGATGTTCCAGGAAAGTAGAAGCCACTCCTAAAAAAATAATGCGGACATTACCTACAAGCGACCTATCTCGCCCCTCGTTTACCCGGTAGGAGATATAGGTCACGTATGCACACAAAACAATTCCATGCAAGTTGGACCAGAACTTGGAACGGGCCATAATGTTTTAAACTGATTTGATTTAATTTTTAAATAATGTTAAATTTTCAACTTTGATCTCCCAAAGTACCTAGTTGAATGTCTAATTAGAAGAATTTTTGAGAACACGCATGCTGTGTTTATTCTCAATTCCTCGTAGCATTATTATCAAATTATAATTTTGCGATTAAATTGGTATAAAAATATTGTTTTTATTATGGTTTAATCATAGGTCGGTGAATATCTCAGATCGTTCGTTATAAAAATATAAATTTTTTTATAATAACTTTGATAATTTTTACTATACAACCTAATTTTTGGAATTGTATTAGATTCAAAATCTTTTTTTTTTCAAATAATATTAAGACACTAATCTTAACCGAAATTTATCAAGAAATTTTCAATTATTTCATTACCTACTCGTAAAATCTTAAAGGTGAATGAATAAAATAACTTTTATTTAATACCAAAATAAATTAATTAATGGTCATTAGTATAGAAAAAGCCATGTAACAATGATGACCTATTGGGCCAGTGTAAATGTTGAGAAAAATAAATTCGGGCATCTTGAAAGTAAATGAATAGATACCGGGCCAAGTAAAATAAATGAAAAAAATAATTAATTACAAAATAGATTCGAAATCGAATTGATTTTTTCGATTAATTAAATTGATGGACTAAATCAAATTTTTTATTTTTTATATTTTTATTAATGATTATGATTTAAATTTTTAAGTACCGATTAATCATTATATATATATATATTATTTCTTTCTAAAATTTATGTAAAATAATATTTTAAAATATATTTAAATTATATTTTATTTTTATACTTTTATTTTTTATATTTTTTTTAAAAGTTATATAATATTTTAAATTAAATTTACATTAAGTCATTCTTTTTAATTATATACTAATATTTATATATAATATTTCATTTACTTTTATATTTTTTTATCATATATTGGTGTTCATATTTTACTTAATAGCATTTACTTATATTTTTTTGTATTTTAGAATTTATGTTATAACATTTAATATTATCCAAAATTTTATTTGACTTAGAATCAAGCATATTGATTTCCAACAAATATCAAATCTATTTTATAATATTAGTTATTGATTTATAAAATATGAATTTTGGCTAGCAAATTATATTTATTTCGTAATTTTTATATTAAATTATTTTGTACATTTAAAATTAAAATAAACTTTATCTATATTTTTTTATAATTTTATGTCATCAATTTTAAAGGCTAACCAAAAAATATTTGTTAATCAAACCGAAAAATTGAAATCGATGGACTGATTAACCGAATGTAATGGATTGGTTAATGATTAGTGATTTTAAAAAATCGATATTAATGTACTGTTTAATTTTTTTCTCATGAACTGATTAACTGATCCATGTTCACCCTTATCATTTAATTTGTAATTTATAGATGCCCTTTTGTTTTGTACCGAAAATTTAATCTGAATTCAAATGTAGACTACATTTTAAAGAAATTTAAAAATTTTAGGATCAAAGATCCAAAAATACACGAAATTTGATCCATCTTGAATTTTTAATCCAATTTTTTAATTAAATATTATGTTATATTATATTTATTTATAAATTATAGTTTAATTCTCTCTATACATATTACACCCTTCTATTAATATCTCCATTCTAATTTTTATATAACAAGTAGATTTAATTGAACAAAATTTAATTGTTTAAATTTGTGCAGCAAAATATGAAAAAATTGAAAAAATTAAAAGAATAATAATGAAATTGTATATGATAAATATTGTATTTTACTATTTGTGTTCTATGCATATTCTATTTCTTGATTTTTTTGCTTTATGCCCTAATCCGCCGCTATTTTGCTGCTTACGATTTATTCCCCGTTTTTCGTTGCTGCTGCTACTCTGCCATATTTTTTCAATATCTTTTGATAAAATCATTCTATCTCAAATCAAGGCATCTCCTTCATTTTTTTAGTAAATTTTTTCTGTTATAATTATCATTCTAAAATTTTATTTAATTTATTATTCCTTATACTGATTGAGATAGAGATGCAATATATATATATATATATAAAAGAATAGAGCACAGGGTTTTTATATAAATAAATATGCAAAAGGATACAAAATAATGTAATTTTATTAATAGTTCGATCAATTTAATTTTAGCTGTGTTTTGAATATTAAAAATTAAACCAAACTTATTAATGAAAATTTTAATTAAAAATTGAACTAATTAAACTAAAAATTGAATAAACTATATTGATTTATTTACGGTTGATTTCTTATTTTGATCCGATTTTGCAATCATAATTATAAGCTGAAACCCGATTCGATTAAAAATAACGACCAACTTAAAAAAAAGACTCAAAATGAAGCGACTTGATGGAAGAATTTTTTTTAACTACAATGCTGTTACATTCTAATCTAATTAAAAAAAAACAAACTTTACTCTGAAAAATAGAAATAAATATAAAATTATTATTACTCTAAAAATTGTATGAATTAGCTTGACAATGGTATAATTAGAAGTCTTTTACTTGGTTGTCGTTATTATTTTGAAATTTATTTTTAATGGCCATACTAAATTTGCTTTGTAAGATATTTTCATCCCTATACCGACTTTTCACTAAATTGATATGCTTAATCTCTTTATACCTTTTTTTTTTTACCATAATGAATTCTTTATAAATATTAGAAATTACGTATCATAAAGAAATTAATTAATTTGCATCTTAGGCCGCAATAAAGCTAATTATATAAAGGAATTTGCACAAAAATCACTAATTTTTTAAGACCTTTTTTACAATTATCCCTTTCATATATCTTTTAAATATAGAATTTTTTTTTATTTTTATTTTTAAAAATACCTCATTTTGAGAACCCTTTAATTTTTAATCATTATTAAAATATTTTCAGCAATCTACATATCCTACAAACGGGTTTCCATTTTTTGCATTCATCTTTTTTTTTTTTTTAAATTACAATTTTGACTTTTTTTTAAGGATTTATTATTTTTATTGAGATTTATATATTGCGATTAATTTATTCATTTTCTCGCAATATTTAAATTTATATTGGTTGTGCTGAAAGATTGCGATGTTAGAGATTGATGGCTTTAGAAATCAAATAAAAATTAATTAGTGATGGCGTAGATATTTTTTAATTGATGAATTTGGAACGAACATTGAATAAATCAAAAGAAAATTAATTACAAACAAAAATCAATGTAAAATTTGGTATACCAACTGATATATTTTATCATATTAAATTACAAAATAATATTTTAATAATTTATTAAAGTATACTAGTGACTACACCTCAGTATATATATAAATATACCGGATTGAAGGGTAAAAAATTTATTTTGAAATTTATACCTTATATCTTGAATTGCAGGGTGGGAATTTCATCAATTTATTTTTGTATACCTTGGCATACATAGGTGTACCAAATAAAATGGCGGATCATTTAACATTAAAATTTAGTATATATTGGCAGAATGAGATGTACCAAAGTCAAGATTATGCAGTTCTGGATTTTTTACTCATCTTTAATTCTTCACACAGCCTTAATTCTTTAAATGGATTTGATAAATGCTAATGTTTACGTTCTCTACCATGGATTTTTCAATTCTTATTTTGATTTTAAAAAATAGTTTTAAAGGAGTTTTCATAAGATAAAAGTTAATTTCATAAAGCAATATTTTTAAAAATGTAATTTTTCAAAACATAAATTTAAAATTTTTTAATTGATTGTGTATCTTTGAAAAGTAAAGTTGAAAAATGGAGTATAATTTTCTCTTACAAATGGTGTAGAAAGCAGGAACGATGGATCTGAAATTTGGGCCTAGTATATTGATCTTGGTCAAGGCACAAACAATAAATGATTACACTGAAGCCTTGTGTTCCATTCCATCAATGTAAATTTTTTATATTCCAACCAATTTAGTTTCTACTTGCTCGGTCCAATGTGTTTGCCATGATGGACTTTTGCAACTTTACGGATAATATATATATATATATATATATATAATTTAATGTTTCTTTAATAGATAATATTTGCTGGATTTTATTTGGATTAAAGTCTGGTTGATTTTTATATATGGGTTTTAATACGTTTTTTATGGGATCAATTTTATCAATGATTACTAGACTTACGTCTAATCGTCCAAAAATAACTGACTTATTTTTTGTAACTTAAATGTTACTTAATTTATCATCTTTTTATAAAAAAATTATTTTAATTGATTTTCGATAATAATTCTTACCGAAATATTGACGTGGCACGTTACATCATATACATGGATATACGTGACACGATACGTTAGCAGCCACATCATCGAAAGAGGCCATATATATCCAGATATATGACATGACGTACTGATATATAGTGTGATATGGCCTCTTTTGATGACGTGGCTGCTGATGTATTATGCTACGTGTATCTAGATATATGACGTGGCATACCACCTCAGCATTTCAACAAAAATTCTCGTCGAAAATCGGTCAAGATGATTTTTCTGTAAAAATATGATAAGTTCAGTGATATTTAAATTACGAAAAATAAATCAATTAATTTTGAATAATTAGTCATAAATCTAGTAACTATTGATAAAATTGACTCTTTTTTTTATGTAAGTTTGGGATGGTTTGGTATTTCTTTGGCTTTTTATTATCATATCTAGTTTTTTTTAACCCAAATAATATTGGAAAAAAAGCAAGCAAATAAGAAGGCTCTAATCTTCATCGATAGATCTTTCTGTATATCCAAACAAACGCCTAACTTTTTTATTGAATAAAAAAGTACTTTCTCCGTTCTTTTTTATATGTTACTTTTGAGTAAAATTTAAATTCTATTTATTTGTCGCTTTTAGACTTTAAATATAATTTAATTTGCTTTTTCAATTTATTTTTCTTTCCCAATAAAGTTAGAACCAATCAGATTTGATAATTTAGTCTTAATTACGTAATTTAATACCAACTTTAAGTTTATTTATTATTTTTTAATCCTAGTGAAAATAACAAATGTGACTGATAAAAAAGAACGAAAAAAGTATCAACGTAAAAAATATATGAAAGATAAAAGGGATGTAATCAAGAATACTGGTTATCAAAAGATAAGAAGCCCTAGCAAGTGGGTAACTATCTTATTAGCATTCCTTTGATGTCAAAGGGAAGTCTTATTAGCAATTTCTTCAAGATCAAAAGGAAAGTCAAATTATGAAAACTATTTTTCATGTTAAGAGAATCTTTAACAATTTTTTTCAAATTCAAAATCGCTTCCACAAAAGTTGCTAAGAGCATGGTACCATACAAGAATATCCTTTCCAGAACAATCTAATATTTACCGATTTTGACTTTTTAAGTAATTTACATGAAATGTCAATATTTCTTTTTGTATTTTTAACTTTGTTTTTTCAAAAATGCTCTCAAGTTACATTTTAGCTACATCGATATATATTTATATTTTAAAAATACCTTATTTTTAAGTTTAACTATTTTCACATTTTTAAAATGCCTTATTTTCATATCCATTTTATTTGATTTTCATAAATTTGTTCTATACAGCCAATCTAGGTGAATGTTTGTGCAAGTTACATATTTTAACTTGGTAACTCGCGAGCAATTCATATTCTGAAGGATCTTGTTAAGTTTCATGAGCTAGATTTTATTTTTCTTGTTGAAACCTTGTGTAATTAGTCACTTATTAATAAAATTAAGCTTTCTTTGGATTATGATGGGTGTTTTGCCGTTGACAATTTGGGCATATTGGTGTACTAGCTTTTATTTGGAGGTATAATAAAGTGTCAAGTTGTTGTGTTACTCTCAGCATTTTATAGATCTCGAAAATGTTTCATCAAATGCTCCTCATTAGAGATTACCAGGCTTTTATGGTCACTGAAACATAAATCAGAGAGTTATTTTTTGGAGTCTTATTCAAACCTTGGCTCATTCTTCTTTTTTTTTTCCTTGGTGTTGTTTGGGAGACTTCAATAACTTGCTAAACTCTAATGAAAAAAGAGGAGGCCAACCTTACCACTCTGTCCTTATTGAGGGATTTAACGAAGCCATCAACGATGCAGGGCTTGTGGATTTGGGTATGGAAGGGCATCCTTTCACGTGGGAGAAGAGCAAGGGCACTGATTTTTGGATTGAAGAGCGACTAGATCGTGCTTTTATTAGCCCCAATTGGATTGATCTCTTTAAAAATTACAGAGTTAAGTATTTAGGTTACTCTTCTTCAGACTGTAGCCCACTTTTAGTCTCTCCCATTGTCAATTGAGGTAACCATAACTCTTTTTCTCCTTAAACTTTTAGATTCGAAAATTCTTGACTTAGAGACTGTAATTTGCTTGATGCGATTCATTTGGCCTCAAATGGCAAAAATATGCATAATCTTAGTGAGAAAATTAGCAATTATGCCTTAGCTCTTCAAAATTGGGGTGGAGGTGGTATTTTAAAGGATTTAACTCTTCAAAATTGGGGTGGAGGTGGTATTTTAAAGGATTTAACTCTTCAAAATTGGGGTGGAGGTGGTATTTTAAAGGATTTTCAATCTAGATTAAAGTTGTGTAAGGCTACTATGAATAGGTATCGTAGTGGGCAGGATCCGTATTCAATTTAGAGATTCGATTCGACCAAGAGAGATTTCTTTGATGTGTTAAACCAAAAAGAGATTTTCTAGAAGAAACAAATAAAATTGTTTTAGTTAAACGAATAATATGTGAATTCAAATTACTTCCATAATTATGCCTCAAAGTGCAGGAGGAAAAATAATGTTGAGAAATTGAGAGATGAGGAGGGCAACTGGATTAATTGGGAGACAGGCTTAGGTGAGCATATCTTTAATTATTCTTAATAGCTTTTTACTTCTCAGCACACACATAAGATGATGAGGCTATTGATTATATTTCTTCTATTATATTTTGAATGAGCAAAACCAGTGGCTTATATCCCTTCACCGAAGATGATGTTAAAGAAGCTTTCTATTAGCATTATTGGGGTATTGTAAGCCATGACATCTCTAAAGCATTTATCTTTGCTAGATAGCTCAAATGATACAACTATAGTTCTCATCCCAAAGAAATAGAGAGTTGAAGTTTTTGCTTATTTAAGGCTAATCTCGCTTTGTAATGTATTGGATAAAATTATGGTAAAGATGTTAGCCAACATAATGAAGTTTGTTCTGCCATCGGTTATTTTTAAGAAACAAAGTGCTTTTATAGCAGGCAAGCTCATCACGGACAACACAATGATTGCTTATAAAATTCTGCATGCTCTTTGTAGGAAACAACAATAGAGAAAGGGGTTTACAGCTTTGAAAGTGGATATGAACAAAGCCTATGATTGCATAGAACAGGCTTATTTGGCTAATTATATGAGAAAAATGGGCTTTCAGAAAGGCTGGATAAATCTTATTATGATGTGCATCTCTTCTGTAAAATTCTTTGTTACTCATGGTAAGCATAATTCTGGTCCTATTTTTCTTCGTAGAGGTCTTCGCCAAGGGTGCCCCCTGTCACCATATCTTTTTATTATCTATGCATAAGGTTTAACTTCTTTGTTGAATAAAATGAAAACTCAAGGTTCTATCTATGGAGTTTTAATTGCTCAAAGTGCCCATCAGTATCCCATTTACTGTTTGCTGACAACAGTTTTTTCTTCTTCAAAGCAGAACAGGTGAAGCTCACTCTATGAACAAAATTTTTAAGGTGTATGAGAATGCTTTTGGGTAAATTATAAATTTTAATAAATCCTCAAATAATTTTTAGCTCCAACACTATCTAAATTGCTAAGGATAATGTTAGAAATATTTTAAATATTTTGTTTGGGCTCAGAGCAAAACTTTTACTTGGGGATGCTGTTATGTGTGGAGAAAAATAAAATATGGCATTTGGCTTTATCAAAGACAAGGTTCCTAGAAAGCTATAAGGCTAAAATAAGACTCTTCTTTCTCGAGTTGGCAAAGAAATTCTAATTAAAACTCTGGCCCAATTGCTCCCTAATTACACTATGACTGCATTTTGATTGCCTATTATTTTATGTTTTGAGATAAAAAAATTTATTTAATGCTTTTTGGTAGGTATCGATAGGAGTAGGTAATAGAGGTATTCATTGGCAGAGTTGGGTTAAACTTTATAGGTTTGAGATTTAGAACTCTCTATGAGTTTAATCTTACAATGATAGGTAAATAAAGCTTGGTGTCTTCTTACTAAACCTAATTTTTGGTTTTTTGTCTTTTCAAGACTAGATATTTTCCTATTTGCTCTTTCCTTGAAGTAGATATTAGAAATAATCCTAGCTATATTTGGAGAAGTTTATGGGCAAACCAGGGTCTTTTGTAGGGATATGCAGAATCGAACCAAAATTGAGAACTGAACCGAATGAACTTTGATTTGTTTGGTTCGATTATTTTGATTTTTGGTTCTCGATCGAAGTAAAAGATCGATTTAATTAATTCGGTTTGATTTTGAAATTGAAAAATCAAAGGAACCGAACCAATCAAAGTTTTCAAAACTCATCATTTTGCTTATATATATATATATAGCATCCCTTTCATTTCTTCCTTTCTTTATGATTCAGGATTAAAATCCCTAGCCCTACACACGCAGCCATCAGCTCTTCCTTTCAATTCTTCACTTCTTTTGTCCTTCTCCTTTGATTCTTCTTGCCATGGTAAGTATCTATCTCCTTTGTGCTTTAGCTAAAGCTATAAGTCCTTCTGCTTCTTTTTGCTTTGCATGTAGCTTTCCATTTTGCAACTTGTTGATGAGTATAGAATGTTGCTTCTACTATTGCCTTCTATGTTGCTTCTTGTTTCTCTTTTTCGTATAGAATTGCTTCTAATTCTTTTTGTTTCTTGTATAGCTCCCAGTTTGCTTCTTGCACCTTAATTTCATTTTATAGATATAAAAAGAAATTATTTTAGTGATTTAAGTTGTTATTTACCATGGATATAATAGATTAAAAGAAATTGCTAATTTTGATTTTTGAATAGTTTTAGAAAAGAAGGAAAAAAATAGATTAAAAAAGCTTTAAGAATAAAATCAAGTGGATAAGAATTACTTAAAGTTATATTAGAGAATAAGTGGTATATTTTGCAAGTAACCATATTTAGAGGTTGATTGAATGAACTGAAGGATGCTTCCTTGAATTCAAAATTATACTTGTGCCAAATTATGTCTATTTGGTTTATGGTCAGTATTCTGCGTGTGCAAGCCTTCGGATGATTTGCTATGCTGTTGCGATGAATAGGATTCTTTATGGCATCCTTGTGGCATTTATTTAAGTTATATTAGAGAATGAAAGTGGGGAATTGTGATTTAAAATTGTCGTTAAATATTTTTCTGTGTTTAGTTTTCTACTTATGTTGGTGTTTTGTCTGTTTATCTTGTTTAAGTTATTGTGTACAATTATAAGAAATTGAAATTGGCATTTAAATTCTTTAATTTGTTGCTATTTCTTCTTCACATTTTAATAACTTGTATTGATGAAATTGAAATCGACATTTAAAGTCTTTAATTTAAGCTTCAAACAGAAGCCGAAAACACTTATTATAAACCACTACTCTTTAATTTTCAGCTTGAACAATATGTGATGCCTGCCATTTCTCCTATAAAATGGTGCATACTTAGTTTTATTTTTAGTCATCAAAGGATATGATAATCTCACTAAAGTGGTTCATACTTATTAGAAATAGTCTTTTGATTCAATATGTGAAGAATAAAATGGTGCATACTTATTAGAAGTGGTCTTTTGATTCAAAGGATATGATTATCTCATTAAAGTAATCAAACAGTTGCATTATTACATTAAAAATAAACCACCACAGCACATGCATAACTCCACCAACCATTTCAATGCCACTGTTAGTGTTTGGTCCCAATAAAATGGTGCATACTTATTTTTATTTTTATCTTTTTGATTTTAGATGATTAAAAAAAGTCATTAGTTATACTTATTTTTATCTTTTTGATTTAGGCTTCTGTCAAGATAAAACTCATACTTCTATTACTTAAGATGAGATACAACCTCCCAATATTGAAGATCCTTTTGAACCAAATAGTATTTGGTTTTCAATTCTTTTGTATTTTTTTTTACACTTTAGTTGAATTTATTTAATTATTGTTCATTTATATGGATGCAGATATAAGAGTTTGAATATGTGAGAAGAATATATGTAAATTATGTTGTATCAATGTAAATGTATGCATTTTTTTTAAGTTGGAGGATATTGAATGTATTTTTAATTATGGATTATGTTGTATTTATTTTTAATGTATATTTTTAGAGTGATTTTTAGTTATGTTGTATGTATTTTTAACGTATATTTTTTAGTGTAATTTTTAAGTTATGTTGTATATATTTTTATTTTGTTGGATATGAGAATCCATTTAG
>CM075811.1:45184994-45319994 GCA_037975025.1 Excoecaria agallocha
ATGCCTTTATATGTAGGGATGCACATTATTTGGCCACTCCTGCTCCTCCCGCCACTGCTACAATAGTTTCTGCTGCTACGGTCATTCTTGTTTCTCAACAAAAGCATTAAATGATAAAGCGCATAATGTCTTTATCTTAGAAAGGAGAGTCGGCGGTTGTAGCTTCCAATCGGATGGCTGAGTCCTGCAAGAAAGTGCGTCCGGTCGGACCAGACCTTAACACTCCAAAACTTAAGTTAGTAGCTTGCTAGAGAGAGTTTAGAGAGAGAATTTCAGATTTTCAATATCTGAAGTCATTGTGCATTAGGCTATTTATAGGAAGAAGAAGGGGTGCACTTGAGTGCTAGTAATGTGATAACTGGATGTCAGAGCAAGTGAGCGATGAAATGACAAAAAGTAAATGGGGGGACATGAGTTTATCGTGTCAGTGGATTGACTGAGGTGTTGTCCCATTAGTCCGGCCGGACATGACGTGGACCTTTCCTTGTCTTGTGGCTTATACTTTGGGCTCATCCCTAATAGACTTTAAATGCTGTCAAGTATAGTGGGCTAACTGTCTGAACCTTAAAAAATATTATTTTCATGATTATATATATATATATATTATTTTTTATTTTAAACTATTACTTTTACTTTGACATTGAAATTAAAAAAAATAAATAAATAAAATAATTTGATTTTTTAAAAAGATGGAGTTGTTATTTATTTATTTATTAAATGAATTATGACTTTGCTTTCGTGGTTGGACTTTTTGAAATTTAGCAAATTGTGTGGTGGATTACGACTTTAAAATGAAAAGGCTTACTGTAAGACTTTGGTTAAGGGATTGGGCAGGAGTGGTGGTGAACCAGAACGTGACACTCACATTACTTCGTGCTTTATGAAATTTGAAAACTTTGCCATTTGACCCCAAATTCCATACGTAAACGCGTAATAAATAACTATATGAAATCAAAATAAAATACTCAGCTTTGAGTGTTTCATATTGTTTCCCTTTTCTGTTCATACACTCAACATTTTACCCATTTAATTGATAATAATTGGTTCACTAAGGTGTTTGGTAATAGTTGTTTATTTTTTAAAATTTATAAACAGTTTAATTTTTGTTATTTATTTATTTATTTTTTAAAAAATATTCTAATATCTATTAATACATATTATATATATAATCTAATTATTAATATTAAATAATAAATATTTAAATAAAATTCAAAATTTAAAATATATTACATTAAAAAAAATTATATATGGTGGGTAGCGATGATAAAGGCAGAAGTAGCGACGATAGTAGCAGTATGGTGGTGATAGCACCAGCAATAATTCTGGTGGTGGTGGCGATGACAGTAGTAGAGATGGCAGTACAGTGACAGTAATAGCGATGATGGCGATTGGCAGTAGCAGTGATGGCGGTGGCAGTAGCGATGGTGGTTGGCGGCAAAGATGGCAGCGACAGTGGGTGGCGGCGGCAAAGATGGCAGCGACAGTGGTGATAGCGGCAACGGTGGTAAACGATAGTGATGGTGTGGTGGTAGGTGACAATAGTAAGTGGTGGGCAATGGTGATGGTAAAGATGGTAGCGACGATGGTGGTGGTAGTGATGGTAGCGACAATAAGTGGTGATGGCGGCGACAGTGGTGGCGACGGTGTGTGCAGTGGTGATGTGATAGTGGTGGCGTGTGGGTGGTGGCGACGGCGACAGTGTGGTGGCGGTGTGGTGGTGGCGACGGCGACAGTGTGGTGGCAGTAGCAGCGGTGGTGTTGTGATGGTGGCGGTGGCGACAGTAGTAGTGATCGGTGGTAGCGATGGTGATAATAAGTATGAAGTAATTAAATTATTGATAAAAATAAAACCATATAAACCACAATTTTTAAAAATTTTTATTTTTATTTTTTATTATCAAAATTACTTCTTAAATTTTTGTAAAAATAAAAACGGAAATAAATTTGTCAAACATGATTTTTGTTTTATTTTAAAGAAAAAAAAATCAAAAATAAAATCGTTTCCGAACGCATTCTAAGATTTTTAATTTTTATTTTTATTCTCAAAATCACTTTTTAAATTTTGTAGAAATAAAAACGGAAAAAAAATTTATCGAACAATGTTTTTGTTTTATTTTTAAGAAAAAAAAAACAATAGGATATTTTTGAGGTTCAATAATTTACAAACGTACTTAAGCCAAAATGGGGAACGTAATGAAGATTAAAGTATACTTTCTAAACCAAAAATAAGGGCAAAGATGGCCTAATGATTTCAGAATGAAACAAGAAGAGGTGGGCCAAAGCCCGCTTATGGCCCACCAAATCATTGACACATCATTAATCGAAGCCCACTCAATGTTAGACCACGTAAGATCCTAAAATTCCAATTTGCCCTTTAAATTTCTCTTTTGCGTGTGATATCCCCTCTCTCTCTCTCTCTCTCACTCTTCTGAATGCCAATGTGCCATTTGCATAATCTAAAGCTTTTAAATCGGATTGTAATTAACAAATATAAATAATCACACCGAGTTAAATGACTCTTTCTTGTCCTCTCTGCTTCCTCTCTGGCTTGGCTTTTTAGCCGGCCTTAAGGATCTCATCACTCTTTGATCTTTTTATTGAGGATTCAGTCCAAATTCTTAATTAAATCTCATGTTATTTTGGGGTCATAATTTCTTTCATTGTTGCTTCTTATCTGGGCATCGACAATTACTGTTTCTCACCTGAACATCACGTCAAGTTTCATCCTTTTTGAATTTTTACCTGGTGGGGCGATCTGGTTTTGGGTGTAGGTTGGTGCGTCTGATTTGTTTTTGTGCTCTGGATCGATTAACGGTGGTGGGATCTGAAAGATAGAGTTCTGATTGAAATTTTTCTGGGTTTGAATTTGAAATGATCTATTTCCATAGCTCATCTCGGTCTGCAACTCGGTCGACCAATCAGCAACACCTATGGCAAATTCTGAGTTGTATCCGAAATCAAGGAATAATAATCAATTGCACAAGAATAGAAAGACAAATAATCATCTTACAAACTGTTCTAGTATCCCTGTCTGTACCAGATCTCGATCGGCTGTTGTTGATGTTGTGATATTGATTGCTGTTATTGGTGCTTGTGTGGCTTCTTGTTGTTTCCGTACATCAGTTTGTAACCACCAATTTCTTTGAATTTGTTGGTGTCATTCATTATGTGGTCAAAGAGGAGATTATGAGAAATCCGATCATATATGCATCTATAGGAGTTGGTACTTTTTGCTCTGCAATTGCTGCTTGGATAGTTCTTATATGTACAACTAGGAAATGTGGAATCCAAATTGTAAAGGCCTAAGGGAAGCGGCAGAATTTGATATTCAGCTTGAGACAGAGGACTGTGTGAAGAACTCTAATGGTACTTTGGTGAAAGATGGGGTGAAAAGGGGCTTATTTGAATTGCCTCGTGATCACCATCGCGAATTGGAGGCTGAATTGAAGAAGATGGCACCACCTAATGGAAGAGCAGTTCTCATTTGTCGAGCAAGGTGCGGATGTTCTGTTGGGAGATTGGAAGTTCCAGGACCAAAGAATCACAAGAAGATCAAAAAGTAGGACTCTTTTTCAATGTTTGTTAATTTTATAGGGAGGATATAACCAATACAGGAGTAGAATCATAAGGGAGAGAGGAGTATCTTCTCCAATCGATCTTCTGAGGAGCTGCTTTGTCGTTAAATAAGCTCATGGCAATAAGTAGTAAGGGATTTATATATATATATATACACATTTCCTTTATAGTGGAGAATATAAGAATCCTTTCTTTCATGATATTTATTTAGTATTATGCAACAATTTTTTTCTTTTGAATCCAGTCTTAGATTTACCTTTTATTTTTGTTTAAACACTTTGCATCATATTACGATAATTGTTTTTTGATGAAGTTCCCACATGTTTATTTGTGAGTATCAGATTGGTGTCTAAAACACACTAACTAAAGTAACTAGTGTAGAATATCTTGTAAACATACAAGACTTAACTTCCAATAGAGGAAATTGGAAAGCATTATCCTACGTGAATTACGTTGCTGCTAGGCATGAGGCTCTGGCTACTAATTGAGCAACTTCGAATCATGAATCTTGGTCCATGATACTCCATGATTTAGAGTCCTTATAAGAGATCATGCTTCTTCTCTTCTACTCTGAATAGCTTAAGACCTGGACAGCAGTGCATGTGTTTGTTGCTGCACATTTTATTCTTTGATAAACAGAAGTTTGGCTGCGCATCTCTTATGATTGTCCTATTCAGATTAGGGGAAGATAGAAAGTAGAAAATGAAAGAATCAAAGGAGGACTGGGGCTTCTGGACAACAATTTCCAGGTGGTTGTGTAAATTTAGAGAAATTGACTGCAGTTAGTAACATTGAGTACTTATCATGAGTTTGGAGAAAATAAATCACAGAACTCCTCTTTCTTACCCTTTTTTTAGTGGATCCACAACTTTATTTAAATTGTCTCTTATGTTGATTCCTTACGCAGCAGCTAGTGATTGCTATTTGAAGATGCGTATTTGGAATTGTATGGTACATATATCCTGCTTATAGTTGTGAACGAAATAACTTGTCTAGTTCCAATAGTTATTGATTGGAAGATTCCAGCAACTTCTCCCAATATATCTCATGTTTATTTGTATGCAGGCTGATTTCCTTGTATTATAGTATATTGAACTGAATCTTTTTTTGAATCCTGCATTAGAATCTTTTTTCTGTGTCTTTCCAGTTAGTGGCATTTCCTTACAAAGCATAGTTGATGTTTATGTGCTAGCTGTTCTGTTTAGCCTGCCAGTGAACCAAGGATCTTGCAAATTCTGATAAAATGACTGTTTCTTTGTGAATGAAGCAATCATTTGTCTCATAATTTTATTCTGTTTTTTACCTTTAATGATTTTTAACCTTTCGTTTGGTATTTGGTTTCTGAATATCTTGCTCAGTGCAATGTTATGAATTAGATGCGTACCGTAAGTTGTATTTCTTTCAAATATTCTTTTTTACTGACATTGTCTGTTGGAAATAAAACGATATTCTGATTATTTATGGAATGTATTACCTAAAGATCCAATTATAGTTGTGATTGCAAGCATCAAAGTTTCTTCCTGGTTCCTGGTTTGCTCTATGATAAGACCATCATATTGGCATATATTCATCTCAGAAGGATGTCTAAAACGCAGAACGAGATAGGATTTAGTGAATTTGGGAAATGGAAGATTAATAGAAATTCTTATACTGCTGATGGGAGTGGAAATAACTTCTTTTTTGTAAGCATGACCGTTGTAACTTTTTAGATTCTATACCTGAATTTCACTACCAGAATCCTAGTTGACAGGGAATAGACATCAAAGAAGATGAATGGCAAATATAGGACAAACTGGGGGCGGCCAGAAACCCGATATGAAGTCAGGATGATGAGCAGTTATCCTTTCTATGGATCTGTCGCAGTGATGTAGAAGCAAGAAAAACAAATGTCATAGCTTACTTCATTCTTCCTTAGACTTTATGGTTCTGATCTCATCTTATCTAGTTAAGTAGGTAGAGAAGAGGGATTAGGTTGATAAGCATTAAAATACATTAATATCATTATTTCTTTGTTCTAATTAGTTATTTCAGTCTGACAAAATTTCAACATTGATTATTTCATTAGTAAAATTAAACAAGCCATTACATAGATTTATTTGATTCAATTTTAATTTTTTAAGGATGAAATTAGTTCATCAAAACATGAGAGACTTATTTAATTATTCAGATAAATTCGAGGGGCTTATTTAGCCTTTCAGCGTATATATAAATAAATGAATGGTCCTTAAACTTATGGTATTTATTGTATTAAGTACTTATTTTTCTATTTTGTTCTTTTCAACCTCTAAACTATTATTTTTGTTTGGTTGAATTCCTAAACAATAATGCATAAATGGAGGACAATTTTGATAGATAACTAAGAGCGGAAAAGTAAAACAAAAATAAGTGTTAAAAATGCAATAAAAAAATAAAATTCAAATTTTCTGGTTGCACAAGTGATGATGGTTCCATCAAATATTATACATAGTTGGGCCCCTAACTATACAAAACATTTTTGCGAAAATTGTATAGAATACCATTTTTATTGGTCAAATTTTAAAAATACCTCCTTTAAGTCAAACTTTACAAATAGCTTTCTTCACACAAAAATTTTAAGTAAATTACAAAATAACGTAAACTACTTGATAAAGCACGAATTGTCTTTATCTGTAAGAAGGAGAGTTGGTAATTGAACGGATTCGATCGGATGAATGAACTTGCAAGAAAGAGCGTCCAGTCGGACCCAGACATCAGCTATTTATAGAAGTTATTTGGAGGGTTACTTGAGTACTTTGGGGCGTGATAGCTGGCAATTGGAGCAGGTGAGCGGTAATATGACTGGGAGCAGATGAAGGCATAGGCGTTTACTTGTGTCAGTGGACTTACCAGGACAGCATGTCCCATAAATCCGATCGGATACCATACATTTTTGTCTTGTCTTTCAGCTTACACTCTGCCTTTTAGTTGATGGGCTTTGGGCCTTGCCAAGCATTATTGGGCCGATTTAATTGGGCCTTTGGAGATGTTTTTTCCATAGCTATCACTTGTCCTCCCTCTAAAAGGTCCGACCGGGCGATATAAGCTTTTTGGCGGGATTTTTGAATTTTTGGAGGTGCGAACTGATGAGTTGCGTCCGTTCATTTCAGACACCCGTTATGCATTTAATGCCTGCGTGCATGCCGAGGGCGATGCTTCACTCTTCGTACATAATAATGGATTGGAGACACATGGCGATCATCCAGCAGGGAGGCTTGTTGGAGAATTCCAGAAGCATTATGCCTATAAATAGGTAAGCCTGAGGTGAAAACTGCCAGATGAATTTGAAATGGAGAAAATCCTTCACATTTTAGGCTCGAGATTGACGTCGAGCCTAGCAGACAAATTTGATGGAGATCAAATAGGTGTGCTTCACATCTTGGGCTCAGGATGAATGTCGAGCCTAGTGAAGGAACTTAATTTGTTAATAAATGGATTTCAACTTTCGCATATTCGGCTATTTCAAGCCCAACGGATAAGTTGTACCATATTGATTTATCGATCGGGATGTGACATCGATCGAAATTAGGTCCTTAGTCTTAGAATGACTGGAATAGAAAAATCAACCAAGAAGAGATATTGATTGGAGATTGAGTTATCCGGTCTGCGCTTTGGCGGTTGAATTATAGTGACCGATTAGGGAGAGGCCTACAGGCATCAGAGACCTCATCTCAAACTCCCAATGGTAGAAAATATCTTTTTGATCCACGCTGAGGCTGTAGAAGGATCCAACCCGAAGGTCATTTTGTTGGAGAAGGAGTTAATACATTTAATTAAACGACAAGTAGTAAATTCGTGAGTTTGGACACATACCTGTCTTTAAGCTTTTTTTTTTGCTTCGTGGAGACACTTATTTTATGCGTATCATAAGGTTTAAGGGAGTTATCCGCTTATGGAGAGTTACCCGTTTGGAGAAACCTCGGTCGGGATGTCAGTATCGACCAACTAGAATTAACATGGCAACCTCAGGAGTTACCCGCTTATGGGGAGTTACCCTTTTAGAGAAACCTCAGTCGGGATGTTAGTATCGACCGATCAAAATTAACATGGCGACCTTAGGAGTTACCTGCTTATGGAAATTTACCCATTTAGAGAAACCTCGATCGGGATGTCAGTATCGATCGACCAAAATTAACATGGCAACCTTGGGGAAGGACTTAGATATTGCACCTAAAATGAAAATAACAAATTTGCAAGTTGAGGCACATACCTTGTCTTTATGCCTTCCTTGTAGAGTCCCAGGTCAGCAAAATTGAAAATTATTTGACTTCATGCTCATGTTGCCTTTGCTTAACGTAGGCGACGACTCAGCACAGTCTTCATGGAGAAATATCTGGTACGAAGCTTGTCTTGGCAACTTTCCAAAATCCAGTTGGCAGGATGGCTCCGCTTTGAGTTTGTGGCCGATTGCCTTTGTTGTCTCCCCTTGTGTGAGGCTTCCTGGGATAATTGATTTCCTTATGTTTTTCCTTTAATCCGCTACGGAACCCGATCAGGGCTGGTGTTGAGTGAGGCGAACATCAGGGCCTGTTGTTTGGTAGTCCATTCGGACATATCTCACTAGATCATTTTTACTTGCCCAGCTCTCGTGGAGCGATGGCTTTGTCTGGCCTCGTCGTTATCCACTCGAATACGGGAGTTCATTCGGATGATCGCCCGTCCGAGTGTTGCATTCTATTCGCGACGTTAGTCCCTTTTCTCCTGCTGGACCTCTATGCATAATCCAATTGTATGTATTGACGACCTCTTTTCGTCAAGTCGAAAAAGCTATTAGGCGGTCTTGTTATTAATGACTCAAATAATGGGCGATCGATAGTTTCTCCAGCCAAGGCAGTCGTCGCCAACTCTACGCTTACATTTCTCACCTCAGACATGGTGAGTTGAAATTTATCGATGTAGTCTCTAACATTTTTATCGGTCTTTTGGTACAGGTTGTATAGGTCGTTAACCGACTTAGGCGCCTTTGTCTGTACAACGAACCATGATAGGAATAGCTCTTTGAGTTGTCTGAAGGAGGTTATTGATTCCTGAGCCAGCTCATGGAATCAATTTAGGGCATCTCCTCCTAAGATGGTAGGGAAGATTCTGCAGGCGATCCTTTCATCATAGGTGTAGACCTGCACTTTTGTCAAAAACTCAGCCAGATGGACGGTGAGGTCAGTCTTACCTATGTATTTGTCAATCACAATGTCTCTCCACCTAGGAGGCAAGCTGGACTTTTCAATCTCTATACAGAATGGAGAGGCAGTATTCTTACAAGTATTACCTTCGAATACGCCTTCTTTGAGACTTGCCAAGCCGAATTGCTTGAGCTTTTTCTTGAACCATATATCTTCCTTGTGCTCAGTGGAGGTAAACTCTCTTTTCAATCTTTTGGAGTGGCTGCAATTCGGGGTGTTCGTGAAAGGCAAACTATCTCCGATAAGTGGAGTGGAGGATCTATTAGAGCTATAGGAAAAGTCTTGGACGAGGGAGGTTATCCCTTTGCCTTTGTTATACTTGTTCGGGGTCCTAACACCCATTCTACCACCGTCTTGAGCTCGAGGCTTTTTAATGGAGATTCTTTGATTTCTCTTTCTTCTGAAGTTTTTATTTATGAAGTCTTGTTCGTGGGCTCTTTCAGAAGTTCTGGGCATTTTACCTTTTTTATTATCTGAATAATGCTGTTGGCAAAATCGTTAAGGAGGGAGCGCATATCCTTAAAAGTGATGGGTGTATTTTTCGGTTGCTGCAAGATGTCATGGTTCAAGATCGGGAGGAGGTTGTCCCTATTTGAGGGCCTTTGAGATCTCTCTCTTCTCCTTGCTTGTCTAGATTTGCCATGACCATCGTTGTTGTGGTCATGTTCTTCGGATGTTGCATACTCAGTGGATCTTGAACTGGCCATATCTCTTCTAGTAGAGATCTTCAAGGGCTCGCTTTAGTCGAAGCTCTAGGCCGTCCTATTCTCTCAACGAAAGCACCAAATGATAAAACACGAATTGTCTTTATCTATAAGAAGGAGAGTTGGCGGTTGAACGGATTCGATTGGATGAATGAACCTGCAAGAAGAAGTGCTCAGTCAGACCCGGACATTAGCACTCCGAAGCTTAAGTTAGTAGCTTTTAGAGAAAGAGTGCTTAGAGAGAGAGAGAGTCTCATATATTCAATACCTAGAGCCATTGTGTTTTAGGCTATTTATAAAAGTTGTTTGGAGGAGTACTTGAGTACTTTGGGGCACGATAGCTGGCAATTGGGGCAGGTGAGCGGCGATGTGACTAGGAGTAGGTGAAGGCATGGACGTTTACTTGTGTCAGTGGACTTATCAAGGCAGTACATCCCATCAGTCTGATAGGATATCATGCCTTTTTATTTTGTCTTCCAGCTCATACTCTATCTTTTAGTTGATGGGCTTTGGACCTTGCCAAGCGTTATTGGGCCGACTTGATTAGGCCTTTGGAGATATTTTTTCCATAGTTATCACTACTATATAAATGAAAAACTCAATATTAGATAATTTAAATAATGAATATCCAGAATTAATTAAACAATTGGAAAAAATAGAAAATATAAATATGACAAACAGAAGATTAATACAAAATATTCAAACACAACTAAGTCCAAATGTGGAACTAATCAAAAATTTATTAAATCAAATAGATAATACAAATAATTTAGAATTAATAAAATATAGAATCTTAAATGAATTAAATTTAGAAAATAAGATTTTAACTATTTTAAATCAGATAAAATATTTATTAGAATATATTGCTAGAAAAATGGGACATAATGAATAAAAAATGGACAAAATAAGAAATATAAATGGATATACATATGATGAACTATTTTATCAAATAAACAATAATTTAAAAATTATAAACCAAAATATAAGAACCATGAATAACAAACAATATAGTTTTACAAATACCTTATATGGAGATGATAATTATAGTGGAGGAAGTTTAAGTTTACCATCTAACATATTTAAGAAATGTAAATAAGAAAATACCGAAGATAAAATGGATAAAATATTTAATTTATTAAAAAAATTAAAGAAGAAGTAGGAGAATTAAAAATAAGAGTAGAAAAATAGAAAAAGGTAAAGAAATAATAAAAGAATCAAAACAAGAAGGACTAACAATAAAAACACATATGTTAACTTTAAAAAATGGATTAGAATTATATGAAAATAATAAAATAAATGAAAAAGATATTTTAAATTTGACATACGAAATAGAAAATATAAAAATGAATACAAATCCTACAACAACTCCATTAAAAATGGAAACAGGAGAATATTTAGGTGCCATTAATGAAAACGAAGAGGAAATATTAAAGGGAAATATAGGAATAAGGAAATATGAAAAACATAAAAGAAAAACTCCTAGGCAAAGATCTGTGTATAACAATTCTAAATTTACAATAGAAACAACTGAAACAGAACCTGTATATCCAAATGGAATATGGTTAGATTTAAAATGTATAGAAGATATACAAAGAAAATTAAAAAATGGATAAAAATGAATAATTTATCAATAATATTATATGGCTATGATATACAAAGAGCATATAATTTTTTAATTAATACTTTAACAAGAAATGTAAACAAATGGTGGAATGCAATTAGATCAGAAGATATGCAAAATATAAAATATGGATTAAATAACGAAACTTTTGTAGCAACAGATACAATAAAAGATTTGAATTCGTAATAAAAAGAAAATTTATAGGAGATCATTGGTTGAATCCAATAGACACAAAAAAGAAATTAGGTTAAGAATATTTATGAAAAATACAAAATTTAACAATATGTAATATGCATTATTTAAAACAATATACATTTAAATTTAACAAGTATTATTATAATATAGCAAAAAAAGATATATTACAAAGTTCATAAATTAAATTATTAAAGCAATCTTATATAACTAAATTGCCAAAAATATGGGGATTACAATTATTTAATGAAATTCAAAATAATAATGAAATATTAGAAGGAATATTAGGATCTTATCAAACATATATATTTAAAAAAATAAATAAAATATATAATTAAGCAAGTGAAAATAAAAAAAAAATAAGAAGAGTAGTTAAAGGAGGATTATATTGTCCAATTTTAGCTGAACCAACACATTAGGGATGTTATGATAGGAACTATAGAAAGAAAAATAAAAAAATTCTAAAACCAAAATTTAAAAAATTTTATACAAGAAAATTTTAACCATTTAAGAAAAATAAATTTTCTAAAGGAAATTTTTTTAGAAAAAATAAAAGATATAGTAAGAAAAATCCTAAAAAATGTACCTGTTGGATATGTAAAGAAAAAGGACATTATGCCAATGAATGCCCTAAGATAAAAAAACAGAGAAAATCGAAAAGTATATAAAATATATGAAG
Organism: Excoecaria agallocha; assembly: GCA_037975025.1. Lineage (NCBI taxonomy): Eukaryota > Viridiplantae > Streptophyta > Magnoliopsida > Malpighiales > Euphorbiaceae > Excoecaria > Excoecaria agallocha. The sequence goes on from CM075811.1 coordinate 45,196,962, forward strand.
ACTTAATAGAACAAAATTATGAACTTATAGAATATAGTGATATATCAGAAAATGAAAGCATATATGAAACAGATTTTTTATATAGCTCAGACAAAAATTTTGAATTCGAAATAAAAAATGAAGAAATAATTAATGAATTAAAGAATGTAACTGAATTGGAATCTGAAAAAGAAGAAGAATGAGTTTAGATAATGAAGAGCAAAATATAATAAATAATAATATATTTAGTTATAATAAAACTTTTGATAAAGAAAATTTAGTCAACTAAATAATCATAAATTAAATATCAAAATAGATGATATATTTAAAAATTCATGGTTTAGTAGATTTTATAAAGCAATATATATAGCTAAACATTATGAATCTGCCATAGACATTTATAATGCCAAAGGAAATGTTGTAATACAATTAATAAACAAAGGCGAAATAAATAAAGCATTAACAAATTACCAAATAAAGATAAATATAAAAATTTATATCTAGGAGCAATACAAATAGTAATAAAAACACATTTTAGACAAGAAATAGATAGCCCTTTACAGTTATTTTGCATAGATGATAGAATCCTAAATGACCCAATATATGCTTTATTAGGAGCAGTATCAGGAAATCTAGTGTATAAGAAATTAAAATTTACTATAATACCAGATTTTTCAGTAAACTTACAAGATAAAAATATAGATCAGGCATTAAATTTATATCATAAATTACATAGAATAGAAATGATAGGAGGATCCAAAGTGTTTTTAGTAATTTATAAAACTATATATGCTTTTACTACTAGTCATCATAAAAAGCTACAAAAATATAATATTAAATTCCAAGTAGAAATAGATGATATATTCTCTGACTTAGTCAAATATATACCTCCAAGACAATTAACACCAACTAGCATGACTATTCTAGATGAATTAACAATGGATTTAAGACAAAAAAAAAATAAAAATACAGGAATTGTACCAAGAATAAAACAAATAGGAGAAAGATTATTAATATCTTAAGGAGAAAATAGCAAAGAAAATACACCTCAAATTAGAAATAAACCCATAATTATGAATGAACAAAACATAATACATTCTCGATCAAGACGAAGTCTAGATTTACGATCTTCACTAAAAACTACACAATATCATATCTTAACAAAATTAGATATAGGAGGAGAATGGAAAGAATTAAAAATATTAATTGATACTGGGGCAACAAAGGGTCATATCAATTAAAGTTTAGTAATTCTATTTAATAAATACTATCTAGATACAAAATACGAATTCCTAGACTATTCAGGAAACAAGCATACTGTAATGGCCCCAAATATCAGATTAGTTGGAAGTAGTATTTTTCGATAATGAATAATGATACCAGGGTAAATAGAACCTCCCGAAATTGAAATATATTTTATTTAATTATTGAAAAAAGCATATCAACAGAAGCCTGTGGTTCAAATTTGAAATCAAAATAAGATCAAATTAGTCTCCAAAAGCTAAAAATAAGAAAATTTCATGATTTCAATTCAAATAATGCACAGATTGACAAAAGTTTGATCGAAACTTTAAAAATAAAAAATGACCTCTGAAAATCATCAGAATTTTTAGATTCATATTAAATGAGATTTAGAATTATATGGAACTGAAGAATTAATTTTTTGGTAATTTTGAAAAATCGAGTCTGATAAAAGTGAACCAGCTTGAAAAGTATATCTGATTGACTCAAAAATATTTTTGGAGCTTAATGAATATATTTTAAAGTTTATGAAAGTATTTTTAGGATGATTTGAACTCAGAAATTAAGAGAAAAATAATAATTTCGATTTAAATAGTAACCGATTGACTGTAGGTTTGACCAAAATTTTAAAAATAGTAAATAATTTTTAAAAATTACAAAAAAATTTAGTTGGATTCTAATTAGTAATTATAATTATTTGATAGTGAAAAAATAATTTTATGATAACACCAAAAATTGTGAAATCGGATTAATTTGAGTGAATTGAACCAGAAATGGATTCTGATTCAGGCAAAAACTTTTATGAAGGCTTAATTTATTATTTTAAGAATTATAAAATTGATTTTGAGTAAATTTAAGCTTGAAAAGAGAGAGAAATAATTTAGAATGCATTAAATATGATTAAAATAAATTTTAGGCTTAAATTAGGTCTAACCACTTTGGTTGGACCATTCCATCCCAAAAATTAAGGTACAAAAGGCCAAAATATCATATTTTTCTAGAGATAACTCCAGATTTTTGCTTCTTTCTTCATCACTCTCCAAAATCGTATGTCTATCCTCCCTTCTCTTCTATTTTTCATCCTTTCTCTCCTAAATTCTTACCAAAATTAAGCTTTCTAAAGAAGATTCATCTCCTCTACAACCTTATTACAGCCTCCAGCATCCAATATAAGTGAAAGAAGTGGATTAAATCAAGGATTAAAATTTATGTGTCAAAATTAAGGTAAGAGAAATCAAGTTCTATAATTTGATTTAAGGATTTATATAAATAGATTAAGGTATGTAGAGCTCATTTATGATGTTAGATTTAATTTTGGAGTAAAGAAAATGATGATTTTATATTCTTGAATTTTTGACATTTTAGGATTATTTTGTGGAAAAATTGTTTCACGAATTTAAAGTGATGAAAATGGAGATCTAAGTGAGGAAGATAAAATTTAAGGTAAATAGATACAATATTCTTAATTTTCATGAGCTTTGTATGGATATAGGGTTATGTAAGTTGTAAAATTAAGTGTATATTTCATGTTTAATTGAAATTAATGTATTAGACATGTTAGAGGAGGTTAGAAATGGTATTTTTAATGATTAAAAATAAAAAATAAATCTTACATAATGGACTAGTGTAGACCGAATGGGTATTCAAGGTATACTAGGGTATATTTTATGAATTAATGATGTTTAATGCCATAAAATGATTTTAGATATGAAAAGAAGTGTCCATAAATTTATTTAGAATTTATAAAAATTATATGAATATTTTAGAGAGTGAAATTGCATTATGTTCAAAATGAAAATATTGAATTATGATGAAATAATTCATGTAATAAGTGAAAATGATAAATTATCAGAAGATGATTCATAAAATGTGCAAATGTGATGAAAAAGTTAAGTAATTAGTATATTGAGATGCAAAAGTAAGTGAAAGAGTGAAAATGTTAATTTATATGATGGAAAGGTGTAGTGATAGAATGAAAGACAAGAATAAATTTAAATGTAAAATTTATATTATGACCGATTAGAAAAAAAGAAGAAGAAATTGAAAATTTTAAGAAAATAAAAGTTAATTCGGTAAAATAAAAGATTAATCAAGATTTAAAAGTGAATGTATAAATAACAAGAAAATTGAGGGCTAAACCGTAATTGTACAAATAAATATTGAATTAATAGTGTAAGATGTATATCTAGTGGTAAAATTGTAAATAAAATGAACTGAGGGTATTTTAGTAATTTATTAAAAAATGATAAGAAATTATGTGTAGTGATAAGTGTGAATGTAAATGCAATGTTTGTAAATATGGAATATGTATGAATAATTTTTAGAGAAAATGCATTATGCTTAAAGTACAAATAATGAATTATGATGAGATAATTCATGAAATATGAAAAAAAAATTGAATTGATGAAAAATTTGATTGTCTAATGTATTGAAATGAAAAGCAAATGGAAAAGTTAAAATGTGAAATGAAAATGATGAATTATTGTGAGATAATCCATAAAAATGTGTAAAGTGATAAAATAATTGATTGAAAAGTGTACTGAAATGGAAAGGCAAATGAGAATGCCAAAATGTGAAAGAAAATTATAAAATGAGTAAAGAATTTTGCCCTTAGTAGTGGTAAGACGGGTAAAATATAGTTCAAGATATGAATGGCTAGCCATAGGGACACATATTGATAAATGTAAATATGATATAAAAATGATAATTTTGTAATTAATTGAAAAGAATTGATACTAAAATGTAAAGTGGCAAGAAAATGATATGTTAAGAATTAAAATTTCAATTTGTATAATGAACAGTAAATAAAATGCATAAATGAGTTCAACTAGTGATATTCAAGTAATTAATTGAAATTGAAGGACAATAATGTACTTTAATGAAAGATAAGTATAAAAATGATAAGATATGATAATGAGTGGTTTAAGGTGTAAGTTAATAACCCAATAGGGATCAATGTGTACTTTGCCATATATTTGTGATTAAGTGATAAATTGAATGTTAAATAAGAAATTAAATATTAAAGTAAAGATGAGTAATAACATTAGCGTAAATGAGTAATAACAGATGCACCGTTGTAAATTAGTGAAAGTGCAAGGATCAAATTATAATTTAGTAAATGAATTGTTAATTGATGGACAAGATTGTAAAGAAACCCTATTATATGGTGAAATAGGGATTAAAAAGTGTAGTTCTTTCACTTAAGTAAGAAGTACGATCTAAATTGTAACTTTACATGTTACAACATGTGTTAAGAGAAAAAGATAGGAAAATAATTGAGCTATAAGAGTAAATAGTGAAAATGTAAGGTAAAAATTGAAAATGTGCAACTTTAGGGACCACATTGTAATTTACCATTGATAATGGTAGGAAAAGGACTAAGATGGAAATTCAGAAATAGTATGGTCCATAATTGTAATTAAAAGTATGATGAATATTATTTAATAAATGGCAAAAATAGTAATAGTTAGTAAGCGAAAGATAAATTGTAAATTAATAGAATTTTAAAAGGAAACTTAATTGGAAATTAGTCCTGATAAGAATAAAGAAAAATTAGTCCACAAGCTAAATTAGAATGCAATCATTAAGTAAAATAAGTCTGAAAAGGTTAGAGCCATTTAAGGACGAGAATGTAATAAACAATGTTGATATATAGATCAATAATATAAGTATTAATTATTAGAATATTAATAGCAAATAAATTAGTAATAATACTATAATGTTAAAAAATTGATCAAAAGGTATACCAAAGCATAGATAGATCACAGTAGTAACAAAAAGAAGCGATAGAAAAATTGATCAGGAAAAAATTGATAGTATTGCTTGAATTATGAAGTTAAAATTATGTAGTACATATAAAATAAAAATTATAAGTAATATTTATATATAAATTATTAGTATTATATATAATAATAAATAAATATTGGTTCTTTCGATACAATTTGATATAAGACAATTTGGTACAGTTCAATACGGTTCTCAGTTCGGTTTTAGGTAAAATATTCAGATCCGTTTCAAATAAAGTCAATGGTACAATTTGATTCGGTTCTAGTAAAAAAATCAACGGTACAGTTTGGTTCTAGATCTTTTTATTCGGTACTTCGATTCGGTACAAGAAGATTCAGATCCATATACACTCTTACCATCGACCACCAACGCTATCCCTACCACCACTACCGCCATTATCATCACTATAACTGCCGTCGATACTACCATCATTACCACACCGCCACTAAATTTTTAAATTAATAATATTAAATGTATAACTTAAATGCTATTGTATAAAAATTATATTATAATCCGTAAAATTTTTTAATTTTATACTCAAATGCTTTGTCAAATTCATTTTTTGGATTTCTTTATTTTTTATTTAATTTTTCCTTTAAAAATGCTAATTTTTCTAATAATATGTAATCATTTCTTTATAATAACTTTAAATGTCAAATTGGTTGTTTGGATTTTTTTTATATTATGTACTAGTGTAAGTTGTAACATAAAAATAATTACAAGTAGCGAAAATGATGGTCACGTATACCATGCCATCTAAATCTTTTATCATTTTTATATTATTTTAAATAAAATAATAATTTTTTATTTTTAACAAAGCTAGTTAGAAGAAGTAAAGAGGGACAATTGAATGTTAAACTATTATAAGAATTAAAATTTACAAATGATGGGTGCAATTTATCATCTGTTGTGAGCTCTAAATGCTATTAATCACATCTCTAATAACAAAATAAAAAGATTAGGATGAGGTATAACGAATAAACGGATTGTAAGTATTTCATCCGTTTTTTTATGTCAGTTTTGAGTTAAATCTAAATTTTATTTATCTATCACTTTTAGAATTTCAATGTAATATAATTTATTTTTTCAATTTATTTTGCTTTTTCAATAAAATCGAAACCAATCAGATTTGATAATATAGTTTTAATTACATAATTTAATACTAAATTTAAATCTATTTATTATATCTTAATTCTAGTGAAAATAACAAAAATAATTGATAAAAAAAACAGAGAGAGTAATTAGTATATCAGCTCGATTAAAAACAAATGATAAATACAAATCCCCTTGGAATTTGGCTTAAAATTTCACTGAAACTGAAAAAACCATCGTGAAAGAAAGCAAAAGAAACAAGAAGAGGTGGTTTGGTTAATTATTAGAGTTGTTTGACCAGTTTTTCTATTAGAATTCCATTAAGATATTAATGCCTCAAATTAAGGATGATTATAATCGAATTTCTGTCAAAAAAATAAATAATTCAATAATTCTTTCTTTTTCTTTTTTTTTTTTAACAATAAAGGAAAAAGACTAATCTACTAATTTCCATCAGTAGATATTATATATATATATATATATATATATATATATATTCCAAATATTTTAAAAATATTATATTAAAAAAAATGGGGGACGGGAATCCCCGTGGGGGACGGGGATCCCCGCGGGACGGGGACAGAGGGAATTCTTCCCCCGACATTGGTGGCGAGGGTGGGGAATCCCTGCCACTTGCAGGGGAGGGAGTGGGGGAGCATTCCTCGATCCCGTCCCGCCCCGTGATCATCCCTAAGCATGGATTGTTGTTGGCCATTGTTATCCATAGTTTTGGAGAGAGAGCTAAGATTGGTTAAAAACTTAATATTAAATTTCTGTATTTTATGAATTATTCACATTTGTCTAAATTAAACTGAGCTGACCAAATTAAAATGTATAATTTATTAATTTCGTGCGAAATTAATTTAAAGTAAAATTTACAAAAATATAAAAAATTAAAGAAAAATCAATTTATAATTTTTTACATATATAAAATATTTGTTTTTTTTTGTTTTGGTGAATACTATTTTAATTTTATTAATTTTATATAAGTTGAATTTAATATTAATGATATAAAATAATAGAAATTCAGTATTAACTTTTTGAAATATAATAATATAATGTAAATAAAATGTTAAAATTTAGGAATCTAAAATGTATTTTTCTTTGCAATTAAGGATTAAAGGGAGCCGAATAGCTCATACAGTCCAACCCAAACACCCAAATGGGTTTTTTTTTAATTTTTTTTTTAAGTTGGATCTATTTATAAGATTTAGATCCATTATAATTTTATAAATAAAACAAATTAACATAATTTAAAAATTTTAATATTAATAACATAATTATATACTATTTTAAATTGTATAATAAAAATGATATTTAATTAAGAAAAGAATAAAAGAAACTCCATTAGTCCAAATATATTTTGAGATTCTAAAAAAGTACTATGTTTTGAGGAAAAAAACAAAAATATTAATATAGACATAAAATTCACCAATATGAATTTTATACCAAAAAGAATATTATTTTTTTTTGTAAATTCTAATCAATTCGGTTATTTGCATTTTATATACTTAAAAATTGAACTAAACCAAATTACAATAGTCAAATTTTCACAAAATTATTTATTTTTCTTTCCATAACTTATTATAAATCCGAATAATAAGTCCATAAATAAATAATCAGCCCACTGCCCACCGGTGTGTAATGGGAAATAATGGCCCGTCCGAACCTAACTATGTTTTACTCATTCCGTCCCATTCTAAGATATATATATATATTTTTAATTTTTTACAAAAATTAAAAAAATAATTAAAATATTTTAATTTTATAAAAAATTTATAGTAATTAATAAAAATATTTTTTTATATTTTTAATTTTTTTTAATTTTAGATAAAAATATGAACATCAAAAAAATATTTAATAAGTTGTATAATAAATAAGGATATATATATAAATATATTTTTTAAATTTTAAAAAATAATATTTAAAGTGAAATAAATTATAATAGAAAAAAATAATTTTTAAAATGAAATGGATATAGTATTTTATTAAGCATTATTCCATCCGCCGTTAAAAATAAAAACTCAAAAGGCTCAAAGAGCAATTATACTGACACGCAAGGATACAGAGGGAAATAGGGAGATAGAGAGACACTTTGTTTTGTTCCGTTTCCCATTCATGGTTTTATTTCTAGATTTTTGAGCTTCTTGGGTTTTGGTGGTACACATCATCTCTCTCTTTTTCCTATCTTCCCTTTTCCAGCTCCTAATGGATTTGCTGGATTCAAATCGACTTGGTATCTTTGAGATTTACCGGCGTTACAGCGGTAAATTTACCCTCTTTGCTGATTGTTCTTTGATTTTGCTGTTCTGTGAAAATATCATCCATCGATGCTTTTGGATGATGTCTTGCTTTTCAGCTAGAGTTAATTTTTTTTTTCAGGCTTTAGTAGATAGCAAGCGTTCATTTTTGTGTGTGTTTTGTAGCTCTGATTTTTAATAATTGATTTATTTTTTTAAATTATTTGTTGCAATTGAAGAGACAGAGTAACGAATGGTTTTTGGGCTTAATTTTGGTTGAATTTCGCGGATTACGACGAGGGAGTCTAACATATAAGAAATTGTAATTTTTTCCTTTTCGGGATTTTGCAATTAAGAACAATATTGGGGTCTTACAGGATTAATGGTTTTTATTTGGAGTATTTATCTGAAGTTTGTTGTCATTTACAGTTAGTAAATTTTTGCAGATTCGAGTTGAAAAAGAAATTGTAATTGGGTTCTGAATTGGTTTGGTTGATGTGAAAAACAAGTCTGCGATCTGAGGTTTGGTTATGCCTGTGTGCTCTGGCGTTACACTACTTGTAAGGCATAAAAGATAACTTATGTTACTATTAGACCCCCTTCGGATATTTGGGTTGGGAGATGGTGCAATATTAGGCTTCTTTGTGACTGTATCGTGCATTTCATTCCAAATATTTTACTTCTGTTTTCTTTTTTCCTCAGCTGAGTTAGAAGTTTTTGTGCAGACATTAGATCTGGAAAAGCATACGAGGAAGAAAGGAATGGACAAGATGATGATAATGAGGCACAACGGATTCAATTTTCAAGGGATGCATTAGCTCAGCTTTTAAAATTTGTGGAGTTGAAGGTGCATACAAGGTAATAAGGTCTTTAAGCTACATTCAGTTTAATGGAATTTGGAATGCCCTTGGGGTGGACTAGTAATGTGCACATTCTCAAACAAACATGACTTCAATTAATGCTCCCAGCATTGCTTGAATTTGAGCTTCAGCGATTGGACATCAGCTTGATTTGATACCCTGGTTTCTGGGAGGTTAGGGTTTTGTACAGTTAATGATATGTTTAACAGAGTTTGAAAATGCTGTTAGTTTGAGTCCCAAATCTGGAAATAAATCTTTTAGTTCTACGAGGATTTAGATGTTGGCTGTTAATTTTTTGCTTGTGTATTCCATGCACTAGTTCCCCTGTCAAGTAGCAGGGAGGGACAAGGATTTTAAATGAAATTTCTATTTAAGTAAAATTTCTGCATAACTTCTATGCTATCGATAGGAAGAAACAGCCAGCAGGCCAGTGCTTCTGCAGTCAATTTTTGAGGTATTATATCATTTATTATCATATAGATTGCTCGAGATTATGCTTTTAGAATCTTGGGTAACCTATGTGTTGGAGTTTGCTTGCAGATAGATAATAATGTTGGAGTACTGATAGTACCCATCGTTGGCAGTATGTGGTCTTGGTGGTTGATCATGCAATGTTATTTTAATCCGGAGCAAATAAACTATAAATCTATTAGGATCAATATGTGGAGTTATTGAATCATTTGTATCTTACAGGTGTCCCATATTATACTTGTTCTTTATGATACCTTATATACCTGAAAATGTTCAGTAGGGTTTTAATGATTAATGGTTTTCCTAGGTGCCTTAAATTCAATGCCTCTGATGGTAAATGACCTATTAGGCCTAGTCTTATGCCAAAATTGAAGAGCTTTATTGACATATGTAAGATGCAATTGGTCACATGAATATCTTGCATGCTATCTATTTTTAGAAACCTTTCAATGCTAAAGTTTGCACTTAAGTAAGCCTCTTAATTCTTGAAGTAGTAAGGCTACTTAAATGCATTTTCATGTTCAATCTGGACAAGAGGCAATCCACTGCCCAAGCCCCACACTCCTCTTCCTTCACATAAATTCACTCAAGGAGTTCTGGCATTTTCCTTGGCAGGATATTGGTTGTTGATGAACTTGCGAAGCTCATGTCAAAGCTGGAATTTGTGGTGAGTTCTCATTTATTTGAAGTTCTTATGCTATATGCTTGATGATATCATTCAGTAGCCATGGCCATTCTTGAGAGCTTTGTCTGTGGATATGAAAAAGACGTTGCTCGTTTTAACTTTTTATTTTATATGCTTCTGACTTTCTTTTTCTCCTCTCTGCCCCTTTTCTGTAGGTGGATTTTTCAGAATTCTCACTCTTCTATGATTTTGTATTCTTCATGTACCGGGAAAATGTTCAAAAGAATATCAGTAAGTAATGTTTTCTAGTTTTTTGATGCTATGTATTCACAACCTAATACCTGTTGATTTTTTTTATTTTTTATTTTATTTTTTTTATGCATTGCTCATATGTGGATGGGTGTTACCTTTTGGGTTGTGGACTGTCTCATTTTCATGTATATATTTTTCCAGCTGTTAGCAAGGCGGTCACTGCATGGAGATTAGTTTTGTCTGGGAGGTTTCGATTGCTGAACCAATGGTGTGATTTTGTTCAGGTATTTCTGACTACTTGATTGACTGTATTGTAGGTTTTTATTTGTTGTCTATAGTTTCTATCTATTTTAACATGTGTGCTTCATTCTGTCTCCTTAAGTTTATCATTTGGGAAAGGATTGCCTTTTTAGTTTGGCATGGATTTATAGTTGGTTCTTCAGTATTGTGCCTAATGGTTTTCATTCACAGTTTCCATGTATTTTGGATTTTTCTCACTTGTCTTCTTGGCCAAATTTTAGAGGAATCAGAGACACAATATCTCTGAGGATACATGGCAGCAAGTTTTAGCTTTTAGCCGGTGAGTAAATGAAAATCTAGAAGGGTATGATCCTGAAGGTACATTATCTCCAAAAATTAGCTTACAAATTAAGCTATGTGCATCTTTACCTTCACGTCCTGGATCCTTGCTCTTCCTATAGGTGGCATGCAACGAAATACCATGCATGAAAAGACTGAAAATTGTGTATATTCAGTTCTTAGGGATTGTTTGGCCAAATATCATCATCCAATCTGTGTGTTCGCATCTTCTTCCAGTTATCTCTTGTGTTGATCTTTTGCGCTCAAATCTAATTTGTGCTCATTTAATTCATCAAGCAGATTAAACTAAATAGTAATGCTCTCGTCTCCTATATATCTCTTGCTGTGCTCTCCTTCTACACTTTTTTAAAGTTTTTTATTTTATTCTCATGGGTGGGTTGTGCCAGATTATTAGTATGATGAGATGGGGGTCTGCATTATTGTTTGTTTTTTGAAATGATATTAGTTGTGGTCAATAGGATCACAGTCCGTTGATGGAATATGAAGTTCTAAGTACCCTTATACACTATAGAAGACAGAAGCAGATGTATATTTGATTATGCTTGAAATTTAATTGTTCTTGGATTCAAAATAATGTAGTGTTGCTGACTTCTTTTTCCTTATTCCTTTTTTGGGCAGGAGCTTGGCCTGTCTTAATAGATGACTTTGTTGAGCACATGTACAGGTGCAATTCAATGATTCCCTAAGTAAAGTTCTATTGAATTCTGATACATTTCTTATTGTGCTATGGATGTTAATATTTTAAGATTTTTCTTGTTTATTTCTAGTGTTCTATGTTATGTGATTTATCTCCTAGTGTTGCGTGGATGTCTGGAGCAATTGCTTGTGGTGCTGCTTAGATACATACTTAAGATATGTTTCACATGCTCAGTATCTGTACTCTACAAAAATTAGCTTAGGGACTCAAGCTTAAAATTGAATGAACTCTCAGTTTTCATTGCTGAAATAGATGGCTTTCCACTAATTGCTCTGATTATAGCTAGAAAGAAAATAAAAACTTTTGATTATCAGTCAAAATTATAAATATAAAACAACGGTGATTTTGAATTACCACATTAACTATGAAATTAGTGAGTTATCGGGAAGTGACATATCAAAATAAGGAGTCAATTTGATGAACTCATCCCATACAAAAATGTTATACCAAAAGTCTAACACCGCTTTGCCATTTAGGCAACAAAAAAATGACATCCTAAGATACTGCCTAAAGAGTTCTTAATCTCTTTTTGTACAAAGAACTCTTGAGTGAATTTCATATGTGAGGATATTATATCTTTTATATTTTGATTGGTTACTAGGTATTAATCCCATATTTGGCTTTTTTTTTCTATTAGAAAATATGCTCTATTGATTCATGAATAAATTATATAAATCTCATCAAGATTAGAATCTTATTACTTTTAAGATATTCAGTCATACGTTTAAAGAAATTTCATGCAACATTTATATTATTCAATATCAAATGTAATCCATGGGAAGAAGATGGTTCCTCGAAAAATATTTTGTATTAAAGTTGGCAAATTCGTGCTATATCTTCACTATACCCAAGAATCTGGCTAGAGATGCAGGTATAGATATTGTAGTTATTCTTTAAACAATTATTTTCGGCTTTCTGAAGTGTCTTCTTTGAGAACTTGGTATAGTTGATCACTCTTTAAGTAGCCAGCTGCATATATTGCTTGAACAATGTGGATAATCATCTGAAACTCATACTAAATGTTTTCTCTATCCGGATTCCATGATTTGTGACTAGTAGTTTAGTGCTTGGGATTTGAAAACTGTCCCTTCATCTCCTAGGTAAAGGTGGCTTTGTTTTGTTTCTGTTTGAGATCCAATTGGCATAACAATTAAGTATGGGTGTTCAAAACCCAACCCTATCCGAATAACCCGATCCGAGCTAGATATTCGGCTTATTAGGGTTGGGAAATTTGGGATTGTTCGGGTTCAGGTTAAACTCTTATAAAATCCGATCCGTCCTAACAACCCTCCCCAATTATTCAAAATGATGCATTTTATGTATTGATATTCATCGGATGGATTGGAGGTTGGGTCAACCCGAACCCGAACAATATGAACTCTAATTTTTATTATATAAATTAAAAAAGAAAAAAATATTTTTCAATTTTAAAAAATAAGTTCGGGTTATTCGGACGGGATCCAAATTTTTGTGGATTATTCAGGTAGGAGTCCGAACTATTCGTAAGGTAGGGTTGGGGGTTCGGATCGGGTTGATCCGAAACTGTCCGATGAATACCCCTACAATTAAGCATAATCATGTTAGGAGCAGGAATCGTTAAAGAATTGGCTAGCTCCAATTTGATTTACTACTTGGGGACAACATGCCTTTGGTTCCAATAAGTTATATTTGTGTGGTCTATGCTTAGCCGTGGGAGGAACTATAATTCATCATCTGAAGGCCTTTTGTCTCTAAATTAGTTTGGTCTTTCTTGGCGCTCGATTGAAAACTGAACCTTCTTATCATGTTTTTTTAACCTTTTTGTTTTTATATAATTTATTTTGAACTGATCTAATACCATACAATCTTGGCTTGTAGGATATCAGGATCCAACAAAGATTCCAACTTTTTCTGTGATTGTGGTGATTCAGAATCTCAACCCTGTATATTTGAAGACCCTCTTCCTGGTATTTACTTGAATAACTTAGGTCTACTTCCTGTTTTCTTTTGCATTCAACTCTTAATTAGCAGAGTACAATCGCATAACCTTCTGTTCTGTTGCAGGATTGAAAGTCACTCCTGGTTTGAAGAGGAAGTTGCCTAATCTTCAAAATGAAGAGATGGAGTCCTTAGATTATCACTTCCTGGACTACGTTGATTTGAACCGCTTGTCAAATTCAAAGAGGAACAGACCAATATGTCACAGACCATTGAATTGGGAGGACAACCCACCAGGCACTATCATCTGACAGCATGGAAATCATGAAACAGAATAGTCCAATAGGCTGTACCAAATCTCCTTGCGCAGTTGAGGGTTGCCTGTCTAGAGGCTTTGCGGGGCTGTTCTCGACTCGTTCATATTTGCAACTTGATAGGGAAAGGAGAGTTTCGTACACATAAGAGCTTGCAATACAGAAATAGGTTTTGCGAAATATATGGTTTGATGTGCTTGTATGTGTGGCTTGGGGTTAATATATATTGCATACCCACATTTTCTCGATGGTTATGTGGGATGTAATTTTTCTTCATGGGGGATTTTTATTGATGCAACCTTGCATTGCTAATCTGCTGATTTTTAAGGAGGCAATAAGATGGGGAATTAGATTTATTTCATCTCTCAAACTTGTTGCTAATGACTATTGATCTGCTCTCATGCATGCCCTTATGGAAAATCAATTGAAATATCAGTGCTTTTTCTATTTCTTTAGTACTCTATATAGTGCTGGATGTGCTATTTCATTAACTGAAAATGTGGGGAATGAATTGGTATGATTATCACGCATCTTAACTAACTACTGCAGATAATAAATAAATTTTATACAAATATATAGTGAGATATGACATACAATATTTTGAAATTAATTATTAATATTGATTTTCTTGCAGCACTTTGAACATTCAAGTTAAGGAACCCAAAGACTTGATTTAATCTGACTAACAGTACATATTGAATAAATAAACACAGCAAATTCTTATATAAACTTTGGTTCATATTAACAAAAATAAATTTTCCACGTACTGTTTCTAGTTAGTTATTAAATTTGTTGTTATTACGAGAAACAGAAGTAAATGAAAAAGGAGTTAAATTTAATGAGGAAAAAAATATAAAAAAATGTAAAAGAAGAGAGAGAGAGAGAAAAAAAGGATTTTTGGTATCTTATTTTAATATACTTTTTAAACGCTTAAACTTTAATTAAAGCTCATAAACACCTAACAAGAAAACGGCAAGTTCGAATTAGTGACCAAAAATTTAACATCTGAGGACTATAGACAATCAGTTACTAACTAGGCTCCAATTCTGCCTGAAATTTGAAAAACAAAAAAATAAATATGCAAAGTTTCAGAAAATGATGAGACAGAGAAAGAACAGTTGGCCACCACATGAAAACCTTCATCATCTTGCCAAACCCATAAAGGATGAGATCAATATCAGCTGGCTGGCTTCCACTCTGAAAAAGCAAAAACAAGGCCTCCTTACCCAAGTCTCAGATGGTAACATAGATAAGAACATCATTGATCCTTTCAACGGCACATTATCCAGAGATGATCATTCTCCAGTAGCACATAGGCCAGTCGTTTGGACATCTGACTAAGCTGATCCATATTGTAAAAAAGTAGGCATTATAGACAGGCGTCCACGTTCACCACTGATACTTGGCAGCCACAAGGACCTCTTCATATAGCTCGGCAGCATGGTCCCAGCTAAGGTCTTGAGTCATCCCTCGTCTCTGCAATCCTTCCCAACTATTTTTGTACTGCCGGTAAGTAAGCAAGCAGTTCCCTAATGCATTGATTAACTTGTTTGTTTCAGCACTATCGAATGTCCACCCAAGGCCTGACTCGTTAAATGGATCGAACGGCTTCACTGTGTCTCTGAGTCCACCCACAGCATGCACAATAGGAATGGTCCCATACATCATAGCATATAGCTGGTTCAATCCACAAGGCTCAAATCTTGATGGCATAAGCAACACGTCTGCACCAGCTGTTATCCTGTGAGCCATCTTTACTGAAAAACCTACCCATCCCTTCACTTTGTCATGATGCTGGGCTTCGAATTGCCTAAGCAGTTGTTCCAAGTCTTGTCTGCCGGTTCCCAACATGACTAGCTGCACATCCTGACCCATCATCCATGGGACAGCTTCAGCTATGAGATCAACTCCTTTCTGATGATCCAACCTTCCAATAAATGCAATAACAGGAACATCTGGTCGAACAGGCAGACTGAGCTCCTTCTGTAAGGCTTCTTTGCACTGAGGCTTGCCGGTATCAAGTGTATCCAGGGAGTAGTTAGTGTAACCGTCTGATGTCAGGTGAATATCAATCTGTGGGTTCCACTCTTTGGTATCAATCCCATTGACAATGCCTCTGAATTTCCAGTCATTCTCATTGATGATATTGTGCAGACCCCATCCACCTTCTAATGTTTTAAGCTCCCAAGCATATCCATGACTAACAGTGACCACGCGGTCAGCTGTCTTCAGACCAGCTGCAAAGATATTCAAATGGTCACCACCAACCGGGTCATACAATTTGAAAAGGTCAATATAATGTTCGGGTAGATCCATGCAAGAGAAGTCGTCCACTGGCCCCCGCCCCTGGACAAAATCCAGATAGGTGCATTTCATTTACAATTCACATCAAAACGATTTTCAGCCATATAGAATGGAAACAATTCAGGATAAACTATATAAGTCATGATCTGGGCTTTATTGACAACATATCGCAGAGAAATGGAACATAGTGAGCAGAGAACAAACCTGGTGAGCAATGTTATGTATTACCAGAACGGATCTAGTAAATTGCATTATGCCATTGTCTCGATAATATGCTTTCAGATACACAGGCAACAATGCTGTATGCCAATCATTTGCAATGAAAACCAAATTTCCATCTCCGTAGCAGATTCCGCCACATGGCACATGCCAAGGAACCTAGACATCAACAATTATTTTTGAAGCTTACTCGGTAAGATGACAAAATGTTACAACCATAAAACAACCTCGGAAAAATGTCTTAAGGTATGACAATAACTTCATAGAACGTCATCCATGCTTCTGACAGTGCTGTGCTTGAATTGGACTCCCCTCAAGCAAACCATAATACGATATTCATTAATCCTGAATATACTTGATTGTCAACTATCTATATCATGAGATGGCAAAGGAATCTTTACTCTAGATAACATTGAAACAAGGTTGAAGGTTTTGATATGTTTCCCAAGCCCCAGCAGCACCCATGAATGTTTCCGGTACAATCATTAGTTCAAACTGCCAGGTAAATTTTGTACCTGTGGTTTTGGTTGCACAACACAATCAAAAGAATTATAGGCCCAGCCTAAACCCATGTCATTAATATGTCAACTTGCTCAATTTTTAATTTTTTCCTTTTCTTTTTCCTGTTATATATTGCAACAGATGATTTCTTGTTCAAAATTATAAAAAATCTTTTGGCAGAATTCCAGTATTTTCTTTACATATTGTATCTACCACTAACCTGAACATGTTGGTTTATTCTCTATACTTAGGTACAAAACATAAGAGAAGAAGAATGCCATTGCAGAACTTATGAAAGCAAATCCACCAGAACTGACACCACTAAATGGGCCGTAAGCTTTAATAATGTTTAAGGATATCCGCAAAGCGTACCTCAACAGCTGCTTTGCATAATAATACCATGCGCTTTAGAATATCCTGCAAAAAAAGAGAAGTAAGACTTTGGTAGCATGGCGATCAGCTTATTTAAATAAATAGAAGATGGAGTGTTATTTACATGAAAACAATCTAATTACCACATGAATCAAGATGCTAACTATTAACTTTTTAGTAAATGAAAGCAACTAAAGGTTGGTTGGACAATAAGGTATTCTTGTCAAATATGTCATGCGTATATGAAAAAAGGCCGACAATTAAAAGAACGGTGGAGCCATGTATTCACACGAACTCACATATAAAGACACTCCCCTAAATCCATCAAAGCAGATTCCCTTAAAGAAGCCACTAAAGAGTAACGACCTTGTGCCATAATTGAAAGACAGTATGGCTTAATAATGAGGCATTTCTCTCCATGTAAATCGACCACAAAACTGTTAGGATAACATTTGATTTCAAAAGACTTTGCAGTTTCTACTATCAAATTTTCTCCATTCCAACGCACACTAACATCTCCACAGTGTCGGACAAAACTTCATTCTCCTCTACAAACGACAATCCCGAATGGCTCAAAAAACCTCATATTGTAATGAAGTAAATGGAACTCACAACACTGTAAACTCATAACACACCAGTGTTGAATTAAGCATTAATATCTCTCACAGCAAAAGATATTATTCATCTTTTGAAGAACTCAATATCAAAAAACAGAGATCATCCTAGAGGGTAGGACAAGGAATTAAATATTAATATGTTTGGAAGTCAGAATATATAAATGAAGTTCTGAATGTCGGTGCTGAGGTTAAGCAGCCACAGGTACATGTGATCTTACCACTCTCTTTCCGCAGTATATGTTATCCCCAATGTGGCGAAATATGGGAGAGTCAATGAAAACAAAATCCACACCATCAATATAGGCTTGGTAATATAGTACCTCAAAATCCTGCAAAGTGATATATTATTTCATGGTTGAAATATTAAAAACACACGTCACCTGAACAATATTATCCAAGTTACTTAAATTTTAATGCTGTTGCTCACCTGACCGTCCACCTTATACCTCTTCTGAACTCCACTATCTTGAGGTTCTGCATAGTTACCATATCGAGGTGCCACAACCTAAAGGAGATAACAGTTTATCAACTAAAAAAAACTACTGAATTTAGCACATTGCAAAAACAAACTGCCAAGCAGACAAAAAGATTACAAAACTATAATTTTAGTCTTTTCTAACCAAAAGAAACTCTTAGTTATTTATATTCTCTATCCATTCCAAATAGATAAGCACATTTTCTATTTCACAAAAATTAAGAAAAATTAATTGTTTTAGTTAGAAATGTAAATTTGTGATTATTTTTCCTATTACATGCCTACTTAATAAATATACATAAAACTTAATTATGCCTTGAAAGTTCAACAGTGGCCAATGTAAATCCAAATTCTCTTAGTTGCTTTCCAAATCAATAATTAATGGCATTGGAAAATAGACAGTGATTGATACAAATAAGAAAGTTACTAACATCAAATATGGGTAAAATAGATATTTCATAAGTTAATCAACTTATTAAAATGGAAAGTGGGTTATAATTCTGGACAAATGAGAGAGGAAAATGTGCCTATCTATTTGAGATAGAGAAAGTATTTATTTAAGGGCCGATAACACAAGAAAAAGACTCACTGACTGCCAAACCATTTAAATAGACTCAAACCCTGCATTGTTGACATGATGAAAATATGGGAAACTCCGCATGCCAACTTGAGATCTTTTAAGTCTCTGACTATTATTGCTCACATGGAATTTTTGCAAAAAATATTTTCTCTTTCAATTATTCAGATGCTCTCATGTTTGGTCTATTATATAAAAAAGGCAAAATAAATTACCATAACCCGATGTCCACGCCTAGCTAAAGCCTTTGGTAAAGATCCAGCTACATCTCCAAGGCCACCTGTGAGAACCCTACATAGTATTAGTCTGAAGCATGAAAGGAAAGGCAAATTAGGACTCACAATGGAAGTTAAGATGTTTACCTGTTTTCGACCATGGAGCACATTCTGCGGCTACCAGAATAACATTCATGACATTGGCCCCAGCCAAAGGAGGGGGCTTGGATTCTTCAATCATAGGCTTATTTTCAATATTATTAATCTTTGCTAAAGTTGATTCCTTTGAACTTTCAGTCTTTTCATCATTTACTGTGGAAATGCTTGAGGCATTTGAAAGAAATGCTGGCAACTCATCAGACCAAATTTTCCCTGAACTAACTGTTTTCTGTTTGATAGGATTCTTAGAAGAGGAAACTTTTCTGGGAGACGCATGTTCAATTTCCTTTTCAACTTTAACATGGTCTTCACAAGCAGCTGAAGAAGTTTCTGGTACGCCATTAGACTGAATTTTCTCTGGACTGATCTCTTTCTGTTTACTAAAATTTTTAGCAGTGGAAACTGTTTTAGGGGGCACATTCTGATCAAGTTCCTTTTTTACCTTAACATAAGCTTCATTAATGTCTGAAGTAGTAGTTTCTGGTACCTCATCTGCATGGGTATAACGACCAGGAGGAATGCTATCATTTTGTTTAAGGATGGTAACATCACTAATTGAAGCATCATCTGCACTTGGTGAAGAACTCTCCCTCTGGTCATAGATTTTTCTTTCTGCTTCTTGGTCAACACTGGTGTTTTTTATAGAAGAAACCAATTTCCTTCTTTCAGCAATCTGCAAATGAAAAAATATTATATTCAATTATACCATTAAATATCTGAAAACTCGCAAATAAGGAACTAATGAGGTCAAAATGGATATGATATAACATCATAAGATCCAGTATAGCTTCATGATCGGCACACAGATGCAGGGGAAGGGGGAATTTAACATAACACAGTAACCACGATCAAGGTTGTGCTACCAGATCTTATCAAGTTAAGCCAAAATGATCATGGAAGTAAATAACCGACAAAACAGTAACCCAAAGATCATAAGCCACAGTAACCTACAGCTAACATGCCGTGTATAAGAAAATTGGAGAACCAAAATGTTCTAATCGACCAAAATATAACACTGGCTAAGGAGCACTCATCTAATCAACTAATATAATACTAAGATTCCACAATGTTGGCGATATGTTACAAAACATCGCTTTCGGCCCATAGGTGCAGATAACTTGCTTTGTTCTCGCACAAGTCTGTCACACACACACACCAAAACAAAAATGGATGAAAGAAAGAAAAAAAAAACCAACATGTTTCGTAACACATGCTTAAATCAGGTAAAATTTTTCGTCACAAATATGAAAGCATCCTTTTCGCAAAGGATACAAAATACTTTCAGAAGTATAAAATGAAGTTAAGCATTCACACATCAACATACAGGAATTGACATCCTTTCTTATTCAATTTCCTACTGCCACAGAAAGGTCATATTGACAAACTAACAATATGGCCAAGAAATAGAAAAGCTAGCAACGAAAACCAATAAGTAAGACTAATAAGTCACCTGCTGAAGCAGGTCTCTTTGCATAGCAAGAACTTTTTTGCTCTTCTCAATGGTGGCCTGAAGTGCATCATCTGTTTCATCACCACTAAAACCTTCTTTATCAGCAGCTCTCAAAGGCTTAAACCTCAGAGAAGACCCATTATTAAAAACCGCAAAATTACAAGCTCTCACAGGCTTAAACCTCAGAGAAGATCCATCATTTAAAACCACAAAATTACACGACCTTTTCGGTCCAAACGCCAAAAAGGGCAACATTGATCGCTGTTGCTTTTTGCCGTAAAGAAGACCAAAAGTTTTCGTTTTGGTATCAACAACAAAAGGAGGTGCTCCAAAAGATGCCATTTTACCGCTCGATAAAGTGTCACAAGCTTTTCATAGGTTCATCAAACTGAAACCAAATGAGTGCAAATTGGAAGAAACCCAGTGGAGAAAAACTAGAGAAAAAAGAAACCCAAAACGAGTTTCAAAGAAATTAGAATGAACAGGGGTTAGGCAATTACAGGGTAGCGAAGACGCCGACGAGAAATGAAGTGAGATTGAGAGCGTAAATGAATGGAGCTAAAAACATGGACAGATGGACAAGAAAATCTTTCTGGATGTTGGTTGAGATGGGGCCCGCAAGAAAGCAAATCATAGAGGGTATTTGTATTTTGAGGCTCAAATTGGCAATGTTATTAAAATCGGACGCCTGAAGTTTTTAATTCGACCGGTTGAATTAGGTTTTTTATTTTTAAAATATTATAAATTATTATAATTTTATAAATAGTATTGTATAAAAATTAAAAAAAATATATTCATCAAATATTAATATATATCATAAATATCCTAATAATAAGTTACAAAATATAATTTTAATTTTATTATTATAAGTAATTAATTATGTATTTTTAAATATCATATATTAGAAATATAAAAATATAATTATATCATAAAAATTTTTTTTAGATGAAGTACTAATGAAGCAAATACAAAAAATATTAACCTTGCATATATGAGTATAATTATATTTAATTACAATAAATCCAAATAGATAATAAGTATATTAAATTATTAAATGACGTCTTTAGACTTTAAAATATTAATTTTTTTAAATAAATAAATAATAAAAATTTAATATATATATATACACACATATATTTTGATTATAATGAATCAAATATATAATAAGTATATTAAATTATTAAGTGACATATTTAAAATTTAAAATATTAATTTTTTTAAATAAATAAATAATGAAATATATATATGTATGAGGGGTGAAAAAATACAAAAAATTATAATTTTTTGCAATTTTTAGCCAAAAATTTGGTTTTATCCGATTTTTTGGTTCAATTCGGTTTTTTTCGATTCAATTCGGTTTTTTACCAATTCAGTTTTATGTAATTGAACCAACCGATCAGCATATAAATTCTCAGTTAAATTGATTCAACCGACCGGTTCGGTCCGATTTTAATAACTATGCAAATTGGCTAAAGAATTCTGATAGCAGAAGTGAATGTTTGCCACCGAGATCACATTTATCCTTTGTTTGGATTACTTTAGTGAGTGAGAATGAATGAAAATGAAAGTAATGAAATTTATTTTTTCAGGAGTAAATTAAATTTTTATAGATGTATTTGATAGTTATGCTTTTATGTATAACGTGATTATGTATTTATAGAGAGAGATAATTTGATAATTTAAGCAAATTATTTCATCATTCATCTATTTATCTCGTTTTCTTTTTAAATTAAAAGGAAATAAAATGCTTCTGATTTTTTATTGAATTCCACTCTTAATTTTATGATTTTGCAATCCAAACAAGGGAAAGTAAGTTAATTTCAATCACTTTCTATTCAATTACTCTCACTTTTCTTGATCCAAAGAAAGGGTTAATTTAATTTTTTGGATCTGTATTAGCTAACCACAAAAATAATTATTTAATTTTCTGGTTTATTGTTTCTAATTATATGGAGAGAGAGTGGGCTTTGATGGATTTTTTTGACTTTTAATAGATAATGACAAAATAAGTAAAGAAAAAACTTGATGGCTCATGATAGGAACTATGAACTTATCAATTTCTTTTGCTAATGAATTTTTAAGGTATTGATGTTTATAATCTCCTTCTCGATACCTTACGTTGGTATTATGGCTTTCACCATAAGGATTGGATTTAATATGTATTAAAATAAAAATTTAAGAACTAATTAATGTGAACAAATCAAATTAAATTTGAAGATCTAATAGGAAAAAAAATACTTACTCCTTTTTTTTTATCTGTCACTTTTTAGTAAAATTCAAATTCTATTTATCTGTCACTTTCAATATAATTTAATTTACTTTTTTAATTTATTTTTCTTTTCCAATAAAGTTAAAATTAATTAAATTTAATAATTTAATTTTAATTATATAATTTAATATTAAATTTAAATCTATTTATTATTTCTTAATTTTAGTAAAAATAATAAAAATAACTGATAAAAAATAACAAAGAAAATACATGAATTTAGAGAGTTGAGGGTGCAATTTCTTTCAAAAATGACGTTCTCTATTTCTATTGGTGTTTAAAACGTGTCCGCATTTAGAAGTTAATTGCTGGCTTTTGTTTGTATTTGGCTATTATTGTGGTCCCATTTGTTTTTGTTTGATATTGTATAATTTTCAAGAAGCACACGGCCCTTGTTAAACAATATTTTAGTTGACAATTATAGGGTTGCATAGGAGAGATTTGTAAAGTTGTTACTATTTAATAGTACATCCTTCTCATTTTAAGAGTTATTTTTTCCTATTTTAGTTTGTTTTATTTTTATTATTTTTTTCGAAATTTAAGAATTACATTTACATAGATATCCCTATTTATTATATAACTTATTAAATATTTTTTTATTACTTTCTACTTTTAACTAAAAGTAAATGAAATTCTTGAAAATATAAAAGAATATTTTTATCAATTACTATCATTTTTTTATAAAATTGAAGTATTTTAATTATTTTCTTAATTTTCGTAAAAAATAAAAAAAATATATTCTTTAAAATGGGACGGAAAGAGTAGGGATGATCACGGGACGAGAAATCCCTATTCCCGGTGGAAAACAGCCCCGAATAGAGCGGAGAATCTCCAAAAAAATTTTCCGTAGGAATGGAGACAGAGGAAAAGTATTCTTCGACTTAGAATTCGGGGCGGAGATGGGGATTGTGATCCCCATCCCGAAATTTCTCCGTCTCCAAAATTTAATTACTAAATTTAATTATATTTGTATAATTTAGTTTTAAATTATATTTAATTTTAGTTTTATCAATTGTTAAAATTTATATTAGTTTAATTTGTAATTAAATTTATATTTTTAATTATTAAATATTATATTTCAATTATAATTAATTATTAAATATTATATTTTAGTTATAATTAAATTTTCTTAAAAAATAAAAATATTTTTAATGCGGGATTGGAGATTCCCGCAGGGATGGGGATCCCCGTAGAGACGGGGACGAAAGAAATTTTTCTTCCATAATACTATCGATCTCCGTTCCATTCCCACCCTGCCCTTGCGCAGGACAGTAAGTGGGGAGACTCTCCGGCCCAACCCTGCCCCGCTATCATCCCTGTGAAGGAGTATATCTTGCTAAGCATGTTTGCATTAAGAAGAGTACTTGTCTCGTGCGCATGCTTTTCGTTGGTTGGATAAAAAATTAAGTTTTAAAATAGTTCTTATTAGATACATCATGCATTAAAGTAGTTTTATATACATTTTTTCTCTTTTAATGAAACCTAAATATGCAAGAAAAACTTTTAATTAAAATTGTGCACCAATTAGACGCTCAAACTCAACAAAAACGTACATAATAAAACACCCATTTGATGATGTGGCATAAAATTTGCTGATATGTTAACAGAGACTATGCTTCATGCACCTAACAAGCTTGACAAGGCTCATAAACACATAAAATAAATTTAGTCATTTCCCTCCCTTTTTCTTGGAAACCAAACCCAATCACATGCATAGAAAGGAGAAGAAGAAGAAGAAGAAGAAGAAGAAGAAGAAACGAGTGTAAAAGCAACGGTGAGGTGGTACGTAGGTGGAGAAGAGAAGACCTGGCTGAGATGAATTTGATGATAACTTTATTATAATTTGCATAATATAAATATGCAGTCATCAGTCTGCACTCTACAAAAGGTTAAGTGGGTTGAATCCCGGGAACACATAATATAATTTTAATATAAAAAATTAAAAATAAAAAACACATGAAATTATATAATAACAATATATTTCATTTAAAATTGAAAAAAAAAAGATAATACTTAAAATCAAATAAAAATATAACTTTCATAATTGTCTTTGATGTGATTTTATATCTTGAAATCGTTGAATAATTAGCTCATTGTAAATATTGTCAAATATTAACTCGAGATTATTTCGAAAAATTTGTTTCAAAATTAGTTTCAAGAGACCTTGAATAAGTTTGATTAAAAGTTGATTTTCTTTTGAAAAATTTATCCATACCCTATATCAATGAAAAATATTAACAAATATAAATATTTCATTTTAGTCAATCATCCCCCAATTAACAAACATAGACAAAAATAACTTATACAAAATCACTTAAACAAAATTACTTAGACAAAATTAACAAACATAGTCAATCATCACTCAATTAACAAATATAAAAAATTAACAAACAAAATTATGTTTGCTTTCCCTTTTACGAAAATTCTAGGTGAATTTTATTTATTTTCCTCCATTTATACATAAACAATTATCTCTAAAATCTACCATGTGGATCCATCCATGTTTATTACTTTCTCCATTTACACATAAATACAAGCCGTTATTTGTTAAATTATTTAACAAAATCTAAATAATCTATGAAATGATAAAAAAATAATTAAGGGCAAAATTTAATAAACATGGTATTAAAATTTACAAGAAAAAGTAGAATTTTCTTACCGAGTGCCAATTAAAATGATGAAAAAACTTGTAATCCCACTTTAAATTTGAAAAGCTTTAAAAATTGCAAAAAAAAAAAAAAGCAAAAATGAATTAGGGGATATATATATATATATATATATATATATATATATATATATATATATATATATATATATATATATATATATATATATATTAAGGGTGTGCACACTCGAACGTAGCTCCGCCCCTGTTGATGAACCAATTAATATGAAGTTAATTAAAACATTTTACTACTCTCTTAAACTTGTTAATTATTTATTTATAGATTTTGCATTGTACGTAAATTAATAATGGTGAATATCTACAAAATATATTTATAGACTAATTTATAATTATTTCTTGTCATGAATAAAATGATAAATTAAACCCAATACCTTGTTAAAAATAATCAGATTGAAACTTTGCATGACACTAAAATTCTTACTCAACTTATAATTCTTTTTACATATCATATCTTACAAGCTATATATAACAGCAATAACCTCTAGATGAAATTAATATTCACAATAAGATTTTCAGACTTTTCCTTTAAATTAGTTTAATTATCATATAGCCAACACAATTAAGACTTCTCCTCTATTATTAAATTAATTACAGTAATTAGTATAGATAAGTTAAACGTTACTTTTACAAAGAGAAAACCATGTTTATTATATATTTATATATAGGAACTTTTCTATAAGTTTTCTGATTATTTTTTTTCCCACACGTATACAAAATGACTTTCTACACGATTTACTCAACATATAAGGAGATGCCATCAAATAATTACTCATCTCATCTGAACTTCTTGGCCTCCCATCTTTCTCCTTCAAGATTGCATCTGTATATAATAATATTCATTTAATAAGTAACTATATCTATTTAAATCTAATTTAGAAAAAAAAAAAAAAAGAATATCCATTTATTACCGGCAAGACTCATAAAATTAATTGCTCAATCGTGGAAAGTCAGTTGGAGAAATTTCTTGCCCAAACGGTTCGAGAATTACAAATAAATATAATGAAATAACTATTTTTTTGGTTCAAAATATATATCCAAGAAAATGAATATTGTTTAACTTTTCAATTAATTTTAATTTCAAAGACAGAGATATATGTCTCCATAATTTAATCCTTTTCCCCCTAACTTCTCAAAATTAAAATAAATAAATAGATAAGATTAATATTGTGGTGTTGAAGGTATCCCGTATAATTTTTCTAATTAACTTCTTGGATCTACTTGAAATCAGATCATATCAGGAAATATTCTATTGAAAATTGAAGAACAAAGCTTTATTAGAAATGTTTTGTAACCCATATGACGGTGGCCTGATGGTAATACATGCTAGACTCATAATGAGAGGTTTCAGAATCGACTCGTGACACCTCTCATGAGGAGGGATAATGAATCTTAACTTGCAACGACGCTCTGAATCCGGATTTAATCGGCTCAATAAGATTCGGATATCGTATGGTTAATAAAAAAAAAATATTTTGTAAAATTACAATGAGAATATGCACACACAAATCACGGTATATGCATTCACATATTTTTTATACTTAAAATGGTTGACTTAACCAAATTAATTTGACTTATTTCTTAAAGCAGTTTTTTCTTAAAACTAAATATTTTTTTAAATGAAAAAAAATATGTTTTATCTAAATAGTTATAAATATTTTTAAGAGAATAAAACCAGTTTCTAATCAAAATAAAAATGAAAATGCTTTTAAAAAAGTTTCACACTTAAACGGCTATTTTATTTTGGATTATAAAAAGATTTTGTGTTTAAGCATTGAACATTAGTCAGATTGAATACTTTTATTCTTGAACATTTCAATTATTGTGAACTATCACGATCACATATTTTCAAAATAATTATAATTTATATTGTAAATATATTAATGAGGTTTATAATTACAAACTTATGAGATTTGCGATGTTAGATTGCTAAAACTTAAGAAAAAAACCTAGAGAATATTTTGGTCTTTTGCTTTAAAAAAAAGGCTAAATGTTTTAAATTATTTTAAAAAAGTTAAGCATTTAAAAGTTTTTTTTTAGAAGAAAAACTTGGATAAATCTACCGTAATTAGCTTTTTTGACTTTTACCTGTGCAATAAAGTTACACTAAAAAAATAAACTCTTAAAATAGGTTATTTTAAGGAGAAAATTTAGGTAAGAAATTGAATTTTTATAAATCACAGTGTCAATTTTCTCTATTTTAATTTTATTTTATTTTATGTTGCCGCTCTATATATAACTATTTTATATTATATATATGCTGTTCTACAATATATGCTGATTGATATAACTATTGTCTGTTGTTATATATTTGTTCAAAGTGTTATATTATGTGATTGGTTGACTTATTTTAATAAATCAGTTTTGCAAAATATTTTTCAATTAATATATTAAGTTGATTTTGTCCACATATAACTTATAAGTTAAAAGTATTGGAAAAAGATTTTATCGAGTTTATTAAAGAATATATGAATCAAATGCGCTGAGATTATATGAATATAAAGTTTATTAAAGCTCATCATTTCCTAGTCCAACAGCCACATCATTATTTGGTGATATCCTATGTAGGCATCAAGAAGAGAGTAGGTCTCATGACATGCTATTGCATCAACAAGCTGATCAATATTGGGCAGAGGATAACTATCATTTGAATATACCCGATTTAGGTTTATAAAATCCACACATATTCTCAACTTGCTATTCTTTTTCTTAACCAACACCACATTTGCAAATCAATCCGGATATTGTACTTCTCGAATGACTCCAGCTTTACGAAGCCAATCTACTTCTTTAGCAAGGAATTTATTTCTATCAGGTGCATGCCTCCTTAACTTTTGCTTAACCAGTGGGAATCTTGGATCCACATCAAGCTTATGGACAATAACATCCGGGTGGATGCCAGAGATATCTTTTGGTGACCAGGCGAAAGAGGCTTGATTAATCATCAGCACTTGTGAAATTTCTACTCTATTTTTTCATCCAAGCTAGATGTGATTGCCACACTCTTTTGAGGAGCCAAATCGTACCGGATTAGATCTTTATCGGGATGCATAACCAGGATCCTCTTTATCTCAAACTTATGGATCACCACCTATACAACCAATGAGTCCTCATCATGCAGAAATTTTAGATCTCCTGCATCTTGTGGGGATATGGTGATGGAAGGTAAATTCTCATATTAAGCAGAAAAGTATATCCCTTTCTATCCCTTTTTTCACTTTGCAAAATCTTCACCATAAGATAATCCCCCAGCAATAACGCATGTAACTTAACAGGAGTATAATATATCTAAAACTATCAAAATTTGTAAGCTCATGTGGCAATAATTTTTTTTTCAAAATTGAGATGTCTAAATGACTTTTTATGCTAAGTTTAGATGTAAGTCTATGAATGTGTTGTGCCAAAAAAATTAAATCTTTATGTAACTTACGTTGGAAAATTGATGTTTCTTTTTTATGGAAATGTACAATGTAGGAAAAACTGGATGTGCAATTTTCCAATGCAAGTTATCATACATATTTAATTTTATGGCACAACATATTCATAAACTTACATCTAAACTTAGCATAAAAAGTCATTTAGACATCTCAATTTTGAGAAAAAAAAAATTAACTCATGAACTTACAAATTTTGTCAGTTTTAGATACATTATTCTCCTGTTGAGTTACATATTCAGCCATGTCATTTAGAAATTTCCCCCGTCCCCCCGATTTGTTTTTTTTTAATTTTAAAATATAATATTTTATAAATAATTAAAATTAAAATATAATATTTAATAAATAAAAAATTTAAAATCAATAATAATTTAAAATTAAGTATAATTTAAAATTTGATAATTATAAAATTAAGTTATATTTTAATTTTAATTATTTATAAAATATTACATTTTAAAATTTAAAAAAAAATATTTTGCGGGGCAGATACCCCATTTCCCGTCTCCGCCCCCGATTCTAGGACAGAAAATTTTTTCCCCCCGCCCCCGCAAGGAGAAATTTTGGAGATTCCCCCGCCCCGAACGAGCAGGATCACCACCGGAACCGGGAAATCCCCACTCCGTGATCATCCCTAGCATTGACAGTGCCAGTTTCAATACAAATTTTGCTAATTTATGTGGATCTAATTTGTGTCATAAACCAACAATTATCTCTGTTTTCAATACTTAATTTTTCTAATTATATTTATCGTAATACCATAAATTGAAATTTAAAAATATATATATTTTTAAAAAAACCCTATAGTTTTTGGGTTTTATATTATTCGATTTTTTTGTCGATTTCTATATCTTATATTACTAACTATATTACATACTTTTTGAAATTTTCATCACAAATATTTGTTGCAAGGTGGTATATTTTTTTAGTATAATAAAGTATTTATTGCAATTTTTTTCACTAATTAGTTCATATCTCATATTAAGTATTAGTTAACGAGTTGCTCTTACTTAATTGGAAAACACTATAGTCCTTACTACTATACTGTTGAGTTACAGTATTTGTATCAGTTTTTACAGAGTTTTGCTACCAACAAATTTTAGTTTGGATCTCTATGTCCTTATTAATTAAGTACTTGCTATATTTTGCATCAAAATTTTACCGTCCAAAATTTGGACTAATTAGAAATTATTCTCGGTCCATTGTTGTAGAAATTATTTTCATGCAAATTAAACTCGATATATTTTTCACTTAGCAATGAATATTGTTGCCTTTGATAATTAATTACTGTTGCTATTTTGCCCTTTTTAGTGACTTTGAAAAGGTTTTAAATTACCAACGTCCATTCCACGGAGTGGATGAGGGATTTATCTTTGTGCCTCTTATTGAAATATTTTGTTCCTTTGTTTTGTTTTGTTTTGACCTAATCTCTCTCAACTGTAATTACTTTTGAATCTTCAACAACAAGAATTCTATACTTATTTTGGCCCTTCTTTTATTGTGTCAATCACTAATTGGAAATTCGAACTTATTTTGAAAACACAAATGTCACATGTATAAAGGGTTGAAATTCTTTAAATTCTTAATTTTATTGGAAATTGATGTTTTGCATTTGATAATAATTTTAATAAATGTTGGAGGCAAATTCTCCATCGAGCAGATTTCACTGTTGAAAATATTTCTAAAAGAAGATGAACACTTTGGACCTTTTATTTCATGTTTGATTAGTATTAAAATACATTGGTGATAGTATTATAGAGTAGTAAAATAGATAGAATAGATTTCTTTGAAAATACAGATAAAATAATTAAAAATTTGTTTATTTTTAAACTATTAATTGAGGATATTATATACAACTCAAAAATTAATTATAAAACAAAAAAAAATCGACTTTATTTTAGGACAAATAAAACAAGAAAGTGAAACTGTTATTTTGAAATGGAAAAAGTAATAATATTATAGGGAAAATTTAGACTAGTGGAATTAATAAATTACAAATATAAAATATTATAGGGAAAATAATATGATTTTCCTTTCAAAGGTTGTGTAGGTTCCAGTGGATATAAATCATTAAATATAGTATAGCTAAAATTAATGACAATAATGTCACCAATTAATAGACATTAAATGAGAAACCATATGTATTTATTTATATGTCATTAACTTTGTAGTATGTCATGTCATTCTCGGGTATATTGATAATGAAAAAATATATAATAAATATATCTCGGGTATAATGATAGATTTGAAATAAGAAATTAAAAAAGGTGTATTTATGAAAAAAGAACAAAATGAGTAATATTCATGAATAGTTTTCCTTTAATGGCATTCATGTAAAGATCACAATTGAAATCGCTTAATTTCTTTATTATTGTATTTTTTAAATATTAAATTTCAAATATGTATGATTGTATTTTCAATAAAAATCACTTAATTTCTTTATTATTTTTTAATGTTGTGTCAAATTTCAAATATGTATAATTTTTTTATTGAAGATTTTTTAATGCATTTTTTAAAATATTATTTTAGTAGTATATTTTTAATATAATTTTAATTAGAATTTATTATAGATATAATATAATAAATTTATGTATATTATTTTAATTTGGTTATTTTAAATGAATTTATTTTATTGAATATAATTTAATTTAATTTAATTTATGAACCTATATAGAATAAAATAGCTGCTCCAACGAGCAACAGACAAAAAGGATTACACTAAGGCTATGTTTGGTAGACAGCATTGTAATATAATGTAATTAACTCTGTAATGAATCTTGTGTTTGTTAATAAAAATATAATTAATGTAATGTAATCCTATTTACGGATGTAATCTTGAATGCATTAGTAGATGTATTCCCTAATCCTTTCCTTAACCCAAGTAATTCTCATTATGTTACAGCCTCTCTCTACAATCTAAACCTAAATCATTATCCGTCTTCCTCCTTCACCTCCACTGCCACCGCCGCTGACGCTGCCGCCATCCCTGTCGGTACCGTTCTCTTGTCGACGCCTTCCTCCTCCGGTGACCACTCTCTGCTCAGATTTTCTTTCTACAGTTAGTTTCTCCTCTCCTTTACGATCTATCCATTTTGATTTGGGAAATTTCTTCATTCTCTACCTTGTATTTCTTCATTGTGTTGCTTCTCCTGCAAATAGATTTTGAAGTGATGAAATAATTGGTTCTCTGCTTTGTCCTATGGTTTGGGTATCTGATTTAATTTGGGAGATTTCGTTCTTTGTAATTTCTTTTTTTCCTTTGCCGTTGGGATTCTGGATGCCGTTGGGCCTTTGGTTCTTTCTTCTCCCAGCTTTTTGTTCGATTGGTTTCCCTGTTTCTACTCTGCTTTTCATGCTTTGGAATCACTTCTCGCAACTTCATACCCATGCATAGGTAAATAGAAATTTTTCCTATGTGTAGCATCTTGGTTTCTTCTGATTTGTCCGTATTGAGACTTAAACAGTATAAAAAAATTGGGTCACTTCTTTTGAGACGATGCACATTTGTTGAGGGACATGAACATGATTGTGTTCCTTAAAGTGATTTCATGCTTTGGAATCACTTCTCGCAACTTCATACCCTTTTTATTTGCTCTGTCTTTATATGAGTTTTATGCAAATCACACCTGAATTATCAACATCCTTTGTATAATAGCATTCGACCCAAAAAAGAAAAACTAGCCCTTGTATAATTGCTCACATGCTTCAATTTATTAAGCATCCTTAATCTGTAAGCCTCTGCTGCCATTCGTCTCACATCCAATGTTTTTAACCCAAAAAAACCGTTCATTTGCAAGTCTGATCAAGTAGCAGTAGCAGGATATTAAAATTCATTAGTAGCTGTTTCTGATCCTTATTTTAGAAAAATAATCATAAATAACTTTAGGATTGCGAGATGTTGGCAAGAATTCTTTTTTAATTTGGGTGGGGGAGGATAAGGGACACAGATTTCGTGGTTTAAAAATAGAACGTGATCGCATATCTTAAAGTGTGGGAATTCTCATGATTTTGGTGTTAGTGCTTCAGACACTGTTTTGTAGTATATGAGAATTGAGAGCTGCCTATGCTTTTCTTCTGTTCATTGCTTAATTAATAACCGTTCCTTATTGCCTATATGCATAGCATGACCCACCCATCATTCATTTTTAATCAAATTTATGGATCCAAAACACCCCTTCATATAGCACGACTACATTATTACTATTATTATTATTGCATAGTGGGCAGTTCACTACCTCTTGCCTTTGCACTATGCCTTCCACTTTTTATTGGATAAATCGTAAGTATATATAGTGTTTTATAATAACAAGTAATTTTCAAGAAGAATGTTTGAGATTTCAAGCTTTCAGAGATCTACCTCTGCATAAAAGTAAAAGAAAAGTTCAAAAAGATGAATCTGTAAATTATAGTTTGTGGATGGATTGACAGCTTACTCTTTTAATGGTCTTTTGATGTATAACTCTTTTAATACTCTTCTATATATTTTCTGTTCATTTTATTTTTCCAAGTCAAAGTCTGGCTTATGATCTATGATATCTTCTGCTATAAATTAGATTGAACATGAAACAATATTATTATTTGAAGATGTATTTATTAGTATTTTTCTTTGAATGAAAGAAAAGATGATCGGAGAATGACTTTATTTGAACTTGTATTTTTCTTTTATATATATATATTTTTTTTTATGTACAGACTAAAGAAAAATGGCTCGTCTAAGTTTGACCACGGGAAAGTTGATAAAGAGGAAAAAGAAATTAATAGTATTGTCACAGTGGTTAGACTTTTCAAATATAATAAGTTGGTTTTTTCAATTATATTGTGTGGTAGCAATGTCTATTAGCTCTTATTATTTGAGAAAAAGTTATATCAGTGATTTTTTCTTGAGAAAAAAAATGTTGAATGAAATGGTATGTGAAAGTGATAATATTTGTCAATCAGAATTAAGAATGAATAGAAATTCATTCAACAAGTTATGTTATTTACTTGAACATGAAGGGGGTCTAAGGGAAACTAAATTCATCTTGGTAGATGAGCAAGTTGCAATTTTTTTACATATAATAGCTTATCATGTTAAAAATAAAACTATACAATTGAGATTTAATGGAGAAACTATTAGTAGACATTTTGGGGAGGTCTTGAAAGTTGTCATCCGTTTGCAAGGAATCCTATTAAAGAAACCAGAACATGTTCCTAACAACTCAACAGACTTGAGGTGGAAATGGTTTAAGGTGGAAATGGTTTAAGGTACTATTGTGACTATTTATTATTTATATATTTATAATATAATAAATATATAAAAAAATTATATAAAAAAATAATTTGTTAATGATAAATATAATTACATTCTAATACATGTATATAATCCAACTAAACATAGGAACGTATTCACAATTACATTACATTAATAACGTAACCAAACATAGTAATGTAATCATAATTACATTATATTTTTTAATTCATTACATTGTTCATTATATTGCATTACGTCTTACCAAACATAGCCTAAATAATTATTACAGATGCCCTACAATCTGCAAAAGAGAAGTATATGTACCAAATATTACAACCATACCACCCAACGCTATAATTCCTCCTATCAGTAATGATTCCCATGTAAATCTCCTGTAAATCCCTGAAATCTTCATATAACATAAACATGGAATTATAACCGAAGCTGTCACACTTAAGAATGCTCCCACCAGAGACATTAGGTAACCAAACAAGGGAACAGCAATTGCTACAATGACTGTACTTATTAATACTACAGTGCTAATGAAGATATTTAATGGTTTCTTGTTCCAATTCCATGGAAACCAGTTTTTGACAGCATTCACTATTGGTGTAACCATTAATGCATATTTGGATATAGGATTCACCAAAGTTGTGTATATTGCTATTCTCGAACTCAAATTTCCAGTACGAAGATTTAAGGTTATCTGTGATTGAACATCTGACCCATACATCAAGTACCCTATGATTGCCATCGATGCATAACTGAATGTACACAGCAAGAAACAAATAATCAGAACCTGCAAGGAAATAATTGTAACTCCTGTAAGTTATTTTCTGAGATTTTGAACTAAACATGGTTATAGTTTGTAACTCAACAGCAGCAAAATATATTGTAAGTTCATGTGCCAATATATTTTTCTGGATTGAAATGTCTAAATAAATTTTTATGCTAAGTTTATATGCAACTATGTGAATGAACCGAGCCATAAAAAAATTAAATCTTTATGTTACTTACATTGGAAAATTGATGCTTCTTTTTCATGGAAGTATACAAGGTAGGAAAAACTGGATGTGCACAGTAGCAAAAACCATATAAACTAACAGCAGTGGGGATTCCATTCCAATTTATTAGCTTCCCATTTTCATGAAATCCGACTCCCTCAAAAGCTCCAGTCCAAAAAATTGAAATAAGAATTATAGCAGAAGCTAAAACTCCACTGGCAGATACATAAGAAAGAATGGTGAGATTTTCTAACCAAACAGTAGGTAAGATTATAAGCGCAACCATGATAACAAAGCCTTGTCTTCCCCCAATGTTGAACCCACCAAGTTCAATCTGCACATTTGGGAATAAATTCTGCAAATTATCTCCTTCAAGAATCAAGAAGCCAATAGCCACTAAGTAGAGCTCTGTATACATGAAAATTGATATCAAAATTCTTCCTTTATCTCCAAAAGCTCTTTGGCCTATGTCAGGATAGGTTCTTATCTTTGAATCTGCTTCCATACATCTTTTAATTAATAAACCGGAATAAAAGGCTGCAATGGCTATTACAAAAAGAAATAATAAGCTTAGCCATCCTCCGGATGATAATGCATAAGGGGTGGATAATATTCCTACTCCTGAAAAAAAAAATCGATTTATTGTTAGAAAAACTTTAATTTCAAGTCTAAGAAACAACTCCCGGTATAACTGAAGATTAAACTCAACTCATACAGAAAACTATGATAATTAAACCCATATGTTAAAATGCATTGAAAGATATGGGGTAAAAGAAGCGAGGAGGCTAAAACCTGATAAAGCATTTAGGCCATTGAAAATGGTGGCGGAGGAAGAGGCAGTCCCTATACTATAATGATTGTGGTTTGATTCTAAATCTTGCAGTTTGTCTGTGAGCCTATCTTGGCCTTCATCGACTATAAGAGGCGCACTCAAGGACCCATCTTCAGCAATAGATTCCATTGAGCTGCGCAGCCAGAGAGAGAGAGAGATTTATTTAAAGATTTCAACTTTGAAGGGTACAAGGAGAGTTTTGAAGAGATAATGGTTCTACGATTACGATAAGTTGGGAAGATAGACTTGTATACTCAATTAAATAGAGGGTGATGCATGGATAGATCCACCACCATGATTGTTAAAATTTTTAAAGATCAATTTCATCCATAATTACTGCACTTATGTCTAATCGTTTAAAAATAACCGATTTATTTTTTATGATTTAAATGTTATTATATATATCATCTTTTTGCAAAAAAGTCGTCTTATCCGGTTTTCGACGATAATTCATGTTGAAATATTGACGTAGACATCACATTATATACGTGGATATATCTGACATAACACGTCAGCGGCCACATCACCGAAAAAGATCATGTTTGTCTAGATATATGATGTGATGTGCTAACATATTGCGTGATATGATCTTTTTTGTTGACGTAGCTATTGGCGTGTGATTGCACGTGTGTCCAGGCATATGACGTATCATGCCAAGTTAGCATTTCGGTAAGAATTATCGTCAAAAACTGATCAAGATGATTTTTCTGTAAAAATATTATAAGTTCAGTAATATTTAAGTCACGAAAAATAAATCAATTACTTTTAAATTATTATGCGTAAATTCAGTAAACATAAGTGAAATTTACTCAAACTTTTAGTTATACTCAATAAAATTTAAAAGAAAATTTCGGGCCTCTTTCTAATATTTGTTATTTTCAGTCCACCAGTAAAACGTTTTTCAGTAGTATAATTCATACTAGAAAATTGATGATTAATGAATATCACGTGGAATTATTTGACTAGGTAAACAGTAATTGTCAGGAGACTCGCAGGCTGCCACCAGACCCGTGATTCTCACCAAATTAAGCACATGTTTTTTTTTTAAAAAAAAAAAAAAGAAGAAGAAGAAGAAGATACTTGAATTTAAGCACATGTTTCTTCAATCTCTTGAGATATTTGATAAGTTATTATTAATGATAACCAAGTTAAGGGTCAATGTGTACCTTAAATTTTTTTTGTGTTTTGACTGATCAATTTTAACATTAAAAAATTAAATATAGATGAATCTTTAAAAAATAAAATTGAGACAATTAAATTATATAAAATAGTGTACTTATTTATGATA
Organism: Excoecaria agallocha; assembly: GCA_037975025.1. NCBI lineage: Eukaryota > Viridiplantae > Streptophyta > Magnoliopsida > Malpighiales > Euphorbiaceae > Excoecaria > Excoecaria agallocha. The sequence goes on from CM075811.1 coordinate 45,234,660, forward strand.
TGTGAACATGTCAATATTATGATTTTTGTATGTAGTTAGCGATTTCAATTTATCACAACTTCAACCATTAGATATTTTATCTGTAATACCAAAGAAAGATTAAATAAGAATTTATGTGACTCAATTTTTATTTTTTTTCTTTCAATAAAATTTATTTTTTAAAATTAAATTTGTCCAACCAAAAGATCATTATTTTGTTCGACTATCCAAATAAATTTAATGAGCATATCACATAGGTTTGAAAAAAATAAAAATAAAAAACGTACACATAGCTAAGAAAAACTTAAATTTTGAAACTGGAGCAGTTAAGTTGGATAATAAATCTCTCAAAAATAAAAATTGCATAATAAATAATTATTATTTTTTATGTTGAAGAAATTGTTGTTTTTTTTAAGGAAATTATTGTTTTGTTTGATTCATAAAAATTCAATTAAATTCAAATTCACTAACTTACTTTTTTACTCTAGAACTGAAGTGTTTAAGTCGCGACTTATATTCAATATTATTAAAACCAGACCGGATAAAAAACCGGCAAGGCTAGAGGTTCGTAGTTCAACCAATTTAACCGGGTTTTTTTCTATTTTTAAAATATTATAATTATTATAATTTTTTAAATACTATTGTATAAAAATTAAAAAAAATATTCATCAAACATTAAATATATATCACAAATATTTTAATAATAAGTTACAAAATATAATTTTAATTTTATTATTATAAGTGATTAATTATGTATTTTTAAATATCATATGTTAGAAACATAAAAATACAATCATATCATGAAAATAATTTCATGTTTAGATGAAATACTGATGAAGTAAACACAAAAAATATTAACCTTACATAGATGAGTATAATTATATTTAATTACAATAAATTCAAATAGATAATAACTATATTAAATTATTAATTGACATTTTTAGAATTTAAAATTATAATTTTTCAAATAAATAAATAATAAAAATTATATATATATATATATATTAAATTTCCATTATTTATTTATTTGGAAAAAATTAGTATTTTAAATTCTAAATCTATTACTTAATAATTTAATATACTATTACAATGATCCAAATAGATAATAAGTATATTAAATTCTTAAGTGACATATTTAGAATTTAAAATACTATTTTTTTCAAATAAATAAATAATGAATATATATATATATATGGGTGGGTGAAAATATACAAAAAAATAATTTTTTACACTTTTTAGCAAAAAAACCCGATTTTGTTCGATTCTTCGATTTTCTGGTTCAACCCAATTTTTTCGGTTCAATTCGATTTTTTTACCAATTCGGTTTTCATTAGTTGAACCAACCAACTAGCCAACCGATTTACAGTTCAACCGGTCGGCTCGATTTTAATAACTATGCTTATACTTTCAAAAAAGATATAATTGTTCCTTGGGAAAATTATTACAATTTTTTTTTATTTTGCTTATAGACTTTCATCAGTGTTAGAAAATAAGGAATACAACTAGTAGCTAGCTGTAAAGTTGGTAGGTAGCTGTAAAGTTAGTAAGAGCAAATTTAGGAACTAATTAAGGAGTTGTATTTTGTTGACTTAGTTTCACCAATTCTTGTATAAATAGGAATGTAATCTTAGTGTTAATCATTTGAATATAGAATTTTAATTCTCTTGTGTATTTTCTTACTTGATATCAGAGCCTTTTAGGTTTGATTTGGAGTATTTTTTGGGTTTCTTTTGGGTTGGGCAACGTGTTCTAGCCATTGTTGGGTTACTGTTTGGGGTTAGGGTTACTATTTGGGTTGGGTAACCATTTTTCGGTGACCATCTTGTCTCACCACAGGCATCAGAAGAAGCGCAAGGTGATTTTCGGCCGTTCCCCAAAATTCGGTATCCTTCCGATCGGTGAGTGGTTCTCACACGCTGCCACAATCTCATGCTTCTTCTCTCACGCGCCGGCGCGTGACCTGACCTCCGGCCTTCCGATTTTGTCTTCGGCGTCACCTAAGGATTTTCGATCAAACTCCGATATTGTCTTGGCTTGATTTCCTCTTCTGCTGGTACTTTTGTCTCCCATAAGGTGTTGTCCTTCTCTGTTATGTGTTTTTTAGTCTATTAAGATCTTGTTGGTCATTTGGGTTTTCATTTTGGCTGGATATTCTGAGTTTATATTGGCTGCTTTGACTGATTTTATTCTGTGTGGATATTATGGCTGACAATAAAGGAGGAGTGAGGGAAACTGTTGGTTAAATTATTCCTTTAGCTAAGAATACAGAAGAAAAATTAGATGAAACTAATTATCTTGATTGGAGTAGAACGATTAGGATCTATCTTCACAGTATGGATAAAGATGATCATTTAATTGATGACCCTCCTACTGATAAAATTGAAAAGCATATTTGGATGAGAGATGATTCTCGGTTACTTTTACAGATTCGAAATTCAATTGAAAGAAATGTGCTTGGCTTAATTTCTCATTGTGAGCATGTAAAAGAGTTAATGGATTATTTGACTTTTTTATATTCTGAAAAAAGAAATAAGTCTCGTATTTATGATATTTGTAAAGCCTTTTATTGTGCTGAGAAGGAAGCAAAATCACTCACTACTTACCTTATGGAGTTTAAGAAAATTTATGAAGAACTGAACATGCTTCTACCTTTTAGTGCGGATATTAGAAAGCAACAGGCTTAGAGAAAAAAATGACAATAACGAGTTTTCTAGCTAGTTTGCCATCTGAATTTGAGACAGCTAAATCTCAAATTCTCTCTGGTTCTGAAATTCCTACTCTTGAAGATGTGTTTAGTAGGTTATTGCATGTTGATAATGCTTCCTCTAGTCAGCTCAATAGTGCTTTTGTTGCCAAAGAAAGTGGATGTGATAATGGTAAAAGATATCTATCGAAAGAGAAAAATAGATATAATGATAATCGAAATACTGATGTTGTCTGTTATTATTGTAAAAAATCAGGCCATACAAAGCGCTACTGCAAGAAATTGCAGAATCGCAATCAGAAGGCACAAGTTGTTAATGTTGCTACTTCTGATTCATCATCTGAGCATAATGTCACTATCTCTGTCGAGGAGTATGTTAAGTTCCAAGAATTGTTAAAGGAATCTTCAACTTCGGTTACTACTGAAGCAGGTAACACATGTCTTATCTCCTCTATCAATAATTGGGTCATTAATTCTGGTGCCACAAATCACATGACAGGTAATCCTACTACTTTCTCTAATTTTCGATCCCATAAAACTCCTTTACCATTTACTATTGCTGATGGGACATCATACAATTTTGTGGGGTCTAGAACTGTCAAACCCACTCCTTTTATTACTTTACCCTCTGTTCTAAATTTGCCTAACCTAGCTTTTAATTTGATATCTATGAGTAAACTTACCAAAGAACTCAATTGTTGTGTCTTATTTTTTCCTGATCATTGTCTTTTTCAGGATCTTATGACGAAACAGATTTTTGGTAAGGGACATGTATCTGGTGGTCTATACATCCTGGATTCTTGGGTACCATGATCTGTTGCTTGTTCAGTGTAGTGTCTCCTTTTGAAGCACATTGTCGATTGGGGCATCTTTCCCTACCTATGTTAAAGAAGTTATGTCTGTAGTTTTATGATGTATCTTCTTTGGATTGTGAGTCTTGTCATTTTGCTAAAAATTATTGTAGCTCGTCAGGTCCTAGAATTAATAAATGAGCTGAGTTTTCTTTTCAACTTATTCATTCAGATGTTTGGAATCCTTATCCTGTTATATCCAAAAATGGATACAGATATTTTATTACTTTTGTGGATGATTTTTTTTCGTATGACCTAGGTTTATTTTATGAAGAATCGTTCTGAAATTTTTTCCCATTTTTCTGCCTTTTGTGCTGAAGTTAAAACCCAATTTAATGCTTCTGTGAATATATTGCAAAGTGATAATGCTAAGAAATATATGTCAGATTCTTTTCAACGGTATATGTCTCAACAGGGTATCCTTCACTAGTCCTCTTGTGTTGATACTCCTTCTCAAAATGGAGTTGCTGAAAGAAAGAACAAATATTTACTTGAGATAGCTAGAGCTTTATTATTTCAAATGAATGTTTCTAAGTGTTTTTAGGTCGATGCTATTTTTACAGCTTATTTTCTTATCAATCGGATGCCCTCTACGGTGTTAAATGGTAATGTTCCTTATAGTATTTTGTTTCCAAATAAAATATTATTTCCAATGGAACCACGAATTTTTGGCAGTACTTGTTATGTTTGAGATGTACGTCCTCATATTACCAAACTTGATCCTAAAGCATTGAAGTGTGTGTTCTTGGGATACTCGCATCTCCAAAAGGGATATAGATGTTACTCTCCTGATCTGCAGCGATATTTGGTTTTCGCTGATGTGGTATTCTTAGAAGATAAAACTTTCTTTTCATCTCCATCCAATCTTCCAAGTCAGGAGGAGGAAGATGAGTGGCTCATTTATACGATGACATCTTTTCGATAATTTGTTGATGTGCCTACTGCATCTTCTGGTACTGAGCAGATAGCAAGTGATGATCCTTCAACATCAGCAAGATCACAGATTGTTCAGATCTACTCTAGAAGAAGAGACACTAATGATACATGTCCTGTACCAGCACCTTCGTCATCTGATCCTGCTCCTGCTGACACTAATCTTCCCATTGCTCTTCGTAAAGGTACACGTAATTGTAAATCTACTTATTCCATTGTTAATTTTATTTTCTATGATCACCTTTCTCTTTTGACATGCTTTTTAATTGCATCTTTAGATTCTATATCTATCCCCAAGATAGTTAAGGATGCCTTGAGTCATTATGGATGGTATGATGCGATGATTGAAGAGATGACTGCCTTGGATTCAAATCATACTTGGGAGTTGGTGCATTTACCAGAAGGAAAGAAGGTTATGGGTTGCAAATGGATTTTTATAGTCAAAGTTAATCCGGATGGTTTTGTGGCTCGACTTGTTGCTAAAGGATATGCACAGATTTATGGGGTGAATTATTCTGATACTTTCTCTCCAGTCGCCAAATTGAGTTCTGTTCGTCTTTTCATATCTTTGGCAGCTTCTCATCATTGGCCCTTACATCAACTTGACATCAAAAATGCTTTTCTTTATGGTGATCTTCAGGAAGAAGTTTATATGGAGCAACCACCTGATTTTGTTGCTTAGGGGGAGTATGGGAAAGTTTATCTTCTTAAGAAGTTCTTGTATGGATTGAAGCAGAGTCCTCGTGCCTGGTTTGGTAAATTCAGTGAGATTGTCCAAAAATTTGGGCTAAAGAAAAGTCAGTGCGACCATTTTGTTTTATATAGACAATCCAAATATGGTATTATTCTTCTTGTGGTTTATGTTGATGATATTGTGATTACACAGAGTGATTCTACATGTATCTTTTCACTTAAGTCTTTCTTGCATGGTAGATTTCACACTAAAGACTTGGGTCAGTTGAAATATTTCTTGAAAGTGGAAGTGACAAGAAGTAAGAAGAGAATTCTTCTATCTCAAAGAAAATATGTTCTTGACTTGCTTGCAAAAACTGGAAAATTGAGAGCTAAACCATGCAGTACTCCTATGATTCCTAGTATACAACTTACAAAGGATGATGGTAATCTTTTTTATGATCCCAAGAGATACCAAAGGTTGGTTGGAAAATTAAATTATCTTACTGTAACTCGTCCAGATATCGCATTTGCAATGAGCATTGTCAGTCAATTTATGGCTACTCCTATGATCAAACATTGGAAGCTTTAGAGCATATCTTATGTTATTTAAAAGATGCTCCTGGACTAGGTATACTATACAATGATGATGGACATACTCACATTGAGTATTTTACAGATGCTAATTGGGCAGGTTCTAAGATTGATAGGAGGTCATCAACAAGCTATTGTATCTTTGTTGGAGAAAATTTAGTATCCTGGCGAAGTAAAAAGCAAACTGTAGTATCAAGATCTAGTGCAAAATTCGAATACAGAGCTATGTCACAGTCTGTATGTGAAATTTTGTGGATCCATCATTTGCTTGATGAAATTGGTATGAATCCCTCATCTCCAGCAAAACTTTGGTGTGATAATCAAGTTGTTCTTCATATTGCTTCCAATTCAGTGTATCATGAACGAATCTAGCATATTGAAGTTGATTGTTACTTTATTCGTGAGAAGATTCAAGATAATGTCATCTCAACAGGATATGTGAAGACAGGAGAACAGTTGGATGATTTGTTTACAAAAGCCTTAAATGGCTCTCGAGTTGATTATTTGTGTAATAAGCTGGGCATGATTAATATATATGCTCCAGTTTAAGGGAGAGTATTAGAAAATAAGGAATACAACTAGTAGGTAGCTGTAAAGTTGGTAGGAGCAAATTTAAGAACTAATTAAGAAGCTAATTAAGGAGTTGTATTTTGTTGACTTAGTTTCACAAATTCTTGTATAAATAGGAGTGTAATCTTAGTGTTAACCAATTGAATATAAAATTTCAATTCTCTTGTGTATTTTTTTACAATCAGAAATGAATATATATGCGTTACATTAGTTCTATTATATATTAATATTTTAAATTACTATATATGAATTAATATTATTTATTTTCATTTAATAATTTAAATTCACGGACAACAATATGTTCAACATACTAATTATAGAAGTCACTCATTTCAAGCGTCTTGTGTTAAAATAGAACATGTGGCGTGAAAATTCCAAAATGGGGAATTTCTTTTATGAAATGATGAAGCGTTGTCACCTCTAAATATTTTTAAACATTCAAATATAAAACTAAAGCAAATCTTATGTATTTAATAGGTAAGTTATGTTCTTATTTTAAAAGATAATTTTTATTTTTTATGCTAATTAAAAAATAATTAAAATATTTTTAATTTTATAAAAAATTATAATTATTAATAAAAATGCTTTTTTAAAAAAATTTATTTAATTTTAATTAAAAGTAAAAAATAATTGAAAGAAAATAATCATAACATATCACAATAAAATAACAAGAAATGGACATAAATATTTCTCGAAACGCAGAATCACAAGCACCAAGACCATTTACCTTTTTGTGTTGCCGGTTAGGTTCTCACTTAATTGCCTTAATTAGTATATGTTAAATTGACAGTTACAATATTTAGTATAAAAAATAATGATTATAATATCTCGATAAAATAACGAGAAATTGACATAAATATCTCTCGAAGTGTGGAATCACAAGCACCGAGATCATTTACCTTTTTGTATTACCAGTTAGGTTCTCACTTAATTGCCTTAATTAGTATATGTTAAATTGACTGTTACAATATTTAGTATAGAAAAGCATTTAGGCCATTGAAAATGGTGGCGGAGGAAGAGGCAGTCCCTTTAGTATAATGATTGTGGTTTGATTCTAAATCTTGCAGTTTGTTTGTGAGCCTATCTTGGCCTTCATCGACTATAAGAGGCGCACTCAAAGACCCATCTTCAACAATAGATTCCATTGAGCTGTGCAGCCAAAGAGAGAGAGTGAGAGATTTATTTAAAGATTTGAACTTTGAAGGGTACAAGTAGAGTTTTGAAGAGATAATGATCCTAAGATTACGATAAGTTGGGAAGATAGACTTGTATACTCAATTAAATAGAGGGTGATGCATGGATAGATCTACGACCATGATTGTTAAAATTTTTACGGATCAATTTCATCCATAATCACTGTATTTACGCCTAATCGCTTAAAAATAACTTATTTATTTTTTATAACTTAAATATCACTGAAATTATCATCTTTTTTATAGAAAAATCATCTTGACCGATTTTCGACGATAATACTTTCCGAAATTTTGACGTAGCACGTTACGTCATATGCATGGACACACGTGGCACGATACGTCAGCAGTTACATCATCGAAAGAGATCACGTGTATCAAAATATATGACATGACGTGCTGACATGTCATGAGATATGACCTTTTTAGTGACATGGTTGCTGACGTGTCATGCTATGTCAGCATTTCGGTAAGTATTATCATAAAAAACCGATCAAGATGACTTTTTCTATAAAAGTGTGATAAGTTTTATGATATTTAAGTCACAAAAAATAATTCAGTTACTTTTAGACAATTAGGTGTAAGTTCAGTGACCATGGATGAAATTTACTCAAACTTTTAGTTATACTCGATAGGGGTGTGCAAAAATCGAACTGATCCGATCAACCCGATTAACCCGATACATTTGGTGGGGTTAATAGGATCGGTTCGGTTATTGATATTAGGCATATTTTGGGTCGGGTGAAAATCCGACCAAACAACCCGAAATTTTTAATATATAAATAAAAAAATTCTAATTTCTCTACAATATTAATTAATATATAATATATATTTAATGTAATTTTGAAATTGTTAGTTTGTTGTATTTTTAAAATAGTTTTTATGGTATTTAATATTATTTATTTGTATTAATTTAGGATTTTAATTTAAATATGTAAATTAAAAAAATAAATTCGGGTGTATCGGGTCGGGATCCAAAAAATATCAGGTTAAACGAGTAGGGATCCGATATTTATATAGGGTAGGATCGGTGAGGAAAATATATAAATTTTGAATTTCGAATTATTCGGGTTGGATTTTTTTAGTCCGTTGTTTGCAGATTCACAAGAACTCTGAATTCATATGTTCTCGGACCTGATATTAAGTTTTAATTTTTGAAGATCGAGATAAATTAGAAAACATTTGTAAAATCATTTTCTGAAAATTTACAATTACATTCATTTATTGCATAAAAATACTTTTCAAAAATTTTATCCCAATATATTTAAACTAATTTATTTCTAATAATTAATTTTTTTTCATATTTGATAAAAGAATTATACTTAAGGAAAGATCTTTTGAAATAATTTTCTGATTGATTGCATTTTAATTAAGGCAAGTATAAAATGAGTTATCTCTACAATTTTTTGAGTGGTTTCACGCTCAACAACCTATTTTAATTAAGGTAAGTATAAAATGAAGCATCAGAAAAAGAATGGTCGGGGATGAAGAATGGCAGTGTTTCACGATTTAAAAAATAAAATAAAGAAAGGAAACAAACCTGCATTCACACGTATTTCTCCACCAAAGAACCATAATTTAAACATTTTGTAATGACTTTATTTGATTTTTTTTTTTTAAAGAAGAAGATACTTAAATTTAAGCATATGTTTCTTCAATCTCTTGAGATTTTTCATAAGTTATTATTAATCATAACCAAGTTAAATTTTGATAAGAGATTTAAGGGTTAAGGGTCAATGTGTACCTTAAATTTTTTTTTTTTTTTGTATTTTGACTGATCAATTTTATCATTAAAAAATTAAACATAGATGAATCTTTAAAAAATAAAATTGAGACAATTAAGTTATATAAAATATTTTACCTATTTATGATATGTGAACATGTCAATATTATGATTTTTTTATGTAGTTAGCGATTTCAATTTATCACAACTTCAACCATTAGATATTTTATCTGTAATACCAAATAGTTATTAATAAAAATAGTTTTTATATTTTTAAAATTTTTATTTAATTTTAATTAAAAATAAAAATATATAATAAAAAATGATATATAAAAACTTATTTTTAAAATATCAAAATTAATATTTAAAATAAAATAAAATAAAATAAATAACCTTTCAAGTATTAAATACTCTTTTCGTTTTTTTTTATTTGTCGCTTTTGAATAAAATACAAATTTTATTTATCTGTCACTTTTAGACTTTTAATATAATTTAATTTATTTTTTTTCAATAAAATCAAAATCAATCAAATTTAATAATTTAGTATTAATTACGTAATTTAATATTAAATTTAAGTTTATTTATTTTTTTTAATTTTAATAAAAATAATAAAAATGAATGATAAAAAAGAACTGATGGAGTATGTCCTTAATTAAATTAAATCCTCCCGTGTCGATGCCCAACCTTAAAAAATCTGAAGAAAAAACATATCCGTATCTCTTTGTCGTATGTAATATAACGTAATTCCCAAAAGACAACAATATTGAATGTTGCGTATAAAAATGGCACACGATAATAAATGGTGTCAGGCTCCGAGCCGTGGGTTATAATTCGATAACCCGCATGTCATTTTCTACTTTATCATTTTTTATATAACCAATTAAAATAGAAATTCATTACAAGTTTAATTTGCAAGTCTCATTAGTCCAAATAAAAAGTTAAAACAATGATTGATTCCAAGTATGCAAATATATATAGAAACTTAAATGGAATTTTTTAAATTTAGTAGTCCATTTTGTCTACTAATCAAAATGAAAAACAAACAAGTAAAATGATTTAAAAAAAATAAATAAATACTCTCTTCATTTTATTTTATATGTCATTTTTATTATTTTTATTAGAATTAAAAAATAATAATTAAATTTTTATTGAAAAAAAATTAAATTATATTAATGATTAAAAATAATAAATAAATAAATAAAATTTAACTTTTATTTTAACTGTATAAAATATCTACTGAAAAAACAACCAAAATATATTTTTCTTCTATCATAATTACGTTCGCCTTGACTTATTTAAGATCATACATATTTTAATTTCTATTTGGTCTTTAATTAAACCGCGGTTAGGTTTCTAATGTATCCATAATTTTTATTTTATTAGATTTTTAATTGTTTGAAGTATATAATGTATTTGTAATTATTGTAATATATAATTGACTGTAAAAAAATATGTAAATACAATGTGTATTCAATCTCAGCTATTACTTCCTCCGTCCTATTTTAAAAAGGTATTTTCTCTATTTTGATTTGTTTTATTTTAAATAGGGGTGAGCATTTGGTCGGTTCGGTTCGGTTTTGAACCGAACCGATTAAACGAAAATCGAACTTTAGAAAATATAAGAACCGAACCGAAACCGATTTTTATAGAACTGAAAATTAAATAAATCGAAATAATTTCAGTCAATTCGGTTCTGGATCAATATAGGCTTATTTTTTATTAGGCTTTTAACCTATATGGGTCCATAAATTAAATTAATTTATATTCAACAAAATAAATTTATTTAAAATAATTAAAATTAAAATAATATACATAAATTTATTATATTATGTCTATAATAAATACTAATCAAAATATTTTAATTATTTTAATAATATTTTAATAAAAACTTAATTTAATTATTGTAATAATATTTTCAAGTTTGATTTTTTTAAATCATAAATAAAAATACATAATTATAACATTTACTAAAAACCGAAACAAAAATACATAATTTAATGTGTACTTTCTGTGCAATGTTCTTTGAAGTGCAATTCTTTTATTTTTTTAATTTTTTCCTTTTTTTCTGTCTAGGCTTCTTTTATTACTTTGTATCATTTCTGATGGACTAAAATTACAAATTCAATCTTTTATAATAAATCATATGTAGTGTGTAGAATCTTTTAGGGTAAATTGATCAACATCCTTTTTCTTCGAAATTATTACGCAAACAACGAAGAATTTTATTTATGTAAATTTTCTTATGACAATGTCACAAAAAAATTTAGTTCATGCTTAATTTTTATTTTTTGCTGCTGTTGTGGGAGACATTAGCCTTGAGCAATCTGAGATGGATGGATATTTTGATTGTTCTTGCATGTTTTGAAAAAATAATACAAATACCATACTTTCTGAGTTCATTTCTTATTATGTAGTCTCGTTATCATCATCATATTTATTATGCAAACTCAATTGAAGAGTATTGCATTAAGCATATTGAAAGAAATACTACAAAAATGGAGTATATGAGATAGAATAATATTGCATAAATTAAAATAAATTTACGATTTTAGAAGCTGTATAAATAATATTTTGCAATATTTAGCATGAAAAGTTTTTCATTAATTATTTATCTGACCAAATAACTGAATTGTTCACAGCATTTAAAATTTAATTGACCCATAAATACCGGTTTTGATAACCATCCCATTTAGAGATAACTGGCAATTATAACATTTAATCTCAATTAATTAAAAGGAAATATAATAAATAATTTATATATCAATTATAATATTTTAGGGCAGACTCAAAAAGAAAAATATATAAAAAATTATGAAAGTGGGACAGTAAATTAGAGATGTAATTATATTATTATAATAAAAAATAAAAAGGCCGGAGCAGGGATTGAACAGAGGACCTGCTGAAGTTACCATTGTGTTCCACACCACTCATCCAAAGTGTATTATCTAATATCTCAATACTATAAAATATATATATAGATAAACTTCGGTCGGTTCGGTTCCTTTGGTTTTTCAATTTCAAAAACCGAACCGAACCGATAAAACCGAATTTTTATTTCGGTTCAGAACCGAACGAACCGAAAACCGAATCAAATATACCAAAATCAATTCGGTTCGGTTCGGTTTGATTTTCGATTCTGCACACCCCTAATTTTAAATGTTATTTTCGAAATTTAAAAAATAAGTTTATATGGATACCCCTATTTATTATACACTTTACTAAATATTTTTTTTCTTATTACTCTTTATTTTCAATTAAAATTAGATAAAATTTTTAAAAATATAAAAAGGTATTTTTGTTAATAACTATAGTTTTTTTTATAAAATTGAGGTATTCTAATTATTTTTTTTAATTTTCGTAAAAAATAAAAAATTAATTTTTAAAATGGAATGGGGGGACTATATAAGTAATTATCGAGTTTTGGATTTTTATTTCAAAATTTTAAGATTTCGAGTTAATTTACACGTAATTATCAAAAGTTTATGAAGGATGATAGCAGAGGCTACTCAAATTAACAATTTCATATTCTCAGATCATTTAATCTCCTTGCGTACAACAAATGGGCATTCATCTTATGGTCTATTCTTATTATCAGAAACAGATCAAATATCTAGAAATTCCAACTAAAAATCTCTCTATTATCGATGAAGGAAAAAATATATCATGATATATTACGAGAAGTAAATATAAATACCTCTCGAAATGCAGATCGTTGTAGCAAAAATCGATTGTTTAACGTTACCGGTAAAGCTTTTCACTCACATGTCGCGAACTACAGAATAAAAGTATTAATTAAAAAATATGCGATGAGACAAACCGATAGAGTTTCACTATCTCTCATTTTATCTTCTCTCCAAATGAAGAAATTTAATCCTTATATAGAGCTCCAATTAAAGTAACATAAATTATCTTAATTATAATGAAAATTAAATTAGCAGTTACAAAATATTAAAAATAAAAATAAATCCATTATTAAGTAAAAAATAATATTTCATTAATATGTCAGTTATCAAAATCAATTTTGATAACTTCACTCATCACTACATATTAAATAGCAGATTCTCTAATTATCGAAAATTTCAATATGAAACTAATCATATATATATATAATTTTCTATTCTTATATTATCACATTTATATAAGGATAAATTTCTCATTTCGTGAGTTATAGGCATATCTCATACTCCCTCAATTATTTATATACGGATAAATTTCTCATTTCCTGAGTTATGGACATATCTCGTACTTGTTTTCTATGCTTTCTTTGCTGCCACTTTATCAACTAACTAACTAATGAAAATATTTAACGGTTGAAATTGCTAATAAAAAAAATTGCAACATGAATATATAAATAAAAAAATAAAAAATTACATTTTATCTAAATTACGATATAAATTAAAATTAAACTCTCGATTCTGTCTAGTTCGGATTTTCAATAGTTAACACTTTTAGAACAACTTTTCTCATTAATAAAATTCATGTGACTTAATAGTGTAATGCTGAAATGCTTGCTTGTCAGAAGAAGATATATTGCACTCTTTTTTTTCCTTAATTTTATTTTATTACGTAAACTGCAAAAATTCAATTTTATGTCAATAAAATGAACGACATTTATAGAATCCAACTTTGAATTAGAGGAAATTGAAGAAAGAACAGGCGAATTCCGCCAGCGAAAAGAAAACTACACATTACAAAAAAATAAATAAATAAATAAAGAAATGATTAAAAAAAAGCATTTTAAGCATTCTTTAAAAAAAAAAAAAGAAGAAGAAGAAGAAAGAAGCAGTAGTTTAGCTTTTCAACTAATTGTAAAGTTGGAATTTAGGTCCCGTATAATTTAGCTGATAAGTAGTTGATACTTATTGCTAATAGCTGTTTGATAATTGAATGAGTGTTTGAAAAATTTATATAAAAATATTGTTGTTGATAAATTGTATAATTATCAATATAGATATCATTTTTTTAATGTAATGATATTTTTTTATTCTTTATTAACACAAAGAAAAATAGAATAATATAAAAATTTATAAGTTGTTCAAACAGATAATTTAATGTAAACAAAATATTAATCAATAAATGTAAATATTCATAAATGCATGAAACAATTACCATATGCTAATATAAATATTAATCAATAAACAAAATGAATAAATAATAATGGATAATTTGCAGGAAAATATATATTAATAGTAACGGGAAATTTATTAATAGTGATGAAAAAATTATGTCATTTTAAAAAGATATTCTATAAATAGCGATGATTAATATTTTATGTACTAAATAAATTAGTATTAAATAGTGATGAGTAATCGAATAGTTTGGATAAGTTTAGGCTAAAAGCCAATTTTACAAGTTTTTTTTTGTTATAATTATATGTACGAATTTATTTTATTTATGATCACTAAATTTATGACTTATTATCCGAAAATAACTGACTTATTTTTTGTGATTTAAATATCACTGAATTTATTATATTTTTGCAGAAAAGTTATTTTGACCGATTTTTGGCGATGCACTCGCATGAATGCTAACGTGACGCTGACATGGTAACACCACGTGTATCCAGATATATAACGTGACATGCCACATTAGCATTTCGACTTGCCACGTCATCATTTCGGCAAAAGCATCGTCGGAAAGCGGTTGATATTACTTTTCTGTAAAAAGGTGATAAGTTCAGTGATATTTAAGTTACAAAAAATAAATCAATTACTTTTGGATAATAAATCGTAAGTTCAGTAATTATTGATAAAATTGACCCTATATACAGGGAGTGCATTAATCTTTATCAAATTTTGGGCTTAAACTAAAAGAAAAAATAATATTAATTTAATTTAGGGCCTAATGATACAATTATGTGGATTTGGACATGTTTTCCTAATTAAGAGATGAAAATTTTGACATATTTTGCTTGGATCAGCAAGCTTACCTCTTAGTTATCAGTCTTGAAATTATCTATTATTAGTTTTTTTTTAATAATAAAAGCCTATAATTAGGTTAGCATGAGTACGTTCAGTAATTGAAACTATAAAAGCCCATCGTTCGTTCTTAATTTAAATAATTTTATTGAAAAAAATACAGACGATTTATTTAAAAAAATAATTTTATTGTCAGAAACCAGCATAGAGTGTGCCTATTTCTATCAGAAATAGAAACCGACACATCCTATGCCGGTTTTTGACGCTCCAAAGATAAAAAATGATGGATCTTATTCTGAAAAAAATCCACATATCCTATGCAAATTTCTGATATTTCAATTTGCTAATTACTTTTACTTTAACTCCAAATTCCGAAATAAATTTAAAAAAAAATGACACGAGATTTAAAAAAAAAAAAAAACCTCCATTATTGGTGGGCCAGACATGCAATTTTGTAGAAGAATTATGCAGCTGCTACAACTTTGTATTGTCCAGGTGGGATTCAGCCTAGTGGATTATTATTACTGTTACTACGAGTTAATGTAAAAAAACATGTGAGCTTGTCAAATATTACCAACCCGACTTCTTCATGTTTTCAGATTTCATTTTGAAACTTAAATTTGTAATTTAACTAATAAACACATTTAGTATTGGATTGAAAAAAAAATTATTAACACTATAATTTATTCACTTTCCTTTAAGTACTTAACATGATCATATAATTTAATTTAATAAAATATCTTTCTAATAGTAAAAATGTACTAGGAGAAAACAGAGAAAAAAATTAATATAGATAAAATTTTAGTTATATCATTTTAAACACGTAAAATGTAGGTGAATAAATCGTAGTTATCATGCTAAATTTTGGTAATTTATATTAGCAGATTAGCATATAAAAGTATTTATTAATTAGGAAATTTATAGGTTGAAATGTCAAATTGAGCTTCTGAATTGACAAATTAAATCTCACAAATTTAGAATACATTTTGTATATTACATGTAATAATAATAATTGAAGAATTAGCATCTTTTGGCCAACTTTGGAAGAATTAGATTCCTCTACTTCTGCGGATATAAGTAGAAACTAGAAAGCCACTAAGAAAAAGGAAGGTCTTAATTCACCAACCCATTCCAAAAGCAATAACTTATATTCCACATTCTCACCCTAAAAACGAAAGCCCTCCTAAAAAAATTACAATTAAATACAATTTCCATATCCTTAATTAATTGCAAAGAATTGCTTTTAAGTTTTAAGGCCTAATAGGCAATCTTGCCCCTAAGTTTCCCAAAATAGTAATATTGCCTCTAAAGTTTACTTATGTGCAACGTTGCCTTTTATGTTTGGAAATATGTGCAATATTCCTCCTCAGCTAATGGTGTCGTCTCTTTGACCCAAAAACCTATGTTGACCGTCCACGTGTGCACACGTAGTATGACACATGGACAGAAAACTATACATCAGCACCAACTGTAGGATGACAAGTGGGCATTAGAGGGAGATACATGGCACTTATACTGCATGTGCGGGTAACGTGACTTTAAAAACAATGTTAAAATTTTTTAACCCTATTTCCCATATCTCATCCAAATTCACCCAATCTTTTCCCCCAAATCATCAAAATCATCTTGCCCCTGTACCAATCTAATCTCCCAACCACCCCTTAACGGAAAACGACGTAACTTTTTAATTCACCATCTTCGACACAATATTTGCCACATCTCACTAGGATCAAACATATACTATGAAGATTTGAAATCCAAATCCAGAGAAATCGAAGTGCAAAATTTCAATTGGCTAAAAGCGATAGTAAGGCGAAAGATAGAGAAGATGTCAAGTGAGACTTCAGGCAAGGGGAGGACAACCCATGGTATGTATTTTTATGTCATTTTCTTTTGTTAACATTTTTAATAAAAACTAAGATCTACGATTTTTTGAATTATTGGTTGGGACTTTATATACTGCTTTGAGTAATTTTTGAGTAAGGATAAAAATAGATATTGAATGAGGTAGTGGGGAGCAAATTCATTAATTAATTGTATTATATTATCGATTTACATATTTTCTATGCATATAATCCTTGTTTCCACAATGCATGTGACTTTTTTTTATTCCAATGATGTTGACATATATAATGAATCTAATGGGCAATGGGTTTGTAACAGAGAAAAAGCCTGTGTGATTTGTATCTTTATTGTAAATTTTTTACTTATTCTATTAAATTATTGTTATTTTACTTTTGATTTTCTGTAGAATTGTATATAGGAAAACTGTTAAGTTATGGTTCATTTCAAATGGTAGATGGGATTTTAGTAAAAAGCTTGAGTATAGGGATGGAAAAATAGAGACTTATTATAGTTTTGACCCAAACCTAATTAGCTATAAGGATATATTTGATGAATTTGCTGATAAATTTGTCGTTAGAGATTTTATTTATTTGTTTTGTGCTGAACCAGGAAAAGATTTAGATGATGGATTATTTATTTTCGATGGTGATGGTAGTGTACATAGGTTATTAAGTTGTTTAGGGCCTGTGAACAGGGATGTACATTTTTTTCCTATAACCCATTATGATTTAATAGAATTTCCTTAAACCTTTCTGGATAAAATTGGGATAAATAGGGATTTGGGTAATGTGGATAGATCAAGGCATGTAGATGGGTCAGAGCCCATTAATAAGGCAGTAAGATTACCTAGCCAAGCAACAGATAACTTTGAAACACCTAGAGCTGATGCAGCAACTGAAAGTAACAGTGCACATGGATATGATACTTGTGTTAAGAGTGAGAATTAATGGGGATATTGATAGTGACTCATCATCCTATGGAAGTAAAAGTGAAGATCTAGGTGATGTTGTGGATAGGAGGGAGCTAAAGTGGGAAACCTCTAAGAAGAAAGTAAGGTATGATCCGAAAGAGCGAAAAGGGTATTTTACCAAAAGGATGGCATTCAAGGATGTCAAAGCTGTAAGAGATGTTATTACTGCATATGCAATGACTAGTGGTAAGGATTTTAAGATCATAAGAAGTGAACCATCGTGGGTCAGAATTAAATGTGTTAAGGATAATTGTCCATTTATTTTCTTTGCATCAAGTAAGAAAGGGAAACCTAGTTTGAAAATTAAGATGTTATGCATGCAACACAAATGTTATAGTATATTCAAGAATACCAAAGTTATTACTAGATGGATTGCAAAGTAGTGGAGAGAAAGAATCCAAGACAATCCAAAGATTAGGGTTAGGCGAAGGTTTCTAATAATGAGAAAGAATTAAGAATTCATGTTTCTTTTGACAAGTGCAAGAGAGCAAGGAGAATGATTCTCAATGAAATGAAGGGTAATTATAAGGATGATTTTGGCATTCTTGAAGCTTATTCGCATGAGTTAAGGAAATCAAAGCCGGAAAGCAACATTATTGTTGAGTTATCGAAGGACAGATTGGAAGAATGAAGGAGAGTTTTTAAGAGGATGTTTATCTATTTTAGAGCATGCAGAAGAGGTTGGAAGGCTGCATGCCGACCTATAATAGGACTAGATGGCTACTTCTTAAAAACAAAAGTTAAAGGAATGATGCTTATAGCAATAGAGGTGGATGCCATGAATTAGATGTATTCTATTGCATTTGTTGTTGTCAGTAAAGAGAACAAACAAAATTGGATTTGGTTTCTTCAATTACTACAAACAAAGTTGGATTTAAGAGACGGACTTAAATACACCATAATGAGTGATATGCAAAAAGGTAATTTTATATAAATTACTTTTAATATTTTTTTCATTACTTGTTCTTTTTTGTTTTGTACCAACTGTTACTTGTTATTTTTTTGATATATTGTTCTACCTTTAGTTATTTTGTCGTAGCTTTATATCTATTGTTTCTTTTACATCTGTTTATTGCAGCCCAGTTTTTTTGTAGTTGTTACATCAGTAATTTGTTGCTTTTAAATGCTATGTTAGACAAATTTTTATAGTTGTTTATTGCAAATCAGTTTGTTGTTAAAAGAGTTAAGAGTGAAAAAAAAACTCAAAAGTAATTTTTGAAGAGTGGATGTATTGATGTCAAACTACTATAAATTATGTGTGTCTATTTTTCTACTATGTTTTACAATGTTTTCTATAATGCTGTTTCATATTTTGAAACTTGTGTTTTCAAAAATTTTGTCAAACAAATTTTAAAATATTCATGGCAAATTGTATACA
Source organism: Excoecaria agallocha (assembly GCA_037975025.1). Classification (NCBI taxonomy): domain Eukaryota; kingdom Viridiplantae; phylum Streptophyta; class Magnoliopsida; order Malpighiales; family Euphorbiaceae; genus Excoecaria; species Excoecaria agallocha. Next base: position 45,253,987 of record CM075811.1, read on the forward strand.
CATATTTTTAGAATTATTTTTGAGCTTTTAAAATGAAAAAGAACTTGCAAAAATTATGGTTATTATTTTTATTGCATTTTTACATCTATTGTCAGAAATCTATATTTGCATACATTTATGTCCCATTAAGAAAAAAAAAGTCAGAAAATTTTGAGACTTTCAATTTACTCCCTCTTGAGTGTTTTTCGGTTATCATTAAAATTTTAATATAAAATTATAAAAAAATTAGTCAAAATACAATTAATTTTAAATATTCATAGTAATTCAAAATATAATTATAAAAAATATATAATTTACTAGCCAAAATTTATATTCAATAAATTTATAGCTAATATTATAAAATAAATTTGATATTTATTGAAAATTAGCATGCTTAATTATAAGTTAAAGAAAATTTTATATAATATTAAATGTTAAAATATAAACTTTAAAAGATAAGAAAATGTAACTAAAATTCTATTATGTAAAATATGAACACTAGAGGTGAGCAAAAAAATTAAAATTTTGGTTAATCGAAAAATCGATTTGAAACCGAATCGATTTTTAAATTAATCAAACTGAAATTTTAGATTTATGATTTTTACTATTAAAAACTGACAGCTAACCGATCTGAAATTGAATCAATTATATATATATTTTATAAATTATATTATAAATTTTACACTTATATTTTTCAATATTTGTGTAATTTATAAATATTATGATATATAACTTTGTAAAATATTATTAAAATACATATTTTTAGTAAATAAATATTAAAATTTTCTTCTTCTTCTTCTTCTTCTTCTTCTTCTTATTATTATTATTATTATTATTATTATTATTATTATTATTATTATTATTATGTGCATAATTAGCACTCTATTGTTAGTTTCATATTAATATATTTAATTTTTATAATTAATTATAAAAATTTTATTTTTATTTTGATTCTTTTAATGTATATTGTATTTAATTTGTATTTTTTTATTTCTAAAGTATTTTTAACTATTAAAAATAATATCATAAATTGTATAATTTATTAAATTTATATATTAAATTTTTTTAGTGATTAACTGATAAATTGGTCCGAAAAATCGAATTAAAATTCGAAATCTATACAGCGGTTAACCAAAATTAATGGGCTAGTTTAATAAAATTATTAATGGTCCAGTTAACTAGTCCATACTCACCCCTAAACCCCTATGTTTTAACTTTTCTAAGAAGCTTTTTGTTTGCAGAAATTAATATAATTATATCAATATCTCTCTACAAAAACAAAACTGTGAAAAAAAATTGATTAAATTTATATATCATTAGTTGTATTGATACTAGTTGAAAAAGAAGTGTAGCAGATAATAATAATAATAATAATAACAACAACAACAACAACAACAACAATAATAATAATAATAATAATAATAATAATAATAATAATAATAATAGTAGTAGTAGCAGTAGTTATCTAATTCTCTTATCATTGATTCATTACTCATTAGTTTTTTAATCCACGCATGCCAGATAGAGATAAGGATGGGCCTATTAATTGATTAATTAATAATTTTATTAATTTTAACTAATTGATATATCAATTTTTAAAATATAAATTTAGTAAATTATACAAATTGTAAGGTTGTTTTTAATGGTTAAAAGTGCTTCAAAAATGAAAAATATTAAGAAATAAAAAAATAAAATTTCTATAGTTGATTGTTAAAATTGAATATATTCAATATAAAATTAACAATAGAGTATTCATTATTCGTAGGGTTGGCAAAAATGGCCCAAACTGTAAGGACCACACTAGTCTATCCGGATTACTGTTACCAATCTTAATATTTTAATAAATATTACATATAATAAACATAATATGTTCTCCTGCTACATAATTAGTTCTTCTTTGACTTTTTAGTTCATATACTTTAACAAGTTGCATAAACATATATTCTGTTACATTGTAGACATATTTTGAATTAATAGTTACAGAACATGTTCATTATAATATTTTCATAGATTTACAGAAAATAAAAGAGAAATCAATACAATTTAGACATCCTAAACTTCTCTCCCTAGCTGGTGTTGGCCTTGTCCCTGAAGCAACGACACCTCCTGAACCTACACGGATAAACACCCGTGCTAAGCTATAAAGCTTAGTGGGGAACAATACATGTAGGAACAACCACTCACAGTAATTGTTTTCAAGCACACAATAAACAATAATAAAGTCAAGATATTATAATTAACACGTAAGAGTTATAATATAACTCACATAACAGATTTAAGGTTATAACTTTACTGTATGAAAATAAATCATAATGAAATAATGAAACCTTTATCAATATAACATAAATACACACTTTTCATTTCATACTGTGAAATGCCTGCTAAACTCCTATGGGTGTGGATAACGGGTGCTGTGAATACCCGAAGGTATCGAATCTGTGGATACCCGAAGGTATCAAATCTGTGGATCCATTGGACCAGAACTATGGACTCATAAGAGTCGGACTATAGCAGCTGCGACTGTAACCCTATAGGCATGCCTATCTATCCACAACCAAGTTCTATGTGCAGGCAAGTAATCATATCATATATGTCGTCAATTCATATTAATGTATTCCACTATAAAGTAGAATAATTCAAAATAATATACCATACTATGATTCTCAACTATCACCATATATACATGTATACAACCATCATTACCATATAATTGCGTTGTTTCATAAATTCATATTCAAATAAACATGTACAAGCATCATATACTACAATATAACCATTGCCTTAACATTTCTTACATAATTAGTATAATGAATGTTGTACATTTTCCTATATTTCATATTTAGAATGAACTATATGATTGAAGAAAATAGTAGTTGATCTTATACTACAAATGGGGTCTTAACTTTCAAGTTTGGAACTTTGAAGGTGGGTCACGGTTACTAACAATTCATGGTAACCGTGGCCCAAGACATGATTTAGGGGTCACGGTTACTATGAAATTCATGATAACCGTGACCTAGTTGCACTTTCGGGTCTGGACTGCACCAAACTACCTCACGGTCATTACCGAATGAGTAATAACCGTGTTCTGTACTTTTTAAAGGGGTCACGGTTACTATGAAATGCTTAGTAACCGTGAGGTAGGTCATATTTAGGGTCTGGACTGAAAATGGGATACCTCACGGTTACTATGAAAATCATAGTAACCGTGAGGCCCAAATCGTCCAGAGACAGATTTTCTGTCTCGACTTCTATACCGATTTTGACCTAGAAAACATCATTTTTAGAGGAAACTTTCTTCTACAAAGTTGTAGATATGTAATTCTAGTTTTCAAAACATCAAAAATAAACCAAATCAGAGCTCTAAATCTCAAGTTATTCACTAAAAACCGAAGACTGATCCCAAAGACAGAGGCAGCAATCAAGACCCGGATTCAAGCCTATTTTTCTCTATCATACAAATTGATTTTGGGGTCGTGTTCTCCATATGAATTTAAGATCTGTGAGTCTAGTTTCATATCCAATTGGAATTTCTCAATTCCAATCAATATAACTCAAGATATCAACATATTTGTGCTGACTGGTCATATGAGTTTTAAGGCAGTTTTTCCCTATTTTTATCATCCCTTCCTATTTCGGTTTTTAATCAAGTCTAGCCTCAATTTTTCATGATATTAACTTACTATAACATCAAATACTACTATTATTGCATCATATATACAATAAACACACACACAATAAAGATTAAGTTCAAGTTCCCATACCTTTTTAAGCTCCACCCATTTCTTTCTCTCTTTATCTTTCTACTTTATCCTCTTTATCTTCTCCCTCCATCCCTTCTTGATTCTAGCCTTAGGTTTCTGTAAAACACTTCTCTATCTTTCTCTTTCTATCATCTATAATCATTTTCTCACTTAGAGCACACTAGCATCTTTAAGGGAAGAGAAGAAGAATGAAGAAAAAGAAAAGAAAGGAAACAAAACAAATGAGTTTTCCTTGGCCAAAATGGCCGGCCACCACAAGGAGAAGAAGACCAAAGTTTCTTCTCTCCTCCTTGCCGCACAATTGTTTACTTCTTATTGGCTAATAACAAAAATCTTGGCAAATTTCATTTTAATCCCTCTTTATATTTTTGCTTCTTACTTTAATCTTTAACCTTTCACTTATTACATTTCTACCACAATTCTTTTACTTTAACTTTTCAATTATATCCTTAATGTATAATTTCACTTTAATTAGTCACATAATTAATCTCTATCTCAGGCAAAAATAATCACCTATCTCTCTTAGGGTACCTTTAGGGGTATTAAACAAACCCAAAAATCTTCCCAAACCCGTCCAAAAAAATAACCCAATCCAATCCAAAAAAATATCCATTCAGCAAATCCAAAAATGACCAACTAAATATGTGATCCATTTGGATCTTGCCCATAATGCCAAATGGGTCTCTTACAAAATGCACAATGGATCTAGTTATGATATCCATTAGATCAAGTTAAAAATGATCTGTTTGGGTTATCATATTTTTTTACTGCAGTAATTTTAATATTATATTATATTAAGGGTTAATTTTATTAAAAAATTGATCAAATTGATTGATTAACATCTAGGCTGCATGAGATTCATCCGGATCATAATACGACCCATATAAGCCATTCAATTCATTTAAACTATCCAATATAGTATTTTTTGTATCACATTATTGTATAAAAGTATTAATTTTATTAAAGAGACTTGTAAAACCTTACAATTACTAATGATAACACCAAATTAACTCAAAACGATTACAAAAATTAGAGTTTAAAGCTTGATACACCATTTGAGAATCCATATTTCAATCACAACTGCCGAAATCACATAGCCCATACAGTAGTTTTTCAACTATTTATATAAGCAAATGATAGAGTTTTTGTAATACCCTTATTGTAAATACTTAATCATTGATCGTCAATACTTAATGCATAAATGGACCGGTTGGATGGATTTGGATTGGATCATAAACGAACGGATTATAAATGGGCGGATTATAAATGGACCGAAAAATATGGATCATAGATGGACCAATGCCCAAATAGGTTGGACATATTTGGATCAACCCATGGATTTAATGCATGTTGGTTCATTTCTCATTGGCTCATCCATCCTTATTTTATTTTTTTACCAAAATTATTCCAAAATTTTCTAAATATTATAATTAAGATGTTTTTAAAATTTTAAGTCAATCAAAGTTCGTTTCAATAGGTTTTAGGAACCAAAATATTTTCAACCGATCCGAAAATTCTAAATTTTAAAAGTGTTCAAAATTTTAATTTTCACTTTTGGAAATTAATATTCATTATTCTAAAATATTTCATATAATCGAAATAATTTTTGGAAGTCCGTAAAATATTTTCAATCCGGTCAAATTTAGTTTGATCCCTTTTTGTCCCATGATTTATTTTTATTTTTTATTTTCGGAGAACTATTTGATCTCAATTTCAGCTCAAATTGTACTACCGGATTCATTATAAATTATACTTTCAAATGGCAACATAAAACTTTTTTGAATTTCGATGGGCCCAAAATGGTATTATTCACCTTTGGTGCACTATTCACCATCAAAAAGTACTATTTATATCGGTAGTGATTTAAGAATGTTACAGACGGTGAGTATGGAAGGAATAGACGATTTTGAGAGGAAGAAAGAGGGAGAAGAACTAGACTGAGTGAATGGAGAGACCCATTAAGCCCAGATGGGTAGAATGTAGTTTTGATGTAAATCAACTTATTATACCTACTTTTTTAATAAAATTAATACTTTTATACAATAAAGTGATACAAAAAATAGTGCAATAAAAATGTTGGTCCAAATATGCTAGATAGCCTAAATGGATCGGATGGCCTATATGGGTCATATTATGGCCCAAATGTATATCAACTTATTTGATTTATTTTTTTAATAAAATTAATATTTTTATACAATAATGTGATATAAAAAATACTATATTGGATACTCCAAATAAATCGGATGGCCTATATAGGTCGTATTATGACCCAGATAAATCTCATGTAGCCCATATGTTAATCAATCAATTTGATCAATTTTTTAATAAAATTAACCCTCAATATAATGTAATATTAAAATTACTGCAGTAAAAAAATATTATAATCCAAATGCATTATTTTTGGCTTTATCCAATGGACATTATAGTTAGATCCATTGGATATTTTGTAGGAGGTCCATTGGGCATCATGGATAAGATACAAATGGATCACATATTTAGTAGGTAATTTTTTGGTTGGTCAAGTGGATATTTTTTTGGATTGGGTTGGGTTTGGATATTTTTTTTTTTTACAAATTTGAGTGAAATTTTGGGTTTGAGCCAATTTTGCCATCACTATATGAAATAAACTAAAAAAAACTCAGAAAATATAAAATTAAAAATAAATAAAAATCATATTTATACCACTTAGAGAAAATTAAAAAATAAAAAACATACATGCAATTGAAAAAACCATTCTACATATAGCAGCCTCAAAATTAAATGAAGAAAACCAAAATCTTTGAATTGAGAAAAGGAGGCTAGGGTTTTCTTTTAGGATAATATACTTTATATTTGTTTTAGCTTATTGTCGTATAAAACGAAAATTATTTCGCAATCCAAGGCAATTCGTAAGGACTAAAACTATGTTGTATTTTAAGAATTTTACTCATATACATGGTTTTTTACTTGCAATTTTTCATATTATAAAATATTGCATGTCATTTGACTCAAAGTTCGATCATTTTTTATTTTTTATATTTTTTGTGCAAAAAGGGTTCAAATTCTATAAAATTACATTATTGAGAATGTATGGTATTGAAAAGTAGTTTCATTAAAAAGAATTGCCGTTTTACCAAAATAAATTTTACTATAAGTAATGAGCGTATAGTTCAACTACAATTTTCGGACCGCAAACCGTTGCACGTGAGAATTATTATGAGAAAATGAGAGTGATTTTAGGTTACTCCTGAAATTCTATAAAAACTTGATGCCTGTTAGGGTATTCAAAATCCTATCATATCCGAATAATCTGACCCCGAATAAGGAATTCGGGTAAGATTATTAGGGTTGTTAAGGTCGGGTAGAGTTGGAAATTTTGAGTTTTCCGGATCGGATTAAACCCTCATAAATCCGATTCATCCGAACAATACTCTCTTTTCCTTTAAAACGTAGCGTTTTATTCATCGGACAAGTTTGGATCGGGTTGACCCGACCCAAACTCCTTTTTATAATTTAAATTAAAAGAAAAAAATTTTAAATTTTTAAAAAATATATATATTCAGATTATTCGAACGGGACACGAAATTTTGCGGGTTATTCAAGTAAATTTCCGAATTATTCGTAGGCTAGGATTGGAATATATGAAAAAATTCGAGTTTAAGTCGGGTTGACCCGAATCCACCCCGATGAGCACCTCTAATGCCTTCCTCTCACATTGCCCATCCAAACACAACCAGATAGAAAAAGACAAGAATTTAGAAGGAATAATACATGGGCAACTTGGCTATCTTACCTTGATTCTCTTTTTTTCTATACATTCAAGTGTTTTGCTTTGTTGTTCCATCAATTCAACAAGTTCAAAAAAATGGCAGCAATTGATCCAAACCTTAAGAACTCAGCTAGTTCCACACCAGACTTCGTCTCAGTAGAGAATCCAAAATCTGAAAACTTGTTTCTATGGGTTTTTGAATCATTTCAAAGTCATTACCCTCCTGGTTTCCTCAGAAAGGTAAATTATTGATGCTCAAAACTGTTGCATTAGATCAATAGCAAGAGTTTTAAAACCTAAAGACAACATATGCAGGTGTTGGCAGAGACAATAGCAACATATTTGCTGGTGTTCGTGACATGTGGAGCAGCTGCAATTAGTGAAAGGGATGAACAGAGAATCTCAAAATTAGGAGCATCAATAGCAGGAGGCCTCATTGTTACTGTTATGATATATGCAGTGGGACATGTCTCTGGTGCTCACATGAACCCTGCTGTCACTACTGCTTTTGCTGCTGTTAGACGTTTTCCATGGAAACAGGTAACTCATTTTTTCCCATCAAACTTTTCAAAGCGGTTAAAAAATGCCATTGAATTACATTGTTTTCATCTTTGCCCCTTAAACTTAAATGGAATGCTACGTGACATTATGTCATGGCGAAAAATAACCTTTAACAGAACAAAAGGAAATCGTTTTCATTTCATTTTGGTTGTATGTGGCCAGGTTTCACTTTGTAGATATTATAAAATCTTGAACATGTGGTGATGGGCACCGGATGACCATCTTCTAGTTGTAGCCACATAATAAAACCACATAGTTTATTATTTGTGATCAATAATTATGCAAAAATATTCAGAGAGAAATTAAAATTAGAGGGAGGGGAAGGTGATGTGCATGTTGGTGGCCACATCCTGATGAGGAACATTCATGAAGGGCACATACAAATACATAACTTGCAACTGACAATACCCATCTGACCACATAATACAATCAATGGGTCCTTAGCTAAGCTTCACAAACAGGCTGATTGCTGGTGTGTCAGCTGAGTGATTAAACATTTTTATTTATTTTCAAGCCTTCAATGAACTCCATTCTTTTTTACCCAAATGACAGACAAATTATATAAAAATAAGATTTTTTTTTTCTATAAAAAAAAATATCTAAAAAGAGATAGGGGTGTATTTTGGGATGCAGGTCCCAGTTTATGGAGTAGCTCAACTAACAGGAGCAATTTTTGCTTCTTTTACACTAAGGGTTTTACTTGACCCTATACAAAAAGTGGGCACAACTACACCTTCTGGTTCAGATCTTCAAGCTCTAATCATGGAAATTGTTGTCACATTTTCTATGATGTTCGTCACTTCGGCGGTGGCAACTGACACTAAGGCTGTAAATATCATACCATCTATCTAACTTGTCTTTCTGATATTCTATGTAATTATTAAATTATGAACCAATATTTTGCCATTTCTGCAGATAGGAGAACTAGCAGGTTTAGCAGTTGGTTCTGCAGTATGTATAACATCCATCCTTGCAGGGTAAGCAATAGGGTAATTGAAAATTCAATAGGCTGGTATGGAATGGTATGGTTTAATGTGTTGCTCGGAAAAGTAGATTCTCCATGATTATGGGTTTTTTATGGTTTAACCATGATTTCATTTTATACAAATTTTTAGACCACACGTTTTTGAACAATTTTCTACATTTTTTTTCTTAATTCTGTTTAAGTTTAATAACTTCATTTATATTATAATATAACTCTAATCTTTTATTTCTATCATCAAAATTATTTTTATTTTTTGAGCTTTTTCTCCTATCAAAAATCTATTAAACCATGCCATGCCATACTATTTTCCCAAATACGTTAACAATAATTATAATACCATACCATACTATATCACACCCTGACTAAGTTCATCAAAACAAGCCCTTAAGCAGCTAAAATGAATTTATCAACATAATTAGTATAACCTTCACCAACCAATAACGTTAATAACAGAGCAATGCATTCTTAATAAAAGAAGTATTCAAAAAATTTTATGTCATTTATTAAACTCGACTAGTAGAGACGTGTAGATTACAAAATCACCATTTTCCTAAATTGATTCGGAGATTGGGATCTCCGGCATGACCAGAAAGAAATGTACATTGCAAGCCAATACTATGTAACTAATAAGGTATAGTGATCATCAGCCCAGTATCAGGGGGATCTATGAACCCAGCAAGATCGCTAGGACCAGCAATTGCTAGTGAACACTACAAAGGCTTATGGGTGTACTTTGTTGGACCACTGGTAGGAACATTGCTTGGAGCATGGTCTTATAATCTTATTAGAGAGACTGATCAGCCAGTCCAAGCAATTTCTCCTCGTTCTTTTTCATTCAAATTCCGCAGATTGAGAAGCAATGATGAGCAGACTCCCAATAAAGACCCCCTCAATGCTCTGTGTGGCGAATTATTAGGATAGAAATAGAAGAATGCACATTTTATAGTGCAGCTCATGTAATATCTTTGTACCCACTTCTTTTCTTTGGTTTGGGCAGGGCTCTTACAGCAATGTAGCTTGGAAGCGTACCTGTGTAATAAGTTTTGTTGTGTACGGCTATTGTTGCCAGCCAGGCCCCATTCTCCTATATAGGCTAAGCTAAAATCATTCAAACTCCTTTATGATGCTTATGAGTAGGATAATGCCTATTGCCAACTAATCTCAATGGGCTAACAACTATATAAAATAAGGCACATTTTGATGTCATTCAAATTCCACAATCATCCATTTTTAGACCAACATGGGGAAAACCATAATCATATTCAAGGCATCTACAAAATATTCCATGGACACTTAAACAAGGCGCACTAGTACTTACAGCACACCAGCTAGAGATTAAATATGTCAGTACAATTGAATGGTAGACTATCAGAATGTTTTCAAATAAATATCGAGTTGATATATGCTAGCTATATGAGTGTGTGGCAATCAATCCTGTACATAGAAATAATAATGGTAGCTTACATACTTCAATTCATGTCACAAAATTGATCTGCAGATCATGCAGCTTTTTCGCATACTACATAACTGCCAGGATTGATTGTAATGCTCTTAGTGCAGTTGTCCGTTTTGTAGATTCCAACAAGTCGATCCGCCAACTCGAACATGTTGTTTCTGAGGCTGCATTTGGCAAGTAACATCAAGTGCAATTAAAAAAAAAAAAGACGAGAGAGTAACTATAACATCAGAGACTTTGGTGTACTCTTCTGTGAACTTGAACTAACCTTATGATAATAAATTGAGCATCCTTTGTTCGGTCCTTCACGTAGTGTCCCACAATAGAAACATTCTTAAAATCTAGCAATCCATATGAACTGAGTTAAGAAGAGAGAAATAAAATAGCATAAAACAAACAATGAAATATGAGCAAGTAAATTCAGGTGTTAAAGGAAAGATTACCCAGAGCAGCATCAATTTCATCCATTACATATAGTGGCGTAGGCTTATAGTGATGAAGTGCAAAAACAAGAGCCAATGAGCTAAGAGTCTGAAAATAGTTAGAATAAACAATTGTATTATGATTCAATGTGTAAAACAGTTTCAGAATCCTATTTAATTGTATAGAAAAAAAATCTATAGATTATTCGAATTAACCTTTTCTCCACCCGATAAGTTTGCAATGTTCTTCCAGCTCTTCTTTGGTGGCCTAACACTGAAAACAACACCTTCCGAGAAAGGATCTAAAGAATCCACAAGCTCAAGTTCTGCATCACCTCCCAGTGTAATCATCTGAGGCAGAGATATAAAGGTCCGAGGACCGGCAAATTCATTACACGGATAGCAAGGACTGAGGACATCATAATCCAATGCAATTTCTACTTAAGTGAATACCCAAAAGGAGATAAATTTGACCAGAAAAATTGCATAAAAGAAATCCACATGCATTAGCACAAACTCATGCATATACTCAACCCTCAGCACCAATGCACAACAGGAAAAATCTCACCAACCTGATACATTTCCTTTAACTTCAATGATATTGTATTAAATCCTGCCATGAACTCATCTAATCTGAAAAAAAAAATATTCAGTTCAATCAACAATTCCCCACTTGAAAGTGATTGAAACAATATACAGCATACACATGCAACAGGAGATATGCTTGCCTTTTTTTCCGCCAGTCATCGTACTTTTTTTTTATGTCATCACGCTGTTGTGTCACCATGTTTAGCTCCTCCACTCGCTCATTATACAAGGAGACCTTTTTCCGGTATCTGTTTTACCAGCACAGTTAGCAAGGTATAATAGAGAATGACAATATAAAAGATACATAATAGAATTTTTTAAAATATCAAGCAAATAGAAATTCATACTCTGAGATAGAATCCAGATTGGGATTCATCTCTTTCAGTTGGGCTTCCAGCAATGTTATCATTTCAAGAGCCCTTTTGAGGTCACAAGGTTTGGCAAGAGTCTCCTCTTCCAAGGTTACTTGAAGCTTTTCGGGGTCCACTAGATCCTTTTGAATTCTGCAAACAAGACTAGGTTAAACATAATTCATTAGGACAAAATGCCTCAAATGCTGATAATTTTATAAGCACACATACTGCTCCATATGGTTCGTAAGAGCATTTTGTAGGTCATCAAGCTTCTTTTTGTAACCCTTCACCTTCAAATCCAACTCCTTGTAAGCCTTTTTGAGATCTTGTAACTTGTAATCAGCATCAACCTGTAAGAAGAGATTAACTAAAGCAATCCAGTCATTTGAACTAAAGAACAGAAAATTACCCAAAGGATTGCATATGCTAGTACAGTACCTCTGATGTGCGCAGCTCATCCACAACTTTTTTCACATTTTCGTATTCAGATTTTGCTTTATCCAACACTTCCTTGTGCTGATCAATAAGCTGCAAAATAGGCATCTTACTGTTAAGTGGAAAAAGTTAGATATTAAAACTTTAAAATACAAGGACAAGGTCAGCTACTGAAACTTTAAAATGCAAGGAAAAGGTCAGACTTCTTGTGTCTTCTTATAATTCTCTTGAACTGAAAATGCCTTTTCCTCTATTTCTTTGAAAACACTTCTTAGTTTGTCCTTATCCTCAACAAGCCGATCCTTCTCCTTCTTCGAGTCCTCAATCCCCTTTGTCAGCTTCTTTATCATTTTCCCATTTGTTTCAATTTTTACTTTGTGACGGTTGATGTCCGTGCTAGTTTTATCAATATCCTGGTGGCAGGCAGCTTAATTAATATAACTGGAATTATAGCAATTCAGACATTATAAAGTTCATGTTAGAACTTACAGACTGGATCTTGTTGACCTTTGACTTCTGCGCTTTTAATTTTTCACCACCAACATTCTCAATTTTACTCTGAAGTTCCAAAGCCTACCAACAGAGAAATAACAAAACATTTTTAACCATCAAGTAAAAAGTATAGAATACATGGAATTTTGGAAACTGTCAAGTACCAAATTAAAAGACTTTAACTGGTGTCAACTAATTGGCCATAAATCAATATTCAACATGCAGTGATTATTATCTTGGTATCCAGAATGTTCAGGTACAAATTTGCGTAAAAACACATGTTAGACTCTTCCTGTACCTTCTCCTTTAACTTTTTAGACCCTTGTGTTAGTCTATCAATCTCCTTTTCCTCTGTTAATATAATTTTCTTAAGCTCCTTTAGCCTGTCAAGCTCATCCTTCTTCGGCTGAGCTGCTGCCTTCAGGGAACCAAGTTGTTTTTCAAGATAACCATGTTCTGTATTTAAACTGTCAACCTGTTTGAGAGGAAGGGTTAAAAGAACTAATTTCTCTCCACGGCAACTAAAGAAACTTCCAACAGTCTTGTAGTTTATTACCTCTTTCTGACTTTTGGCTAATTCCATTCCCAGGTGTTCAATTGCTCTTTCTGAGGCTTGGTAACTTCTTACTGCATCATCTATCCTCTGACGGATGTCATTTAATTTATCAACCATACTAGAAAGCTCCTTCTCAGCATTTGCAAAGGCTTCACCAGAAATGCTCGCAGCCTGAATAGATGTGCCCATTTTGCCACCACGTGGCCGGCCTCCCCCACCACTCATAGTACCAGATTTTTCAAAAAGAGCACCATCAAGAGTAACCACACGTCGAAACTCAATATTTTTACCATATGCAATTCGTGCCGCATGTAAAATAGAAAACAAGAAAAGTCAGTTCTTGTACAGATTAAACTGAAACAATATATTTGAAGTAACTTGACAATCTTATTTTCAAAAAGATTAGGCTTTGCAAACTAGTCTGAAATGAGATCAAAGAACCTTAGAATTCATTGCACATTGCATGGGAATTCCCATTAAGGAAATACCTAGAAGGTCATGGCACAACGAGCTTTTCCTGGTGACAAAGATTTACATAAGCCTAAGTTTCATAGCAGCCCGACTCCGCACTTTTGAGGCACTATGTCAATACTAGATACAGTTATGATAATAGGGACATAGCTAGGTGGAGTGTGGAGTTAATTGCCCCACCAAAACGAAAAAGACAAAAAAGGTTATACGTAAATCTTTAATTTTTGTTTTATTTTGACCCTTTAAAAATTTAAAAAAAAAAATTGACCCCATTAAAATGAAAAAATAAAAGAAAATAAAATAAAATAACTCATTAAATTTTGACCCCACCCACCCAAAATCCTGGCTGTCTTTTTCTGTGACCAATTAACCAACCAACAAAACTACTTGTTACAAATAACATCTTGTTGCTGCATCGAAACATATATGACAAGGAAATTACATGGCTTTTTTAATTTCTCAGCAATCATTCAAAAAATAAATATAAAACATGAGCTGCACAAAGAAGCTTGAATACTTGATCAAGATCATTTGCTACCACAGTGTTGCCCAAAGCCGCATAGAATGCAAGCTTCATTCTTTCATCCTGAACTCTTACAAGATCAAAAAGACGTGAAACTCCTTCTGGTGTGCCTACTTTTTTCTTTAACTTTGGTAAGAGATCAACTTGCTTCTCCTGCATTGGAAAATGGCACAATTGCAGAATCTAAAGCAGAATGTATTGGACAGAACTAATATTTAAAGAGATTCCCAAAGAAATTAAGGTGCTGATGAACACATGCTAAACATTTCCAGAACTACTTTCATAGATACTTCAAAGTAATATCACAATATTCGAACAAAATAGTCACTGTTATTTCCCAAAACATTTCCAGAAACCACCAAGTAGGGTCTATCACCAGGAAAACCAAAGCTCCAGCAGAGACTGCATTATGAAATCAAAGTTGTACAACATAAACATACCCAGTTAAAAGACAAATGTCAAATCCCAAGTTTTGCATTCATGCTCACAGCATACATCGACTGCCCAAGAACCTAAATCATAAACCAGAAAGTCCATACACATTCTTAAAAAAATTAAGGATAGAAGTACTGTCAGAAACATCCAGTTAATACCAATATCATAAAAGTCGCCACCCCAAGATTCTCCCTTCTTAGCAGCTCAACACATGCTTGGGCTGCAGCAGTTGTCTCCACCACAATATAATCAAGTCCTGGACAGGCTGTTGATATGGCAACGTCATATTTTGCTGCAATGACAAATTTTAACACAAATGTGAATAAATGGACCTAAAAGCTATAGAAGACAAAATAAATGCAGTCAATCAGTAACTCCAAAGGACTGAAACAAACAAACTTTTTCAGTGGGGGAAAGAAGACCTATCCAACATTAAATGTTAAAATTTACAAAGCAACAAATGATTATAATTTCTGCAGAAATTAAGACAGCAGCGAACAATATGAAAAAACTGCTTCTTATTCCACAAACTTTGCACATTTTTCTGCAGATGAGATGCAAATTTACATGCAACAAGGAGAATAAACTCCTGAGAAGATATCCTTCCAATGCACTTGAATAATTCAATTCAATATCAAGCTATCATAGTGTGAAAGGACAAGATTCTAAGAACATGCACTTGTTAATCATAGCTGAGGAAACTCACCGTCAATAGCACCTAAATCTCCCATTCGACCATATATCCCCTCTATTTTGTTAGATTTCTTAGCCTGCAAGATTGCTCTCATAACTGAGCCCTGACTCCTCTCAGAATCAACAACTGATCTAATTTCTACAACCTTCTGCCTAGCAGCTTGTTCTAGTGGAATCAGTGCTTCTTGTTCTTTGATGCATTCCTGACAACATTTAAGAGTTCTCACTATATCCCATGAAGCCAAAGATTTAATACAAACAATACAAACTTCTTTCTCAAAAATGAATAAAAAAATACAGACTTCATATAGATATCAAGAAATTACGAACTTGTTCCACTTTATGAGCTTCTGATGCCTCATGCTGGTGTTTTTCTATATCAGTTCGTAGTTTTGCAATGCTTGCAGTTTTGTTTTCAATTTTTTCCAATATATTATCCATCTGCTTGCGTGCATCTTCAAAAGCTGAACGACTTGCTTCATGCTGAAACAGCCAACAAACACATTCAGCCAAATACGAGATTCTTTGCAAAAGATTTGGATCCATTATCACCAAACTGCAGACACTGATTTATAAAATTGCAAAAAATGATTTATTGTTTTCTACATTAACTGAGTCTTAAATTATATGCTAACACTTAACAAACTAACTCCAAGCAACAGTTAAATGGAGGCCTGTCAAGGGTGACCCCACAACAGGTCAGCACCTACATTTAATTATCCTTGTAAATGATGAAAATCAACACTATTCCAAGCATAAATCGACAACCAATAAAAAGAGAATCCACCACCTTCTCAGTCAAGAGCTTGCTTTCAGTGCATGCAACTTCAAGTTTTCCCTTGTGACCAATGAGCTGTTGTTCCCATGGCTCCAATTCAGCACGAACCTTTACAAGCTTCAAACGAAATTCTTCTGTTTCAACTGTTGATCAACCATATCATCATGATTATATTTACTTTAAAATTCATAAAATTGCAAAAGATAATGAAAGCTTATATAGGAAATCAATTCTAAGCAACTTGTGTTCTGCAGCATTGCAAATTACTCAGACATGATAGTGAGACATTCTTTGCAGCAAACTAGAAACTTCAAACCTTTAAACAAAAAGAATAAAAAATAAAAAAATTGAAAGTTAAAAAGACTTCTATGTTGAAGTCACAATCAGACAAACTAGTTCTCTAACCCTTAGTTTCTATTCTCTGTCATCTGGCCTAACAACAAAGAAAAATCCAAGCTTTTGCATGAATTTTCAGCTTTAACCAATCATTTTAAACTTTATCCATCCATGCCTAAACAATTCACTTTCAATTTCATCTTTTTAGCCTCTTGACATAAAAATTAGCTAACTGTTTAAAATAAAACACTTCATACACACATTAAAACTTAACCAATTCTTTTGTATAAACATCAACTTTAGCCATTTTATTCATATCCAAATCGTACTTGACAGTCCATTTTGGTTAAGTCATTAAATGACACCTTCACAAAGTTTAAGAGTATTAATTTATACAACCACAACTACAAGCTTTTTCTTTTTTTTTTTTTGTGTGAGGTTGCAAAAAGTTAATGCATATTTGAAAGTTTCACTAACCAAATTAATAAAATTGAAACAATTGGCTAATCTTACAAATGCAAGACAACTTTAATTTATGTCCACCTACCCAATTACCCAACCATTTCTTTAAAATGAACTTATAACCTCTTAAAATACTAAATATCATCTCACAACAAAAAAAATCATCCTAAAGAAAAGAAGCATATCTTGCTAACCTACTGTTTAGGATTATAAGTGAAGAATGGACAAACCTTTTTGTTTCACAGGGGTAAACTTGTTTACTAAAAATTAGATGGAGATTTATAGGATCAATGTCAAAAATGGCTTTGAGGAACAATCTTTTCAAAATGTGCACACGGAAGATTTAAAGCAACACTCAGTAGTCATTGCATAATTAGTTTTAAGTCAAGAAAGAATTCCACCAATGTCATATCTACAAATTAAATTCCAAATATAATGACAAAACTTCAAACTTCCACAATCGAATGAGCTAGGAACAGAAACCACGAATTGACATCCTACACCTCAAACTTCTAGATTTTAAACGTTCTTTGGTTTCCACATTTCAACCATACCACTTGCAGAAAGCAAGGAAACCTTTTTTTTCCTGAAAAATGAAGTGCATAATCAACAATTGATAAAATGTACATGCTCTAACAAAAAAACTGTAAAAGACTCAGCAAAGTGATATGACCAGATTAATATTTTTGCTTCCATGAGTAAATTACATGGAACAATGAGCACTATGATAAATTAGGTTGCAAAAAAAAAATTGAGTTTGCATTGGAAAAAAAGGAACAGTCAGAACCTTTAGACTTCTCTAAGACATCCTCTAATACTCTCTCCTCATCCAACAAGATTTGCTGTAGTTTTGGAATGTTATCCTCGAGCTCTGGAATCAAATGTGTCAAGTTCTCGCTCTCCTTTGTTAATTCATCAATCTTTGATGAGTCCTGAAAGAAAGAAGACCATTTGATGAATGCATATTTACAAACAGCCAAAAAAAACACTCATCTTTCACCTACCTTTTCCAGTTTGTCTTCAAGTTTCTTAATCTTTTGCTTCTTGTGCTTCAAATCCTCACGGTATTTAACATCTTGCCTTTCAAACTCCTTGAACTCCTCTTTACAGTTTCTGAGAGCATTGTCAAGTTCCTGAATTCAAGATAAAATATTAACAGCTCGTCAATAAGACGAGACTAAAAGTATTATAAGCATAATAACGAACGCTAACATGAAAAGGTCAACAAAAGTATGCAACGGACTATAGTACTGTAGTCTTATTTGCTTAAATGGAAAGAGGGAAAAGGGGCTAAAAGTGTAATGTCATAGGCAGGTTACCAGATGCCCACCCATATGAATAACAAAGCACCAAATACAAGTATACGAACCTCCTGTCTTTTCATATACTTCTTGTGCACAGCCTCAAGCTCCTTCAATGTTTTATGACTTTCTTGAATCTTTACCCTAAATATAATGACAAAGTCTTCAATATTTTTAACCGCTCTTCTACATGTTAAAAATTAATACAAGTCCAGTGCTTGCCTCGCCAAACTAACCTGTCAGCCTTTAAATTTTCTTCTAGGCTACACACATTT
Source organism: Excoecaria agallocha (assembly GCA_037975025.1). NCBI lineage: Eukaryota > Viridiplantae > Streptophyta > Magnoliopsida > Malpighiales > Euphorbiaceae > Excoecaria > Excoecaria agallocha. The sequence goes on from CM075811.1 coordinate 45,272,600, forward strand.
GTTTGCATTTCAACCATTTTTGCAGTATTATCTTTTTGAGCTAATTTTGTAGCTTTCTCCTGCCATTTTAAAAATGATAGCTCCTTCAGCATATAGGCCTCTGCTTCATTCTTCACATCCTACACCATAGAAGAACAAAAATCACTTAAACATATATCAAAATAATTTCTGATGAACAAAAAATACACCAACCTCCAAGTTGTCCCTCTCTTTCTCAGCTAACTTAACCATCTGCACCACTCCGGACCTTTTTTCATTGAGGGATTCCAGCCTATGAAACCAAGAAATAGAAGTTAGAAAACAAGTTCAAAAGATACCAAATTGAATTTCTAATATGGTTTGCACTATGCTGAGAATAAACATGATGCAAACAATGTTGGTCTTCCATGCTGAGAATAAGCATGATGCAAACAATGTTGGTCTTCCAGCAATCATCTATCAAAAGTTGATACTAGGAAGTTGAACAAAATTCAAAAGATGATGTGTTATCAAAGGATGACTGCACTTGCATCTAGCCTTGTGCAACGGTCAGTTCGGTTCAATAACCGAATTGAAATAACCGAAAATCGGACTTTCAATATTTTTATCAACCGAACCGAACTTATAAAATAACCAAATTCAAACCGAACCAAAATGTTTGGTAGATTTGGTTCGGTTAATCAAAAAACTGAAAATTAAAACTATTTTTTAAAAAAATAAAAAATTGTGTCTAAAAAATATAAAAAATTATAAATCATAATATACTAAAGTAAAAACATCTAAATTGTACAAAATAAAAGTTCAAATTAAAAATATAATCCCAAAATATATAATAAATAATACAACAAAACCATTAAATAAATTTTTTCATTTAATCGTCAAAATTCTAAATTATCACCTAAAAAATATATATTAATAATTGATAAATTTACTTATATAATTTATAACTCAAAATAAGATAATTTACATATATAAATTAATTATTCAATTAAAAAATAAAAAAAAATTATATAATTATATGAAATTTTGATTCGATTTTTCTGCAATTTTTCCTTCAAAAATCGAATCGAACCGAAAAACCGAAGTTTTCTAAAATTTAAAACCAAAAATCGAATTGAAAAACCGAACCAAATTAAAAAATCATTCGGTTCGATTTGCTCACCCCTAATTGCATCCAAATCAAAATTGAAATAAATTGCCAATGTTAACAACTTTCATTTTAACATTTCAAGAAACTAGTTACTAGAGGGTACCACCAAAAGATTGCTGCATTTGCATATAAATCAAAATTGAAATAACTAGTCTATATTTTACCAAATCAAATTTAACGTTTTAAGAAACTAGTTACTAAAGGATCAACTAACATTCTTAAGGTGCACATACTTTTTCGCTTATATTCTAAGGAAAAATAAAAGCAAAAGATACTTTGATTAAGGATAAACTATCCAGAATTTTATTTAAAATTAAAAAAAAAAGGAGAAAAAAGCTAGAATTTTCCATGTTGATTGGCTATAATTCAACTAGACTCGGTTCCACTATCAGTGTATATATGTATAGATTTGAAATAGGTTGGCTTTCCTTGTATAGTTTAGCTGATTTCTAGGCTAACATCCTTGTATAGTTGAGCTGATTTCTAGGCTAACTTATGTTAGTTTCTTTTCTTGATCTTTCCTTTCTTGGTCTCTAATCACTTGTATATATTCTGAGATTTTCTTGAATGAAGACAAGCTTTTTCATCATAAATTTTGTTATCCACCACATTATTGCTACAATTAACCCCCTCAAACCTAGCTAACGTACTTGCCACCATGTGCACCCCACCACTATTACTAGAAAGTGGAAGAACAACCATTGCAAGGCCAAATTATGAAACTCGGTCACTATTTCCACCCCCACACCTATCACTCACTAGCATAGGTATGACCGTGGCCATCATTATGCCACCACCATTGCAGCAGCCACATAAACCTCCCAACCAACATCACCCAACACGATTAAACCACTCTACTGGGATAATATCATTATCCATGGTTTTCATGATGATTTTATTAATTGTTTTGGAATAATGTTAAGAAATCAACTAATAAAATTCATTATTATTCAATAAAAAAAAAAATTTCAAAAAAGAAACATAGACAGTTAGACACACAACAGAGCCATCTAAGACATAAGATTACTAGAATTTCATTTTTTCTGCATGAACTATTCTTCTAAATTAACAAAAGGGCAATACTCACACTTTATATGATTCTTCGATATTTTGAACGTATTTATCAGTCCCAATTATGTCTTCCAAATATTCAAGAAAACCTTCATCATGGGGCCCTTGAGCTTTGGGTTTCATCAATGAAATCTGCTCAACTTCCCCCTGTATCAGCAAGCAACCAAATCTCAGAACTCTTGGAAATTAACCTCAGTCTATTAAAATGCTAGTTTCTAAAACAAACCTGCAGAATCAGAAAACGGTTATTGTCGAGATCAACCCCCTTCCCTTTCAGCTTTTTGGTGACCTCAGTAAAATTACTTGCACGATTATTGATGAAATATTTTGATGAATTATCTCGAAATGCAACCCTGGTTATTACAAAATCACTTCTTGGGACAGTTTCATAGTTGCCATCATCCTACAACAATCCAGAAGTTAGTTCTAAACTGTGAGTAATTGAAAATCATATAACTTCTGTTTTTGGTTACTGAGACATAAATGCAATAGGGAGAACCTAGAAAACAAAAGAGAATACTATTCCTAGATGTTTTCTCTGCCCAATTTTAGTAAAGATAAGCAAGATGGTGTTGGCCCAAGACTACATCTAAATTTTGATGATAATCAAACCTTAAATAAACTCTATTAAGAAATCTGTTCTAAGTTATATTTTGCAGGTATCTTTATTTATCTTTCTGATGCAATTATCAAAAATGAAGATTGTGGAATGGATTCATGAAAATCAAGTTGAAGAATATTTTAGTATAAGAAAAGTTAGGTTATTAAATTGTAAGATCAACTTGAGTATCAAATTGTCATTCATAAATACATATTCTAAGTTTTAAAATTGCATAAAAATGATTTTAATTTATAAATCTCGTTTTTAGTTAAAACTGATTTCTTTCAGAAAATGCTTTAGAAATTGATCCGTCAGAATTTACATTAGAAATTGGATTAGAAATCTGACAAACTTTCTGATCGAAAATCTGCTTTGCACTAAAAGACAAAATAACAACTAGATAACGGCTAGTTAGAGACAGAACTGTCTGTCCTATTTTCTAACGGTCACAAACGGCTAGTTTTGTGTTTTTTCACTTCAAAACATGTTTTTGGGTATAAATATGTATTGTTAGATCATTTAGAAGAAGAGAAAATATTGGAAAGATTTTCTAACTCTTAAGAGAAAAGCATACTTTTCGAGACCTACAGATGGTAAACCCACTATTTGATAGAAACAAGCACAAAGCCACAGAGATGGTAGAAATAAAACGGGCTTAAGATTACCAGGTCAATTATCTCCTGAAAATGAACAGAAACACCTGCACTGTCCAGATTCTGGTAATTAGTGGAATTGTGAATAAGTTCAGAAACCTTGTTAAGTCTCATCTGCATAAACCAAAAACACATGGTTAGTCCCAAAACTTGAAGCCCAAAAAAGAACTATGAAAACATGCATATATCTAAGTTTGGATAAGCACTTTTTTCTTAATATTTGTTAGCTAGAAGAATGCAATTTTTGGCAGCTAATAAAGGAAGAAAAAATATACTCCTAATTCAGTACAACAATAATTTGCATCATAAATAAGAAAGGAAAGAAGAACAAAAATACCTGCTTTGCCCGCTTTCCAAATACAAATAACATTGCATCTATCACATTGCTCTTGCCACTCCCATTAGGACCCACCACTGCAGAAAAGCTCTGACCCCCCCCCCCAAAAAAAAAAAAAAACTCAAAATAAACACATGAACCGTATGGTTTAAGACAACACTGACAAAAGGCAGTAAATTTTGAAATTTTTCATAAGCCCCAGTAGAAGAAACATACAACAGGGTACAACATGTGAAAAATTGATGCAGAATTTGCAATTCAGTGGCTTGACATAGCAAATTAGAAATTCTACTTATTTCCCAGCCAAACATAACCCTAGAAATTAGCTCAAGAAGAAACGGGAAAAGAAATATGCAAAAATTAAAGGCTTACCTTATGGAAAGGACCAACGCGCTGTTCGCCAGCATAAGATTTGAAGTTTCTCATAACCATTTCTTTGATGAAAAGCCTTGGGGATCTGGAAGACCCAGCATGTCTAACTGAGTCGGACTCCGTGGCCATGATCTCGTCCCCCGATTCCATCCCCATCCAGACTTGTCTCGGTGTCTCCTTGGCTTCCCTTCAATTGACCAAGTTTTCTCTACTCTCTCTTTGCTTCTCTTTTCGGTTGGTCTCCTGTCTACCGCATAGCAAATCTCAATAAAATTAAATTATTTTGAAAATACAAATTGAGCAACGCTTTTGGGTAAAGGAGAGGGGTTTTTTTGGCGGGAATTTGAAAATTTGTCAGATCTTATGGTATTATGGACCGACGGGCTGGGCTTCATCATCCAAATATTGTCCATTTCAAAATTAACCGCTTTGAATTAAGTAAAATATAAAATACAGAAGATTTAAAATTTATTAAATATCAAATATTAAGTAAATTAAATTTAAAAAATAAAGTTTTAAATAAATTAAATCAAATAAAAAATTATTTAAAATATATAGCAAGTAAAATGGAATATAATGGATAAATTAAGTGAAAAAAATAAGAAATATAAATGGATATCCATATAACGAATAATTTTATTAAATAAATAATAATTTTAAATCAAAATATTAGAAATAGGTATTTTTCGGACCCAATAAATGTAATTTTGTAATGTGAGACTCCAATTTCAAATTTTTTTTTAATAAAGGGATTTTGTCCACCATCCTGTAAATCATTATCGGATATTGAATTTCTTTTAGAGATGCCAGGTCAAAAAAAAAAATTTTTGTTGGGTCTAAAATTAAAAATAGCGGTGTAGTTTAAATCTGATTTTGTAATTAAATTTTTAATTTCCATTAGTTTTAATGGAAAAACTAAAGTAATCTCTAAATTGAAAGAGCATTTGAAATTTAGAATTAATATTGCAAGATTTTATTTATTAAGTATAATATTGAAAAGTACCCAACAATTCAAGTCTAAATTTGTAATTAACCGTAATAAGAAGAAGAAGAAAACAATGGATAATATTAGTTATAAATGTTTATATAATATGATCTGGTAAGTAATTATTTTTGCATATAATGTAATATTCATATAAATTACCGCAAAGTTATACATACATATATCTAATTGACGGAGATAGGTTTTTTCAAAGAAACTGGCACTATGGTCACATAGCAGTAGGGGTGAGCAAAAACCGAACCGATCGATTTTTTAAATTTGGTTCGATTTTTTTATTTTTCGATTCGGTTTTTAATTTTAAGAAATTTCGGTTTTTTTATTTGATTTTCGAAGGATAAAACCGCATAGAAACCAAACCAAAATTTATATAATTATATTTTTTATTGAATAATTATTTTATACATATAAATTATTTTATTTTTAATTGTAAATTATATGAGTACATTTATCAATTATTAATATCTATTTTTTAGGTGATAATTTAGAATTTTGACGATTAAATTGAAAATCGATTAAATAAAAAAATTTATTTAACGATTTTGTTGTATTATTTATTATATATTTTGGGATTATTTCTTTAATTTGAACTTTTATTTGTTCAATTTAGATATTTTTACTTTAGTATATTATGATTAATAATTTTTTATAATTTTTAGACACAATATCTTTTATTTTTTTAATAATTTTAAATTTTAATTTTTCTGTTAATCGAACCAAATCGATCGAAAATTTTGATTTGATTTAAATTTAATTATTCTAAAATTTTAATTTGGTTGATAAAAATAATGAAATTTTGATTTTCGATTTGGTTATTGAACTTAACCGACGTTTGCTCTCCTCTACATAGCAGTCTATCCACTCCCGAAAATTGCCAGAAATTGCCACGTGTGTCGATTTCTGACTCTCACAAATTTTTTTTTTTTTAAAAGAACTATAAAAGACTGAATAGATTATAAGGTGGCAGAAAGGTATTACAATATATGATTGGGTCATTTCATTTAATGGATCAATTCGGTCAATATAAATTACAGTTTAATGGTCGGCCTAAGTAAGGATCGTGAATCTCATAAAAAACATGACAATAAAAATTGTTTGTTGGTTTTCCTTTCACAAACATATTATTAATTTTTTTTTTTTTTATAAAATAGCAATTTACTGTAAATTTTTTTATAAATAATTAAATCTACTAGAATAAAAAAAAAATATGGTAAGCAACTGATAGTGAAATTTGAACTCGCAATCTTTTACAAATTTATACGGAATACTTACCAATTGTACTACAAATAATAGTTAATATTAACCCGATATATTATTTATTAATTTAATAATAAAATGGGATAGATTTTGATACTTCTGAAACCGCTGCAGATTATAACAGTTTCAGAAGCAAATATTGGAATTATCTTGTGAATTTCATATTTGAAATCGCTACCTGACGCAACGATTTTGTATTTTACTCTAATTTCGTAAATATTTTCTTACACACCTCAATTTTGTAAATATTTAAAAAAACATTATTTAAAAAAATATCCCAATAAAAGTGTTTATGAAATAAAAAAAATTAAAAATATTATAATAATATGCAATGACGAAAATAATTTTTATAAAGCCAAGATATTTGAAGTCAAACACATTGAGCTCATAAAAAAATCAGCATTTTAAATAATTTATCTAACGTATTTATAATTATCTTATATACATTAATAACTATAAAAGTAACAACAAAATAACTCATGCAAAAAAGCATGGGAACTCATTTCGTATAGTCTCTCACTTTAGTCATATAATTAATTTCATACTTTCTCTTATTCTATAATATCAAAAAAATTGCCTATACTGCAATAAAATATTATATTTTAAAAGAAAGACATAGCATATATCAATATCAATGGTCTGTAAGATCCTCTAATTCAATTTGTTAAAATTATTTTTTTCAATACTAATGGATATTAATTCAATAAAAGAGACTGGACTCAATTCCAAAACATTATTGTTAATCATTAAAACATAATAAAAATATTAAACTTTTATAATTTAAATAAACTCACAAAAAGTGAACTAAAATTTAGATATTTTGTATCTTTTGTATTTTTTATTTTGCCATTCTTTAATTATTTAAGGATAAAAAAAATAAAGATGGTCTCTTTTTGACTGAATAAAATATAAAAAAAATTAATAAATAATAAGATATTGTTCAAAAAATATGTAAAGGAGTTTGGAATACGTTCATAACTCACGAGATGATAAATTGATCCTGATATAATAGAGATTATATCGGAATAGAAAATAATTTATATGGGATTAGTTCCATATTGGGTTTTTCTTTAATTAGAGAATTTGTCGTTTATGTGTACATTAATATGGACAGTTATATATTAATTTTGTAACTGTCATATTTATTATTTTTTTATTAATATTTGGAGCTACCAATTTAATTCTTGTTAATTAAGGCAAGTAAGGTTACCTTTATTGGAGTCCTATATAAAGGCTAAATTTCTTCATTTGAAAAAAGAAAAAATGAAAGATGCTGAATTGCTATCGGTTTATCTCCTCACGTATTCTCTCTTTGTCTTAAAGGACTTTTAGTTCATGGATCTATGCTTCCATTCCGTATTTTGTGACAAGTGGGTGAAAGGCTTTACCGGTAACGTATAATAATCGATTTTCGTTTTAACGATATGTGCTTTGAGAGGTATTTATGTCTACTTTTCGCAATATATCGTGATATAGATTTTTCTTCATTGGTATCAGAGACCATATTTTTACGTTTCGACATGTTATTATTTGGATCTGAATTTTTATGAAAATTTAAAAATGTTTAGAGGCTATTTTGGTATGCCTGGAAGATTTATTTTGTATATTTTAATCATGGACTATATATATATATTGTATTTTTGGATATCAAAAAATAAAAAAATTAATTTTAAAATCTGTAATTGAAATTTTATGTGAAAATTTTTTTATTTTTTATCATATCATTGGACTCAGGGACCTCGAAAATCCCACCCTAGAAAAAATCTGGTGGCCCGAAATCACCGAAAAGGCAGCACGTGGCATGCATGTGCCACCCTTGCTAGGGACGTGCCAGAGGATGCATCCCTGGCACACGCGAAGGGACACACACCTGAGTGACGTGCATTTAGCCATGTGGCCCAATGGCAGAGAGATATGTGGCCTAATGGTGAGGTGTCATATGTCAGCTAATGTGGCAGGGTGGGTCCAAATGATGCCACGTATCACCATATGGGCCAACCATAAAATGCCACATGTTAATGGCATGGTGCCACATGGTAGCCTGTGGAACTAACACATGGCTAATGGGTCATGCCATGTGGCCTCCACGTGTCAACAAGTGGCATATGGGTCCAGCCACATGGCTTGATGAATCATGCCATGTGGGCCAGTGACTGGCTACCATATGGTAGACTGTTATCATGTCATGTGTCATATGTCAGTCCAGTGGGAGTCACGTGGCATCCACATGGACCAATAGGGGATCACCACATGTCTAATGTTCTCACCATGTGGCAGCATGTGGCCTACTAAGGTTGCGCCACATGGCACAAAGCCACAGCTGGAGCGTAGTGAGTTTGTTGCATATGTGGCGCGTGAGCCATCCTCCTAACTCCAAAGTAGCTCAATTTTTTAATCTGATTTTCTCAATTTTTCTGATTTTTTGGTCATTTTCTGAAAATTTTTTGAGGACCATAAAATATTTTTTTGGATTTTATTCCAATTAAAATTATTTTAAAATTGATAAAAATTGAGAAAATTATTTTTTCTGCCTTCTTAAATTTTCAAATTTGTTTGAAAATTATATTATGTGGATATCTCTTTACTTGTTGATTAAAATGAGTTTCAATCATATATGTTTGTACATCAATGTACTAACTATTTATATTCTGTTATGAGTAACAATTTGTTCTTATTTTTATATTGAAATGATTTTCAATCATATACATGTTTGTGCATGAGTGTAGTTACTGTTTATTTTTTTTGTTATGTGTGAAAGAAATGGTGATGATAAGGACTCCTAGATGTTTGACCGGTGTCTAGCAAGTGTACTAGATCGGCTAGTAATATAGGAAAATATAGATTAAGACCCCAAATATCGTACCCAAGGGAACATGGATTGCTAAGAATAATACCTATGTATGAATTAAATTAATCCGAGATTGTTTCTCAAATGTTTTTGTTTTAAAAGCAAAAATTAAATGAAAGAAACAATTAAACAAAACAAAAGCTAAAACATAAATTAAAAACAAAACAATAACTGGAATTCTCTTGCTAAGGAAACTATCCACCTTAACTTTCATTGTAATGACTTAAATTTAAAAAATAACACCAGTGATTATTAAGAATTCAGATAAATAAGACCAGATAACTTTATTCAAGATTATCATTCTAAGCATTAAACTCCCTTATTCAGAACAATTCAACACTTAGCATAAAAGTCTGAATTAATCCTCCTAGATGTCTATTAAAGCCTTTCTCAAGAGATTTAACTTTCACCCATTCTTAGTTCTTCCTTTCTTAGTATTAACCAATAAAATTCATACATAATCATTTCATATTTCGGATAATAATCATGCACAAACTTTAAAGAGCCAACCCAAGAACATGCAAATCATTAACTATGTCAAAACCAATTCTTAGTTATTTATTCAATAAACCAACAACCAATCTCAACACAATCAAAGATAAGAATATGCTTAAAACCAAGAAATAATCAACCAATATTGAAATTAAGCTCAAAACAAAGTCATAACAATGAAAAATTTAAGATCTCAAGAATCCATTAGCAAAAGAAGAAAAACTATTTACTAAACATGTTTAAAAACTAAAGACAAAGTTGAAAAGAAAAACAAAAAAACAATGTAAAATAAACTAAGCCTAATTCTAAGATGGATTCTAATTCCCTAATTGATCTCTATTGATTCTAAGATTCCCTCCTTTCTTTGGTGTTTAAGCCTTCTATTTATAGGCAAAATTGATAATAGAATCCTTCTTGAACTCTGAAAATCAAATAGGAAGTTTGTTCTGCTCAAAACAGGAAGTCGAAAATCCTTCGCGCAATTGGAGAGTTAATCACGTGGCCACGTCCTTCAATATGCCTTCAATACACGTGGTCACGTCCCTTTTTGTTCTTCTTCCACACGTGGCCACGTGTGGATTATCTCTTCCTCACACGTGGTCACGTGTTCCACTTGTTTTGTTCAATTTCCCTTTCACGTGGCCATGGCTTCTTTACACTTTATTTCTTCATTTTACTTCACATGGCCACGGCTTCTCAAGCTTTGTTCTTCACGTGGCCACGTGTGAAGCTCTTCAATAATTCACGTGGTCACGTCTCAGGGCTCTGGACTGGACGTCAACTTTTCTTGCATCAATTCTTTATAATTGCACTTTTGGCCCTAAACTTTGTCCTTTTTACAATTAAGTCCTTTTTCTTGCAAAATAACCCTGAAAAACACCAAAATTTACAATTAACTCCAAAAACATAAAACTAACAAATTAAACTCAAATTAAACCTAATTAACACAAAATTAACTTAATTAAATACCTAAAAATACACTAAAAATATCATATAATTCACCATTATCAAATACCCCACACTTAGACTTTGCTCGCCCTCGAGCAAATGAGAACAAACCAACTTCTCAAAATAATCAAACTCAAATAAAGAATCATGCATTTCAAAACCAAGCTTAGCAATTAACAAGAGCACTTAATAAAATTTTCAACTAGAATAAATTCAACCAAGACAATATAAGTTAGTTTCCTTGTGTGTGTGCAAGACCAAAACATTTTAAGTATTTTCAAAAACCAAAACACCAATGCAAATTCATAGTCAAGTTTAGAATGAATGTACACATAAGTATACACATGGTTTCGCGCTTGAAACTCTAGAAACACCATAGGCCTCTCCTTTAGCACCGGAACCCGAAGGTCATCTCCGCTTAACAACTCAAAAATAAAACTTAGAATCACTTAGGTCTTTTAAAGGTTTTAATGGGGCTAAGGTATTGGTTTTCAAAGAATGGATAAAAGATCAACAATAAGAATAGCCACTCTAAGATAAAATAGACTAATAATTCACAAATTGCATCCCATTAACTTATTCAATAAAGAACTTAGCCAAAATTTCCCAACCCTTCACAATTCAAAGTTCAATCTTAAAATTTTTTCAATTTCACCATTCATACCCTTTTAGAAGTCAAAATTTTCCTTGTAACTACCCCACACTTAAGATTTTGCCATACATGCTAGCTTTATTTGTAAATTTCTTTCTTTCTTTTTCTCTTCTTTTTTCTTTATTCTTTTTTTTTCACTTATTCTCTTTTCTTTTCTAGCTTTGAAGTTAGCAATACAATTATAACATGGGTAATAACAAGGTAACAATTCACTATTTCTTTGACTTCAACAATAGCCCTTGATAATAAAATCAAAAACATCTTATCACACCCATCAATATACCCAATTCCTATTAATCCATCCTATCCTAGAGTGGCCAATTTTAGAAGGGAAGATAAAAGCTTTTTAGGCTATATGGTAAAATAAATAAGTGTAAAAAGAAAAAAATAAATATGGCACGCATTAAGCATACCTCATTAGGCTCAAAATTGGCTAACAACGGATAAATATGCATATAGGGTAGGAAAATAAGTTAAAATATGGCTTAACAAGAAAAACACTGCCTATATCACTTTTAAAGTTGTTTTGAGTTGCTTATATGCTTTGAAGGGTGATGAGGAAGGTTCTAGTGTTCTAAAATTCATCACTCAACTATTTCAATGCATTATTTTTCTTTAAGTTCAAAAACTGGTCTTAAGTGCTAAAAAATGTAGAAACTAACAAATATAAGTCAAGTTGAATATGAAACTAGCTAAAAATTCATTAAACAACATGCTTGTTCTAATACTAAACAAGAATTTTAAACATTGCACATTCTAAATTCAAGTTCAAAATGTTCAATTTTTGAGAATAACTAGGGCGAACTAAGCTAAATGTATAATATATGATAAATGAATTAACTAAACTAACATACAAAATAAAAACTAAACATGCAAAATAAAAACAACACTAGACAACTAAAACAAACAGACTAAAACAACATAATTCATGAGTAAGAAAATGAGTAAGGTAAGAAAAACTCCCTCAGTTGGATCTTCAATTTCTAGCTCAGCTGAGTTCTATCCCCCTCTTTAAAATCTTGCTGTCCTCAGCAAAGTATGGAAATTTCAACACACTTTATCACTTTTGAGAAACAAGTTAGTGACCAAGAAAAATGTAAGCTCACCACACTTAGAACCTTAATTAAGCCAAAAATAAAGCATGAGATAAATGGAATTGAGTTAACAAACATACATGCCTCTAAAACTAATAAAGTGCAATGAACAAGACTTAATATACATGGTAACTAAGCGAAGAAAAGTAACTAGGCCAAACTTGCTTAAGTGCTCAATACATACTATCCATAGGTGACAAGGTGGACAGATGAATGCATAATCTCAAGTGTAAAAATAATTGGTGATGGTTAGGCTTAAATAAAAGGAAGAGAAATATTTTAATTGGTCATGGTAAGCATAGAAGAAAATTAACCAATTCAAATACAAACTCAACCTATATGAAGCCCCAATAAAGTTCAATGCCAAACAATAAGTAGCTAAGAGAAAATGCAACCCATAACTGAAAACAATCTCTAAGCAAGCTTATATTCAACCCTAATGAAGCCATACCAATTTATTTGAATTAAGTACATCAAGTGAATCATGCAAACAAAAAATTAAGCGTGTGTCTTAGTGAAAAGGTGTGTGCTTGAGTAAGAAATGAAGTGTAACAAGCTTAATCACAAGAGTCCCAACTAACCATGCCATGCATCATATAGACATTAATGAAAATCAAGTCATCCATATTATGCTCAATTGAATGTATATAAAAAAAACATGATGTAGCAAAACTGTTGGATAATGACTTGAATAAAATTTAAGGCGCTAAGATTAGATAACACGACGGTCCGCTAGCCGGTTAACGGGCGGGGTTAAGGGGCGACGCCCTTTACGGGGTTCCTGAGGGGTAGCGCCCCTCGAAGCTTTGAAGCAACGAGGAACTCATGAAAAATTTTCTGCACAAAACCTTATTTTGAATCCCTGAAACAAATCAAATTCTGAGCAATCATATCAGCACTTGGTTATTCAATATCAATGCAAGAAATAAACACGAGTAAAGTGCAATAATGAACAAGAGATTGTGTGCTTAAGTGAGTATGCAAGTGTGAATGAGTGAGGGATGTGAGTATGAGTGTGATGTATGAGTAAGGGTGTCTGTGTTTTTGCCTGTGCGTGGCCACGTGAGAGGCAAGGGAAAAGATACACGTGGGCACGTGTGCTTGTGCATAGTGTGTGCATGGCCACGTGAAAGACTTAGGTGTAGTGTGTGTAATGGAAGCAGTGAGTGTGTGCGTGACCACATGAAAGACAAGGGAAAGGTTCACGTGGGCACGTGTGCTTGTGTGTGCGTGTGTGAGGGTTGGTGGAGTGTAAGAAAGTAAGTGAAAAGAATGAAAAATGAGCATATAAAAATGAAATGAAAGAAGAAAAATCGTGTAGGTTTAATCAGGGAGGCAGTGGTTTTCACGTGGCCACGCAAGGGTATAGGCATACCCACACGTGGTCACGCATTGGTCATAAGAAGAGGCAGAGTCTTGGTGCGTGGGCATGTGAGGCAAGGGGAAAAATTCACGTGGGCACGTGTGCTGGTGTGCATAATGTGTATGTGGCCATGTGAAGCTTAGGTTGTTGTGTGCGTGGTCACGTGATGAGTGTGTGAGAGATGCAGAGAGTTTGTGCGTGGGCGTGGGTGAATATACCTGCAAGAACACATGGGCACGCATTGGTCATGAGAAGAGGCAAAATCCTGGTGCGTGGGCGTGTGAGGGTTAAAGCATATGGGCACGTGGGCACGTGAATTGGTAACTCCAGGCAGATTTTCCATGCGTGGCCACGGGTGTACAGGGAGAAATCCTCACGTGGGCACGCATAGCTAGGAAAGAAATAACCATGGGCATGCAAAAGGGCGCACTATTGCTGCGCTTAAACAATTTTATGGCTTTTTCCTGTACTCTTTAGCTCAATTTCCTGCACGTTAAAACACCAGGTTAATTTTCATTCATATTAATTCATTTTTAACAAAATGTAATCAATCCTCTTAACAATATTACTCCTACACTCATTTGAATCAAGAATTGAATCATGATTTGTTAAAATTCCATCAAATTTGATTTTTTGAACCATATAAACCAATTATAACTCCACTCATACGTACTCAATTAAGCCTTTCCCTTCTTGTTAAGCTCTAATCAAACAATATATACTTAAATTCCAATCCACTCTTAATTTGGCATATGCAAGTTCCCTTTTTAAATTCTCAGCACCAAACAACAATATACGAATTCACATCTAAACCACTCAAGACATATAAAACCATACTTACCCTCAAAAATCATTATCTCAAAAATCATCATTTTAGTTCATTGACTTACTAATCTTTAATTAAGCACAATGACCATTAGAATCTAATGTTTTACCCAAATCATAAACTCATGAATTAAAAGACACAAACAAATAACAACATGCATTAAACCTTAAACTAAAAAAAAATAAAAACAATAGCAAAACCAATAACATGCAAAACATAAAAAGATAGATGAAAATTTAAAGAGAAGAGTTAGAGAAGAAGTTCTGGTTTATTGAGTCCTAGCTCGACTCATGTTACTCTCGGGAGGTCGAGCTTGTGATCCAAATATAGGTCTTTTCGGACTTTGCTCCTCATTTTCTCCCATTAGTAGAAGAAACTTGTCATAGTTTATCAAAGCTGGAAACTCCATATCTTCAATAAAATATGACTCATCCTTTGGCTCATTTATGACGAACTCTACCGGCTCTTCTAGCCTAAATAAATCTTTCAAGCGGACTGCATTCGGTATCTCCACTTGAGAATCCTTTCCTTCTTGCTCCTTTGGTGAAAAATTCTCTACAAAAGATCCTACACCTTTTAAATAAACACACGACTTATCCTCAAATATGAATTGTTCCTCTTGTTCCTTATCCTCCATAAATGAATGATTTTGTTCATTTTCCTTACCATCATCACCTTGAGTGCTCAAAAGTTCTAGCTTAGATTCCAACTTTTCAATTCCATGCTCTTTATCCCTCAATAAATGTTCTTGACTTTTAATTGTCTCCTCTTGAGCCCTTTTTTTCTCTTCTTGAATTCTAAACTTTTCCTCTTGAGCCCTTAATGTAGCCTCCAACTCTCCTTTTTCAGCATAATATTCCCTTTCCTTTCTTATAAGCAAGTCACAAACATTTTCGATTTTGGAGAGAATAGCTTCTTGTGTGGCCCTCCATCTTTCTTTTTCTGTCCTAAATTGCTCGTCCTTACATAAAAGCTGGTTATGAGGATGTTGATTCTCGGAGATACAAGCCTCTTTTGAGAATCGCAATTCTTGATGCTCTCTTTTCAATTCTTCATTTGTGCTCTCAAAGTCCAAAGAGAATAAGAATCTTCAGCCATGGATGGTGATAAATACGGATCTTGTGATTGTGCATGCAATCGTTCTATCTCCTCTCTTTCTCTTAGTAGATCATTCATTCGTTGTTTCAAAAGATACAATTCATAATCTTGGACCTCATCTTGCATCATCTTGAAAGATGTCTAGAATTGTTCCTGCAAAGAACAATCACCAAATTAAAACAAAATAAAAATAAAAATCTCGGACTAACTCAATCAAAGATATTAAACAAACAACACCGCTGTTCCCCGGCAACGGCGCCAAAAACTTGACCGGTGTCTAGCAAGTGTACTAGATCGGCTAGTAATATAGGAAAATATAATTAAGACCCCAAATATCGTACCCAAGGGAACATGGATTGCTAAGAATAATACCTATGTATGAATTAAATTAATCCGAGATTGTTTCCCAAATGTTTTTGTTTTAAAAGCAAAAATTAAATAAAAGAAACAATTAAACAAAACAAAAGCTAAAACATAAATTAAAAACAAAACAATAACTGGAATTCTCTTGCTAAGGAAACTATCCACCTTAACTTTCATTGTAATGACTTAAATTCAAAGAATAACACCAGTGATTATGAAGAATTCAGATAAATAAGACCAGATAACTTTATTCAAGATTATCATTCTAAGCATTAAACTCCCTTATTCAGAACAATTCAACACTTAGCATAAAAGTCTGAATTAATCCTCCTAGATGTCTATTAAAGCCTTTCTCAAGAGATTTAACTTTCACCCATTCTTAGTTCTTTCCTCTCTTAGTATTAACCAATAAAATTCATACATAATCATTTCATATTTCGGATAATAATCATGCACAAACTTTAAAGAGCCAACCCAAGAACATGCAAATCATTAACTATATCAAAACCAATTCTTAGTTATTTATTCAATAAACCAACAACCAATCTCAACACAATCAAAGATAAGAATATGCTTAAAACCAAGAAATAATCAACCAATATTGAAATTAAGCTCAAAACAAAGTTATAACAATGAAAAATTTAAGATCTCAAGAATCCATTAGCAAAAGAAGAAAAACTATTTACTAAACATGTTCAAAAACTAAAGACAAAGTTGAAAAGAAAAACAGAAAAACAATGTAAAATAAACTAAGCCTAATTCTAAGATGGATCCTAATTCCCTAATTGATCTCCATTGATTCTAAGATTCCCTCCTTTCTTTGGTGTTTAAGCCTTCTATTTATAGGCAAAATTGATAATAGAATCCTTCTTGAACTCTGAAAATCAAATAGGAAGTTTGTTCTGCTCAAAACAGGAAGTCGAAAATCCTTCGCGCAATTGGAGAGTTAATCACGTGGCCACGTCCCTCAGTATGCCTTCAATACACGTGGTCACGTCCCTTTTTGTTCTTCTTCCACACGTGGCCACATGTGGATTATCTCTTCCTCACACGTGGTCACGTGTTCCACTTGTTTTGTTCAATTTCCCTTTCACGTGGCCATGGCTTCTTTACACTTTATTTCTTCATTTTACTTCACATGGCCACGGCTTCTCAAGCTTTGTTCTTCACGTGGCCACGTGTGAAGCTCTTCAATAATTCATGTGGTCACATCTCAGGGCTCTAGACTGGACGTCAACTTTTCTTGCATCAATTCTTTATAATTGCACTTTTGGCCCTAAACTTTGCCTTTTTTACAATTAAGTCATTTTTCTTGCAAAATAACCCTGAAAAACACCAAAATTTACAATTAAATCCAAAAACATAAAACTAACAAATTAAACTCAAATTAAACCTAATTAACAGAAAATTAACTTAATTAAATACCTAAAAACGCACTAAAAATATCATATAATTCACCATTATCAATGTCCACAGATTCCTCAAGGATTTGTATAAAATGAAGCAAAGTGAAAACGGTTTGAAAAATAAGGATACATAGGAAGGTTCAAGTTGATAATATTGATTCAATAGTGCATTATATTTCGTGTATGCATGAAAAAATTTAAGAGTGCATTAGGGCTGGTGAAAGGCTCTTTTGATTTTGATCACCATCCAGTTATGAAAAACTTGTTGGTTGATGTCTGGATCATGAAATAAGGAATTTATAAGAATTACATTATCCAAATTTTGTATTTGATAACCAAAAGAGGAGTATTGAAAAGCAACACTAAATCTGAGATGGTGCTCAGAAGCGGACGTTGTGTGTATTGTACATGGCTTCATAATTGATTTTATGGCATACTTCTCGATTTGTCAATTAAAGTCAGAAAATCAATACCCTTGACAAGATTAGTTTTGTCACATTTTAGGTTCCCCGAGTTATTTATATGAGTGTCAAGTTATTATTGATTAGCGAATTTTTGCTTAGAATTTATATTTCCTATTATTAGATTAAAGACAAGTGTGTCTTATCTTAATTTATAAGTTTGTATTTTGGATTGTTGGATATTTAATGATTGATTAAATAAATTAGTTTATTTATCTTTTCGATATTTAGCATTTATTATAAATGTGTTTATTTTATTATCAATTGCTTAGCAATATTTTAAGAGTTAAATGATTACATGATAATTGAGCTAAGACTTAGATTATCTTATTTATAATATCCTGAATTAAGTTTAAAAACTTAATGCCCAACAATCGATATTGATTATACATGAATTTTTAACTTGTAAGGTTAGACATTAGGATTCGGAGGGTAATTGGTAACTTTAAGTAACTTTTTTGAATTTGAGCCTAATAGACAGCTTTATTAGGTTATTTTTTCAACTACATAGTAAATAGCATATATTACCTCATCTCCTTTAAAATTATGCAACAAATATTCCCTTAGTGATTAGAGGATCTATATGGAATATGTAATTCAAATATGTGCTTGAACAGCAAGAGGTAGGATCGAAATGCCTATGTGGCATGGGAAAGAGATATTCTACTGCTCGTATCGTATTGCTAAGTACAAATAGATTATGACATTACTAAGCAATTCTGTAAGTGTGAAAATGCAATGGATCTATGGATCGCTTTGCAAAAAAAATTCAGAGATATGTCTCTAACTAGGTTTCGAACATTAGTGATCAATTTTTTATTGATACTAATATGAAAAATCTGATTATATAATGCAAAAATATCTAATGAAATAGAATTATATGCAAGTACATATTTCAGACAGTTTTTTTGACAGAAAATGTAAAAAATGCAAGATAACCTGAAATTTGAATAACCTGAAATCCGAACTATCCCATATATCCCAATCCTACCCTACCATACGAATAATCCGGGTCCCTACTCGAATAACCCACGAAATTTTAGGCCCTACCCGAATAATCCGAATAACCTGAATTTATTTTTTAAAATTTAAAATTATTTTTTCGTTTATTTTAAATTATTAAAAAAGATATTTGGGTCGGGAAACATACCCCAATATCCTAAACGATGCGTTTTGGAGAGGATTGATTTCTTTTTTGGGTTGCTCGGGTTAATGAGGGTTTAACCCAGCCTGACCCAAACCCTAAATCCCAAACCCTACCCTACCTTAACAACCCTAATAACCCTACCTGAATTCATTGTTCGGTTCGGGTTGTTCGGGTTTTGAACACCCCTAATGCTAATGTATTTGTTAATAGGCAGAGATTTATTAAATTTCATATGTATTAGCTGCAAATGTTTGAATTCAGAACAATGTCCCAGTAGGACAATTTGCCTTCTAGGATAAATTATTCGATTCCAAATAAAAATAAAATATGAAAATGGAAAAGAGAAAATAAATCCATATGATCATATTATGGAGGCGGGTACTCTTGAAGAGACCTATGACATAACTAATTTTTAAATTTCAAAAGTGGTTCAGGTATCTGAAATTAAATAAAAGATCTCAATATGTCATTTACCATTAAAAAGGAACCAAAAAAGATAAAGCTATTGATATTTTTTTGTATAAAAATATTGATGTTGATATTTTTAATATAGTGAGGATCTTAACATTAAATATATTAAAAAATATGGATATTAATTGCATTCAATATGAATTTTTGGATCTACAGTTCAAAATATTGAAAAATATGATGCTAAAAGAGTACAATTGATATTCATGCAATAAATAATAAAATCGTAAAATGTAATTTGTTTTTTGATATTTATTTCAATTGATTGACATTGATTGTAAAAATACATATTTTCTTATAATGATGCAATAAGTTTTTATTGTTTGCCAATTTAGTAATATATTAATATATAACTAATTGATACTATTTGCTTATTTGATATTAAAATTACATATAATTTCTGAAAGATCTATCATGCCTGAAGCATATAAATATTTTTAAAATTTTTTATTTTAATATATATGCATTGAATTTTATGTATATGATTAGTTTACCTATTGTCATGATTTATTTATAATTTTAATTACTGGAACTCTTGGAGAATTCAAAATGCTTTAACAAATTTTGTAAACTAAACTTTGTCTTGACTTAAATATCGAATTTTATTTGATTAAGAGACATTTTTTTAATATGATTATATATTTATATATTATCTTCCATTGAGTACTGCAATGGTTGTAAATGTACTGTATACAACATATTTCATGATTGTATATTATTGCTATTGATGCATTATGTACTCATGCATTACATGGTAATTTTCAAATCGTTACTTAAAATTACATGTTATTTAAATATATTAGTTCTCTATACAATCATATATATTTTATTTGCATAATTTTATTATCTAAATATTTTTAATTAAGTTATTCAATGCATTTATTTATTATAGCTAATATATGATTATGTTGTATACATGTCATAAAATTATTTTATTACATTTGTTTCATTCCTTGAAATGAATGAATCAATATAGAATTATGGTCATACAAATGGTATGTTCAAGAAATGATAATTATTACTATTGTATGATTAATTTTCATTACCATAAGTGGTTATTAATCAAGAGAAAAAATAAGAATTGTAACACCCTACTCTCATCCATATATCCATACATTATATATAGTGATACTAGACAGATACACTCATATATCTAATAATCCAACTCATTTACTAAAATAATAGTAGCTCTAATTATAAAATATCAGGAATTAAATATAAAATTGTTCTACCTCAATTTATGCGATCCCATTATCTTTATGTACATGCCGATCGAAATATCTTATTCATAACCCGAATCTTCTGTTCCTGCGTGCAATCAACAACCGCACGCTAAGCAACTATGTGCTTAATGGTGGATACAACTATTCAAAATTTCATTCGATTAAATTTTATTTTCAATTTTTATTATCTTTATTATATTAAGCAAGTCTATTCATTTGAATAACTTTATCCCTGCAATTTTCATTATTATTTATTGATCATTACCTGCCTCTTTATTTAAATTGTCCTTCTTTTGTTACTTTATTTGGAATTCTATATTGCTTCACTGTAGTTTACACAATAATTTTTTACTATTCAAAATTCATTCGTTGTAACGTTCCATTTCTATTCTCTTACTAAGCTTCTTTTCTCATTCGCTATTTAGTATTTTGTCGTACTTCATTCTCCCATATTTTCTCATTTTCTCTTATACTTTCAACTAAGTTCGTGCTTTTGTTCGAATTCGAAATTAAAAATTTCTGTCTAACTAAATCAATATTTTGTTAATTATTTTCTCAACTACTAGTTTATCATTTGTTTCTTTTTGAATATTTTTCGCTATGAACTTTTATTTTCTTTCAATTTAATCCTTAATTTTCATTCTTAGCTCCATTTTACAAATTTATATTTTATTATTTTTTTTGTTCTTTCTTTGACCATATTATGATTTTATTCAACATTTATAAAAATTCATTCAAATTCTCTCTTTACTTTTTCTTATCTAAGCTTAATTCCCTCTTTTGATATCAGTTTACAGTTTAATAATCATGTCCTCAATTCTATTTATTTTCGTTTTAAGTGATTTGACCTTCTTTACTTTTCTTTATCTTTATTAAATATTTTTCTTGTTTGATTACATTTCTTTCCTCCTTAAATAGAAAATCACAAATCAAATTCTTGAAATCTCTTTTTATTACATAAATCCATGATTTATTCTTAATATATTTATTCGTATATATATTCTTCCTAATTAATTTCTCAATTTTTCCGAAATTGACATTTCCTTGACTTGACTAATTTTGATCACAATTTTAATTGGTTTAACTTCCTTTATGCTTTAATTTAAATTAAGTGCATAAATTACAATTTAGATCCTAACATTTCTCTCATGATGACGAATTACATTTTTATCCTTAAGATTCTTATTAATGACGATTTTATCCTTCTTAACTTGTCTATTCAAGCTATATTAATATTTAAATTTACTATTTTCTCTAATTGATTTACATTTTGACTCATTTGGCTTTATTTGGCTCTTATTGACTTTCCAATGTACAAATTACATTTTGATTCTTTGAATTTTCCAAAGGTGGTAAACTTACAATTTAGTCCCTTAATTTTTAACTAATTACATTTTTATCCCTCTGTCTTATTTAGCCAATTTAAGTTTTCTTATTACTCTTTTGGTCCAACTAGCCAATTTACCCTTATTTTATCACGTAATTATAGTTTTGCTCTTACTCATCCCATTGATCTTATTTTTCATATTATTTATTATTTATTTATATTTATGGCATCCAAATTATCATAATTATTCTTTTATCTCAGTTTCATACTAGATTATCCTTTTGCCCCTAGTAAAATCCATTGAAATTGCAACGAGCTAGATAAACGGGATATAATCGATGGATTCAGTTCTCAGAACCATCCAATCCCCTTTAACAATTTTTTTCAATCAATATATGCAATTTTTCTATTAACTATATATATTTCTATATACATACACATATATATACATGCATTTGTGGATTCAGCTCTCAGAGCCATCCAACCCACAGCTCAATTAAATTACATACACTGGATTTAGCTCTCGGAGCCATCCAATCCGATGTTACATATCAAGGTGCCGCATTACAATTTTCCCTAATTGGCATGCCAACCTTATTCGATTACCCCAATTCCCATTTAATTTTACTAAGGGCAAATATAATATTATCATTAAATACATTAAATAGTATCATCTACGTGTATTAGCATTATATATATATATATATATATATCCAGGATGCCGGTCATTTCCCTTATCTTTAATAACTTCATTTCATGATTATTCCTTCGTTGTTCCATCAATATCATCATTTACTATAGTAGGCATCGTAGTGCTCTACTCTACTATTTTTCAACTTAATTTATGAACTATTCTCCTTACATTAATTCACAACATTATTAATTTATATCAATTTATTTCACCCTTTTGTTCACTTATATATAGTCACACAATATTACATTACTGTATATATATACATGTATCTATAGTGCACCTTATGTTAATAAGTTTATTTAACTCGAATTATTCTAATTATACTTCTCTAAATTAATATAACATATTTTATACGTACAATACTATTTAATATTAGTTCTTCAATTTATATACCATTATATATAATTCGGCCAACATATAATTTTTTTTTTACACTCACCAATCTCTTCATGCTTTGTTCTAAGCGAATTATCTTTCTAACACCGCATATGTTAGTATATATATAATTAACACTTGATTTATTTAAATATCTTTTTGTTACTCTCATGAATTTCATTATGTTTTATATATAATTCCATACCCATATATTATCTTTAACTCAATTCCATCATGACACATATATTTATCACTAGAATGTTATATTTATACTTAATTCCTAATAAATCGCCATATTTCATTTAAGATTTTCATGGGCATCATTAGACATCAATTAGCTTTCCAACTAATTACTTAATTTCTTATTTTATTCTTATCTATTTCATGCTATATCATTATTTTCTATCATTATCTCAAATTATTTCTCATTAATTCTTAAATTCTTACACTTACCTAATATAAAATTTACCATAAAATTCAAAATTAAATGAAATTAAGGGTAGTTTGTATCCACATACCCGTTAACGTCGATTTTCGCATTTTTCTGCATTTTGTCATCCTTGGGCTCGCCGGACTGGTTGCCGGAGCTTCGTCGGAGACTCGTCAAAAAATGCACCGATAGTGTCTACTTGAAGATCAAGGTCCGGGGACTCCACAGTGGGTGGTCACACGCCCAACGACCACCGGAGTTGACCGGGATCTTGTCCGAAACGTTAATCTCTTCCTTGCTCCGATCTGCCGGTTGCCGGTGAGTGAAGGGCGACGAAAGGTGCCGAAATGATCACCTTTGCTCGGGTGACTCGTCGGTACCACCAACTTCCTCAACCGCCATCGAAAACACCGAAAAAATAAAGGAGAGAGAGAATAAGGAGAGCCACGGTGGGGGAAAGAAACCGGAAGGAACGATGCCTCAACAGGGACGACGACGCTAAGGAGATCGGAGGGCAGGGCAGTGACAGCGGCAGTTCGAGCCCGAGCCTCCTCGCCGGCGTTGTAAGCGGCGGTGGCATGGCTGTTTTTTTCCTCTTCCCTTTTTTCCTTTTATTTTCGTGGTCTGTTCCACGATTCATCTCATCTTTCTTTTCTTTTTTTTTGTCTTTCTTTCTTTAACTTTTAACCACCCATTCCTTTTTAAATCTCACCAACTTCTTTTCTTTTCTTTTTATTTTAACCACACACACACCACCTTTTTAAATTCCCACCTTTTACATTTTTTTTTAAAGATAATTCTAAGAATCTCTATTATTATTATTATTATTATTATTATTATTATTATTGGGGTGTTACAAGAATGGTTAAGAAAATTATTTGAGAATAGATAACTTATTTATGATATGGTATAAAACTACGTTAGTCATGTACTTGTTGTACATATGATTATATTATTAGATTTTATAAAATTTCTCATTTTAAAGAAATGAAAGATGTATAGATGAATTTGTACATGTTTATGTACAACATGTAATTTTATAAAATATTTTTTAGTTGTTATTTTTCAATTCATGTGTAATATATCCAAAAGATATATGGTAAGCATATCCAGAAGAAATGTGGCTCATTTAAAAAAAATTATAATATTACATATCGAAACTCTACATGTACAAATATAAAGTTGTATACCGATATTATTATAAGGGAAAAAAATAAACATTGTACTCTTTTTCCCTTAACTAAGATTTTTTTCCTAGTGGATTTTCTTGTTAAGATTTTTAATGAGGTAACTTATGATATGTATTAAAGATATTGTGTACTCTTTTTTCCTTTACTGGATTTTTATCCCATAAAATTTATTCCAGTAGGATTTCAGTGAGGCACAATATGTATTAATGGACATTCAAGGAAAAATATGTACTATAAATCCCATTACTATGTATGTACGTAACCCCTTAAGATTGATAAAATTACTTATCAAATGAAAAAGGCAAACAATTATTGTCCATGCATGATGTTTTGTAATATTATCAATGATTTTAAAGTCCGTCAGAAGCGTGATAGATTTTTATATTTGATTAAATTCCAAAAATCTTTTTATGGATTAAAGCAACTTCTGAACACATGTGGTATAGTCTCATAACCGAATACTTAGTAAAAAATGGGTATGAAAAATAATCCAATTTATCCATATTTTTTTATCAAGAATATAAAGTTAGGATTTGCTATAGTTGCAGTTTATATTGATGACTTAAACATAGTAGGGACTCCAAAAAAGATCTCTATTACTGCATAATATTTGAAAAAGAAATTTGAAATGAAAAATCTTGAAAAAATAAAATTTTGTATTGGGTTTCAAGTGAATATTTACCAAAAGAAATTCTTGTGCATCAATCATCTTATATAGAGAAAATCTTAAAATAATTTTATATGGATAAGTCTTATCCATTGAGTATTCCAATGGTTGTTCGCTCTCTTGATGTCAAAAAAAAATCATTTTCATCCATAAGAAGATAACGAAGAGATTATTGATCCTAAAGTATCATATCTTAGTGCAATAGGTGTATTTTTATATCTTGCAAATAAAATTAGACCGGATATAACTTTTGCTTAACTTGCTAGCAATATTTAGTTTTGTACCAACTCGGAGGCACTGAAATGATGTAAAATATGTTCTACGTTATTTTCGTGGCACTTCTGACATGAGTTTATTTTTTAAAAAAGAAGTAAATTCATAATTGGCTGGGTATGCTGATGCTGGATACCTATCAGATCCTTGTGAAGCTCGATCACAAACATGTTATATCTTCATATATGGTGATACTGCTATTTTTTGGCGATTTATTAAGCAAACAATCACTACCATTTTCTTAAATCATTCAAAAATATTAGGCATCCATGAACCAAGTCGTGAATGTGGTTGAGGACCATGACTCAACATATTAAGGGAACAAGTGGGTTAGCAGTGGAGAAAAAGTCAACAAAATTGTATGAGGATAGTGTAACATGTATTTCACAACTCAAAGGTAGCTATATCAAAGGAGATATAATCAAACATATCTCACCAAAATTTTTATATACTCATGAACTTATGAAATAATCACAGATCGATGTTTGCAAAGTTCACTCAAATAATAATTCAACATATTTGTTCATAAAAATCCTATCGAGTTCAATTTTCAATAAACATGTGCATAATATTGGAATGCATCAATTAAGAATTTAGCGTGATTCATTTTATTGTTGAGGGAAAGTACATATGAAAATTGTACTCTTTTTTTTTCGCTTTATCCCACTGAATTTTTTTAGCAATATTTTAACGAGACATGTTCATAATGTATAGTCATCCAAAGAACAGTGTTGTAAAATATTCCTATTTGGATGATTTTTTATATTGGTTATTTCTTTTATTGCTTGATTTATTTTCTAGATTCTTTTGTTTACTAAATTTATTTATTTCCTATATGGATCAAGTTTTTGTATGTATAAATACTTTCAATATTATTGTTTTAGACACATAATAATATAACAGAGAAATCATACTTCTAATTCTTCTTTATATTTTGTTCTTATTTTACTTTTATTTATAACACTATCAATATATTCTTGTATAATAATAATAATAATAATAACAACAATAACAACAACAACAAATTTAATTAATAATTAAATTTTTAATATTAATTTATTGATATATTGATGGTAATAATAATAATGGCTTAATTAATAATGAGTGGACCCCACTTCACCATTTCCGTTGAATTTCCATTGGAAAGGCCTACGGAATCAGGAGGTTAATTACATTCATGGTTATCGAATTTTGTCACTTATAAACAAATGATCATAATAAAATAATTTGTAACACAAAAATTATTAAAATTATATTTTGTTTCGATTAAAGTAAAAATGATCTGAAAATTAATTTTTTATATCACCAAATTAACAATTAAGTAAACCACATATGATTGTCATGTTATTTTAACACTAATAAACTCTACAAATAGATCATAATTAGTTATTTGAATTTTTTTATTTTTTGTACGCGTCATTTTCTTATATTTACATAATGATGTGAAATTTTTTTCATCTAACGGTTCAACTTATAAAAATTATTAATCATAAAATGACGTAGTAACCATAGGTGACATGCTTAATTGTTAATTCGATGATATAAAATAGAATTTTGATAATTTTTTGTTATAAATTATTTTATTATGATCATTTATTTATAAGCCTAAAAATTTAATAACCACGAATGTAATTAACCCCGAAATTAGGCTTTCTATTTTTCATATTTTGTAGGGCCATGGTTAAATTAAATGCTGCAACTCTTCCCTACGGGATCTAAATGACCCCAAATCCACTAATTTTAATAAAAAACACACCATTTTTATAAATTATCTTTCAAAACACACTTACAATAATAAAAAAAAAGTCCCCTACTTGTACCACTTCAACTAACAACAAACGTTGGTGGGATAAATCCTTTATTTCTAATAATAATAATAATAATAATAATAATAATAATAATAATAATATGATTGAACCTAGAGATGACTTGGTGGCTGAAATAAAGTGAGAAAGATGTCTTGGAACCAAATATTGAAACTATATGTTTTATTGTATTTTAAAATTCAATTGCTTTGATAATTTGCTTACTTCCAGGATGATTTTTTTTCAACTAAAGGAGTGGATTGTTCTTGAATTGACGATCCATGAACTTAAATTAATAAATTAGGCTTTGCATTTCACTCAAATTGATAATTTTTTACTTTTTATACAAATTAAAAAATAATTAATTAAATATAAATTTTATAAATTTTTTATTAAAATATTAATTTATTAATTTTTAATAATTATAAATTTCGACTCAGTTAAATATATTTTTCAGTATATACGTGAAAATAAAATAAAATAATTTTCATTGAAATTTTAAAATTGTTTAGCTGAATCAAATAAAATAAATATCAAAACTTGCAGCATTAGGTAAAAGCAATGAAGTATTATTTAGCATTGAAATATTATTTTAATTTTATTTTATCCCACTTTAAATATTATTTTCAAAATTTAAATGATAGGTTGAAAATGTATTATTCCATTTATTATACAATTTATTAAATATTTATCTTTTTTATTACTCTTTATTTGAACTAAAATTAAATAAAATTTTTAAAAATATAAAAGGATATTTTTGTCAATGGTTATATTTTTTTTAATGAAATTTAAGTATTTTAATCATTTTTTTAATTTTCATAAAAAATAAAAAATTATTTTTTTTAAAATGGAAAGGAAGGAGTATTTATTTATTTGTTTTTTCAAATCATAATTTACAATATTCAGTTAAAAAACTTAATTTTTTTTAATTTAATTTTCAAATTCAATTTCAATTTTTATCGTATGAATGAAAGAAATATGATAATAATATTCAATTTTTAGTCAATTGACATTGTTACAATATCGAAATTATATTAAAAATATACCAACAGATAAATTTGGTAAATAGTAGGAAGAATGTAAGATATAAGCTTGAGAATGAATTTCAGAAAATCCTAAAAAGGAGGTGAAGATGCGAAGTAGAATTAACCCAGACGCGGTCAAACAGTAAAATCACCGCAGTAACATTTGATAATTGATAAAGGATAAGCTAAATAGAAAAAGAGAGAGAAATCAGAGTACTCTCCACGTTTCTTCCTGCAAACGCTCTCCTCTTCACCTGCAATTCCCATTCTTCTCCTCCTCCTTCTTCTTCTTCAATCTTTTCCAGATCCCAATTCTCAAATTTTCATTTTTGCTTGTTTACTCTCTCTATAATGAGGAGATGGAAGAAACTCAAGGACATTTCTTACGTGTTCCCTAGTCCAGATCGCAATCTCCATCGCTGGACTCAGCTCTCCCCTATTTCTACTCATTTCAACTATCTTAATGTCGGTTGTAACCGCCGCCGGGAGTCGCTCATCGGCCTACAAGAGCGCTACAAGTGGGACCATGGATTCGGCGGCGGTGGAAGCAGAAATTCCGGCGATTCCAATTCTGAAATACGTAAAGTTAGGGCTGAGACTAATTGCCCCTGTTGTTATAAACATATGGATCTCCTTTTCTCTAATCGCCACTTTCCTTCCTCTAATAAGCCTAATCTCGATTTGAATCCCAATCACCGTACTAATAATAATAGTAATAATAACAAAATTAGTAATAATTCTGGTTCCTATCAGGCAGTTAATTTTTGCCCTAGTTGTAAAACCGCCTATTATTTCCGTCCCCACAAGACTGCTCCTCTTCAAGGCAGCTTTATTGAAATTGGGAGAGTTACTAATAATATTTATAGAGCAAAGAACAGAATTTCCTCTTCCAAAGAAGCTAATTGTGAAGATGCTCAGGAGGAGTATACAAATTCTAGTAATAATGCTCTTAGTAGTAGACTTAATGCATCGTTTTGGGACACTCTCAGGTCCTATGCTAGCGACCCGCCGGAGAATTGGCCACCTTCTGGTGGAAATGGTCTGGCTGTTCATACTCCACCAGGCCCGCCATTTGCTCCTGGTGTGAATGTCATTAGGGCCAATGGACCTGGTGGTGGTAGTGACGGTGGTGCCTATGGAGCAGGCGGAGGAGGAGAAAAAATTGGTGGATGGGGTGGGTCTAATTTAGGGAAGGATCTGCCTACGCCAAAGGAGATATGCAGGGGTCTTGATAAATTCGTTATTGGTCAAGACAGAGCTAAAAAGGTTTGATCTTTGGATTTTCTATCACTAGAATTTGAATTTGATGATTTCCGTTCCATTGGCACTAATATGTAGATCTGTTTTCTCTTTTGCCTCTCAGCGGACATCTTAATCACTTGCATTGCTCTATTATATATGATGATTATCGTATGTAGTTGATTCTGTTTCCATATAGTTGATTTCTCTTCAATGTATTACTTCATTGAGTTTAAATGCACTAATTCTAATTTTAATATCAGCACACGGTACTTTCTCAGTCACCACAATTTGAAATTATACTTTTCATTAGTCATTGTTTCCAATGGAACATTGTTGGCATGATATTGTCATGATGCATTTCGTCAGTTGCTTGGAAAAAATAATATATGAATTGGAAAAAATAACGGGTCTTGTATGCATTGATTCATTCTAGATTGATAACATCAAATGCTGGGTTGCGATATATAGTCTACAGCATCTTGCATGTTGTCTTTCTATATTTTCATTTGATCAGCTTGCTTTCGAGCATTTCTATATCCCATTAATAGTGTTCAGAATATGGTTTACATGTGTGCTGCAGGTGCTTTCTGTGGCTGTCTACAATCACTATAAGAGGATTTACTATGCTTCCTTGCAGAAAGGGTTAGTGATTAGTTACTTCTTACCATATTGTATTGCTCTCTCCAAAATTATTCATCCGTAGATCATAAGCAGAGAAATCCACTTAATTCATGGTGGAACCAGAAGTAAATTCATAGCATTAGAAGATGTAAGTTCCAACTGCTGCAGCTAAATGATAAAGAGAGCTTACTGCAATATATAAGAGTACAATTTGCTGTTCTAATCGGACTGTCGGCAGGAATATTCTAAATCTTTTCCACTATGATAGTTAAGACTTCATAAGGATCAGCTCAATATTTTGATAGATGAGCGCTTGCTTGTGGATTAAGTTCAAGGACAGGGCAAAACAGAATCTTATAGGCTGCTCCAAGACAACTGCTAAATTCCATTGCAGAAGAAATGTGAGCTAGTTGATGAAAGTGTGGAATCCATAAAACTGTGGGGCCACTAGGTGTTGGAAAGAATGTAGTATTATAAGCTCTCATGATCAGTTTGGAGATTTGTGTGGTGCATTTTATCTCTGGGCTCAACATAGTTCCCACCTGCTTTATACTCTGGTTGATGGCATATTGTTCATTCCCATTGATAGCTATTGATGAGAAATAGGTCATAGGAAGGAAAGTAATACTATTAACATCCCATGAAGTTTGTTTTTGGGGGTGCATGGTGCGTAAGGTATGAACATAGGTTTCCCCTGTCGATAGATTCAAAGGGTAGGGGGAGAGGTCTTACGCATGCTGGACTTAAAACTTTGCTGCTCTGATAATCAGGAAATCATGTTAAAAAACATTCCTCTTTCATTTTGTGTTGGAAATCATAAGAAAAATAAACTAGTGCTCTTTTATCAGGAAACTATGATTAGTAGAAGGAAACCTGGCTAACCTATTTAGATGGGACTATAATTTGTTTCACATGCATATTTCGACCAAGCATTCCAAAGAGCCTACCTTATGAAATTGTGTTCCTACAAATAAAATACATTCCCGCTTTTATTTTCATATTGGAACCATCTACATACTGGGCAATGGTGGGCATAGGTCTTGGGAAGCAATATGATAGATCTCTCATGATGAATTGGGAATATTGGGATGGTGCATGGTCAATTTGTCTCAATTTACATTCTTTGTGTTGGTATCCCATTCATCCCCATTGATAGCAGTATATTTTCAGTAGTTTGAAAGCACAACATTTCTTCCATCTTATTTTTATCTTATGAAAATAGTGCTATTGATGCATATGTGTTCTAGGTCAGCATCAGAATCAGGAATTCCAGAGGCAATAGATGATGACGATAATGTGGAACTAGAGAAGAGCAATGTGCTCTTGATGGGCCCAACTGGCTCAGGTATGCTCTCTACACTTTGCTTAGCCTTTCACCTTAAGCAAGTAAAGTGATGCAAACCACCACTCTGCATTTTTATATTCTTAGCCCTTATATAGAGCTTTAGAATTTAGAATTTCAAACTTTCGAGTCTAACTTGCATGTTAAACAGGCAAGACGTTGCTCGCAAAAACACTAGCACGGTTTGTTAATGTGCCATTTGTCATTGCAGATGCAACAGCCTTAACTCAGGCAAGTCTATTTCATTATTAATGTATCATAACAAAACATTGAAAGTACCACATTGTTTCTCTCAGTTAATTTTGAGCATCCAAGCAGAATCTTTAGCCTTCAATTTCCCAAAATTGTGCCAAGAAAATAACAAGATGAAATTTGATGTATAGCTTTAAAATATTTCCAACTGAAAAATTAGAAATCAGTTTTTAGATTTCCTTGTTTGCACCAACCATTGGAAAACTGATACATGTTGTAATCAGTGTTTCATAAAAATAATGCATCTGATGCCAAAGCGGAAAACCTGGGATGGTTCACATATTTCTCTACCTTGCCTCTGTAATGATTTCATTTGACCAAATATTGTTGTTTAACTCTATAAAGTGAAACAAAAAGGCAAGGTTGCTAGTTCTTTCCATTTGATTTAACTCTTTGCCTTGGTGAGACTTTAGAGGTCTGATTTTCTTCTGTTTATAATTGCTCAGCTGAAAGTAGCAAGAACTTCTATTTAATTATTTGTTTTTGCAGGCTGGTTACGTTGGTGAAGATGTTGAGTCAATATTGTACAAATTACTGACAGTATGCCTCTCATTTTGTTTCTTACTAGTTAACATATATACCTCTCGTTTTGATATGTGAGTTGATGCTATTATTTTTCTTATGATTGTGATTACACTGCATTTTCTGTTGGATTGATTTGGAAGATTGCATACTTATTTCTGCTATTCTATAGGAATTTGGGAGTATTTGTCATGCATTCATTTTTATTTTTTCTGCATTTTATTGGACTTTTTTCTAGACATAAATTTCAAATTATCTGTTCTTTTCACTATATATATATATATGATAAGATTTGGGGTTGGCTGCAATTTTAGTAAAATTTCGCCCTTGATTTTATTTGTAATTGTTGGAACAATTTGAGGGAGTTGATATAACTTTTCTTCTCTTTATATAGCTTGTCCAAGTATATCTTATTTCTAATCTTTGGACATTTTAGGTAGCCGAGTTCAATGTGCAAGCTGCACAGCAAGGGATTGTCTATATTGATGAAGTTGACAAGA
Source organism: Excoecaria agallocha (assembly GCA_037975025.1). NCBI lineage: Eukaryota > Viridiplantae > Streptophyta > Magnoliopsida > Malpighiales > Euphorbiaceae > Excoecaria > Excoecaria agallocha. Next base: position 45,305,674 of record CM075811.1, read on the forward strand.
TAACTAAAAAGGTTTTCTAAATCTTTTCTTATTATTTCGCTAATTTAATGCTTATCCTTCTCATCGAATATTATTTGTACTTATAATCATTCATCCAAATTTCTTGTAATTACAATAATTTGCAGGCAGAGAGCCTAAACATCAGCAGAGATGTTTCAGGGGAGGGTGTCCAACAAGCATTGTTGAAAATGCTGGAAGGAACTGTGAGTCGCGCATCTCTACAACCGCTGATTGATTTCCTATTTGTTTATTTATTATCCTTTCACCAGGTTTTCTTTTCCACAAATTTTGCAGCTCTAACTGAAAATTTTAGGAATTCTGTTATAGATTTATGGAGGTGGTAGTAATGATTTGGTGATTTTTTTATGGTTCTGATAGTTATCATTGATATATATTGTGAATATGTTGATTGAGGCTGTGACAATGGTTGACTGACAATGTTCCTGCCTGATGATTAAATTGAGAATGGATCAAGTATAAATTGGCCCTCAAACCTAGCTTTCTGCAATCTAATTTTCTAATTTTGACAGTCATGCACCTGACTTTGATTTGCAATAAAGAAAATTCCTTCAGTGGGACTCCTGGGTTTTGCTCCTAGATCCTTCATATCTCTCCTTGACAAAAAGAAATGGAAAGAAAGATCTTTTTGTCAATCCAAGAATAAATATGACTTACATAAGCAAATAATCTTGGCTTTGAGACTGTATAATGCATTCAATTTCTGAAATATATTTGCCAGTTTAAGGTGTTCCTATCTAGTATTTAAGAGAAGCTTCTGCTGTTTTAGTTAGTAGCGTTCATGGACCATGCCTATAAACCAATTATTGATGTGATTGGCCATGTGCATCTTGGCCCCTTTCTGGGAGAAATTTAGATGCAATTAAATCCTCAACCGCACTTATAATTTTGATATGTTTAGTCTTTCATTTTCATGCATCAAGGCATTTAATTCTGTTTCTAGAAGACCTTACTTTTGCCTCTCTCTGAATTCACTCATCTTGTACAAGTAAGATTTTTTTGTGGTTCTCTACATTGCTCTTTCATCCTTATGTATTGTGGTAGTAATTCAAAAATCTTAGAAGCCTATTGTTAATTTAATTGGAATTCAAAGTTGCATTATTTTAGTGATCTTACTTCATTGTCATCATCAACATCTTCTTCACTATTGTCATCATTTTGTTTAATAGAACCTAAATAAAGAAACTGAGTTCTTTACTGAAATCTAAATTGTCTGGATTAACCATGTGTTGCTCTTATGCTCTTATATTGCAAAAGTTTATATATGATAGTTTTATGACTATAAAACTTCAGGGAGCTCATCTGTTACGCTTGAACTTTTATCATAAATTTGTTAGCAAATGGCATGCCAAGTGGATATCTTCTCTTGTACATTTCTTGTCCTTCAACTTTTGTACAGTAACAATCCATGATGGTGTGTAAGTATGGTTTTTGTTTTGTCCAGATAGTTAATGTTCCTGAGAAGGGGGCAAGGAAGCATCCTCGGGGTGATAACATACAGGTAAGTATCCCAAGATGTGCATTTTCTTGCTCTCTAGATTTATTATATGTTGCAGGTCCAGCTTTTGTACTGCTGATTTCCAGAATCATTGATTGATTTGCTGAGCAACTTATATGGATACTTATGTTTGTATGTACATCTATAGTTAAAGATTAAATCATGCATCGTCGGCAGTTGCTTGTATTGGAAATGCTGCTCTCATTGCCATGGTTGTGTGTAATGGAAATGGATCTGTCAAACCATTCATAATAATTGCTTGTGATGGTGAACAAATATTATATGCATCGCAAGATATTAATGAATATTGAAATAAGTCACTGATTAATAAATTTAACTAAATAATGAGTATAGATATGAAGGAAACACATGAAATCCATGATTTGCATTCACCATTATCAATCAGTTAAATTTTTTAGCTCAAACATAAGAAAAACCAGAAAGATTAAAGATTAAATTGATCACTTCCAAGGACGAGTGTCTGACTAATAGGTATCAAAATCAACTCATGTCATTGAAGAGAATCATGAAAGAATGCTGCTTTACTTAATTTTAGCTACTTACCAAGTGAAATATAGTGTTTGTTTATAGTGAATATAGTGCTATTCGAGACTTTAGTTAATTTGTGGGTTATGCCAATCTTATTTTCTAAGTTGTGGATCGTTTGGAAGTGGCAATATGGATTATATGGGTGCATAGTCGTGGATTCAGGTTGTAGGATCATTTAACAGGAGTTGTAGGACAATTATAAAGTGGACTCAAGCAATTGAAATTACTTAATGCCACAATAAATTGAAAATATATTCTGGAAAGGTATCAGAACTTTGAAAAGGGATCCTTGGAAACATTTTCCAAATTGAGTTCAACTGAGTTTTAAATAAATGGAAGTACTATAATAATGCTTTATGAAGCCAGGTGCCCCTTGATCTGTAGGTTTTGGATCATGTTCTTACTGATGTGTATTGAGAAAAAGCTGTTGATAAGCTTTTTTTGTTTGTTTAGATTCATCGTTTTCAACTGATTAATTAAATTTTTTTTTGTGACAAATTCAACTCTTTCTCAAGTCAGTTACTAGATATTGAGAATTGGAAAACTCATCTTTGCTGATGGCATAGCTGAGAGTGCATACTAAATTTTTTCACTTTATGAATTTGATTTTCATTTTCTTTGTTTATGCTTACGTATCATGTAGATAGATACAAGGGATATCCTCTTTATTTGTGGTGGAGCATTTGTGGATCTTGAAAAGACCATTTCAGAGAGGTACACTTTGTTTACTTATCATTTTCTGTTGAGAAATTCTGTGAAATATCTTGGTTCTGTTTCAAGATGTTTTACCTTGAAGTAGAAACCATTTTTTATATTTATTAGGCGGCAAGATTCTTCAATTGGATTTGGAGCACCAGTTCGAGCTAACATGAGAGGTGGTGGAGTTACAAATGCTGCGATCACATCATCCTTGCTTGAATCTGTAAGAATGAATATCTCTCAAGTCGACCAGATGATAGTTTAAAAATTTAGCTATTGTGCTATTTTTCTTACATTAAAATAGAGAGAAGTATGCTACTCATTCAGCAGGAAGAAGCCCTGGTTGAAGATGTTGCCATATGTAAATTAAAAATTTGGGTTTTTCATTGCAGGTTGAGAGTGCTGACCTCATAGCTTATGGCCTCATACCAGAGTTTATTGGACGTTTTCCTGTATTAGTTAGTTTGTCAGCTCTTACTGAGGACCAACTCGTGCAGGTAATATATCATGAACACTGGTATATTTGTGAGTTTTTCTGCCTTGGCCATGTCTTTTAATGGAATATCAATATTCTATTAATTAGTGATAGAAATTTAGTCATATGATGAGTATTTACTAATGCCAAATCATTCAAGAAATAAAAATTCAGCATAATCTATCATCTTAAGTTTTTGGTATGACAAAAGTAAGCCAAACATTGGGTTTTGATTTATTAGTCTTCATAGGTGAATTGTACTTGAAATAATCGTTTCAGGTTTCTATTGTATTTACCCAAGTGTGTCACTAGGCATACTATTACTTGACCTTAGTTTGTACCTCCGAGGTGGAAAGCGCTATATTTGGCCTCATTTGATAATGTCAATTGCGTTCAATCAGGATATTCAGGCACTGACCACATCTGTAATTTTACTAATTTGCTTGTTATGAAAGTCAGTTTAGAATTTTTTAATCATGGCCTGGAACCAGGCCAATGGTGTTGGCCATATTTGAATCATGCCTGGTCCATAATAATAGAATTTTGGAGTTCAAATGTTTTATTTGTCTAGCTGGCTGAGCCTTTAGTTAAAACCTTTTGCCCATCCTGCTTAGGGAACGGGCTCAATCAGATTAGTGTTAAGAGACAACATCCTGCAAAAGCAAGCTTCTCAGCAGGTTGAGCATGACTAATTCCTAATTCCTGAGCTTGCTGCTATTCTGTATTGAAATGCATGGCTACATCTTTTTATGTTTTTTCATATATAATGCCTTCAACATGAAGCATCTTCCATCATTATTTTGCCTGAAAATAAGCAAGCTAGACTTGAATTAAAGCCTAGAATGTGCTTTTCTTTAATAAAATTTTTAAATTTTCGTCGACAGGTCCTCACAGATCCCAAAAATGCTCTTGGCAAGCAGTACAAGAAACTATTTAGCATGAATAAAGTATGACACTATGTTCTCTTTATGTCCCACTCTCTCTCCTCACTGTCACTCTCCGTCTCTCTCTCTTTCACTGTTGGAACTTAAAATTTCAGGTGAAGCTGCATTTTACAGAAAAAGCTTTAAGATTGATTGCCAAAAAGGCAATGGCTAAGAATACTGGTGCGAGGGGCTTAAGAACAATACTTGAGAGTATTTTAACTGAAGCTATGTATGAGGTATACATGATTAATATGGTTTGTAATGAAAATTTGCCACTATAAAGCAAGCCGTGGTTGGTATTTATGCATATCCATTTTGTTGCCTCCATGATTCAGATCCCAGATATGAAAACTGGAAGTGATAGGGTGGATGCTGTTGTGGTTGATGAGGAGTCCGTAGGTTCAGCAAATGCTCCTGGATGTGGCGGAAAAATCCTTCACGGGGATGGCGCACTGGAGCGTTATCTTGCAGAATATAAGCTGAAGGAATCGGTGGTATATCTCTATTCCTAATCTTTGAACTGAGTTTGATAAATTTAGTTATTAGGGGCAGATTGATGCCCATATTAGTATGCATCTTTGACCAAACTTATTTATTGGTGCAATTATGGTATTGAATTATCAACTTGGTTGGTGTTAAGGACAATAATAATCTTGTCCGTAAAGGCAATATTTCGTACTTTAATCTAGTAATTTGGTACTGTGTTTCAGGTTTAAAATGTGATACTTGTGGTGTATTAACTTGTGTTTTGTTTCTGTAGGAAAATGTACAGCCTGTTGATGCGGAATTGCAAGAGGGTGAATCAGAAGTATCATCAAGAGCCATGAGCATGTAACACTGCCAATACATCAGTTAGTCATTTTGCCATTTGTAAAAATTGATAATTGTTATTTGTAAAAGCCACATTTCATAATTGATTGTAATTATCTCCCTGTATAACAGCATAGCTTCTGGTAGAAAAATTCTATTGAATAACAGAAAACGGACAAGGAAAAGGATAAAATCTACATTGCTAGTTTATGCAGCACTTTGTACAAAATTGCTGGTTGAGTAATTTATCAATTTCCAGCTTCTTATTTCATCTTAGAAATCCAATAATACTAAGCGGCTTTAACCTGTTCTTTTTCGTTGTCTCAAACACAAATATAAGCTGCTATTGAGCCCTGGAGATTGGAGCCTCGGCACCTGTCTTCCATCACGTGCAATAATCGGTTTGGGTTAATAATCAAATCAAAATAATAAAAAATTAAAATTTCAATATTTTTATTAACCGAACAGAATCGAATTTATAGAATAATCGAATTCAAATCGAATCGAAATTTTTGATCGATTTGATTTGATTAATCGAAAAATTAAAAATATTTTTTAAAAAAAATAAAAAAATTATTTAAAAATTATAAATTATAATATACTAAAATAAAAATATCAAAATTGTACAAAATAAAAGTTTAAATTAAAGATACAATCTCAAAATATATAATAAATTTTAAAATATATAATAAATAATACAACAAAATCGTTAAATAATTTTTTCATTTAATCAATTTTTAATTTAATCGTCAAAATTTTAAATTATCACCTAAAAATGAATATTAATAATTAATAAATATATTCATATAATTTACAACTCAAAATAAGATAATTTACATGTATAAAATGATTATTCAATTAAAAAATTAAAAAAATTATATAATTATATAGAATTTAAGTTTAGTTTTTCTACGATTTTTTCTTTAAAAACCAAATTAAATTGAAAAATCAAATTTTTTCAAAATTTAAAATCGAGCCAAATTAAAAAAATTAATCGATTCGGTTTGGTTTGAACCGAAATTTGCTCACCCCAACTTCCAAGCTCATCGACTTGCTGCTATACTATTAGATAAAAATTGACAATTTCATAGGAACTTTATAATTATTTGGGCCGGTATACCCACAAACATAAACAATAATTTGTCTGCAGAATTGGCTGCGGCCTACGCATGCCATTTGCACACTAAATTAGTCTAATTAGCTCAATTATAACTTAATGGCGACTAAAATTTTGTTACTCCATCTAATATTCCGCTCATATGAATTTAATTGACAACGAACAACGTTTGAATGACACATGCCAAACTCTATTAATTCTTTCAAAATTTTAGTCCATTTTAATTTGTTGTGACAAATGAGAAGTGCATGGAAAACACATGGCAAGAAGGGTGTGTGAATAATTTACGATAACATCTTTAAGGCCATCATTCCAAGTACAAATTAGAGAACAAAATATATCATAACAATGCTTAAAGACATAAAACTTATGACATCTAAGCTATTGCACTTTTACAAAAGTGCATGGACAATTTTGCCCTTGCCTAATTTAAATTGCAAACTATTAACTAAATATACCGTAACAATGCTTAAAAGAAATAAAACTTATGACATCTAAGCTAAAAACTAATGGCAGTGGTTATTTTACAATTATATAAAATCGCTAACAGAATTGCTAAGAGACTAAATTTCAATCCTAAGAGCATCCTTTGACGTACAATCATATAAAATCGCTAACAGAATTGCTGAAAGACTAAATTTCAATCCTAAGAGCATCCTTTAACGGGAAGTTATCTACAGTTTGACATGAGACCATAACTTGTAAAATGAGTATCTGTATTCAGTGCAAGAGATTAACTGCGTTGCTTCCTTGCTCGTGATTTTCCAAAATGTCATTAGGCATGGGTATGGTTGATTAAATTGGATCAACTATAGCATTTTTGCAGTAGGAAGTGCAATACAACAAAAGGGATTTCAACAACATATAAACATGAAAGCATAGCTCACGTTGCCATTAATGAGGCTGGATTACCTGGACATATCCGATTCGGTAAAGGCCTTGCAATAAGTCCGTCAGCGACCCAACCCATTGATGTACTATCGTTTCTAACATGGATAAATTCCCTTTGCATATATTCCAGAGATATTTGTAGCTTTCCCCCCTGGTCTGCAATCGGCAGAAGTACCTCTTGCTTCAATTCCTGCGTTTTTCTCCAACCAGTACAAATAGTTCACTTGGAATAGTGCCTTAAGCATGTCTTGTGCTGAACAACTTTCTTAAGCACTACCTGATTCCGCTCAATAAATCGAGTGCAAAACAAAAAGAACAATGGTAAGCTTAATTTCAAGCTTTAATAACTTCATTCTCGAATAAGAGAAATGAAAATTCAAGGACTAAACCTTCTCTTTTTGGTAAGGTTTTGAATGCATATAACTATCTTTGCAAAAGTGGATCCACTATAAAAAAGCAGCAGTCTGTTCATTGATTGTTTCCTTGACTATATGCTTTCTAATGGTGATTCACTATCTCCACCATTTGGAGAAACACCAAGAAAATGAAAAGGAAAAAAATAGACTGAATGAGAATACAGCATTCTCTAGGCAATTGTTTCTTATCCTATTTTCTGCTTTTACCAAAATGGTACTTCACTCATTTCAAGACAGCCAACACGAAGAAGAAATTGGCAAGCAGATTGATAGTTTGAGTCGTGAGATTTCTTGTTGCAGACAACACAATTATGTGGGGATTTAAAAAAAAAGGCAAAAAAAAAACATTGGATTAGGAGGAAACAAAGGGTAATACAAGTGATGCAACGCATTAGCTATATCCTTGTTAAGCTCTTTAAGCTGAGACAAAAGCCAGGGGCAAAATATGTAAATTCAAATTAGGGATGAGTATGAACCGGTTAACCAATCTATTAACAATTTTATTAAATTAATCTATTAATTTCATTTAAACCGCTATATCGATTTCGGTTTTTAACTCGATTTTTCGGATCGGTTTATCCAATTGACCAATAAAAAATTTTAATATATAAATTTAATAAATTATATAATTTGTAATATTATTTTTAATAGTTAAAAATGCTTTAAAAATGAAAAAATACAAATAAAATACAATATTCATTAACAAAATCAAAATAAAAATAAAATTTTCATAATTAATTATAAAAATTAAATATTTTTAATATAAAACTAACAATAGAGTGCTAATTATGCACATATAATAATAATAATAAGATAATTTAATATTTATTTACTAAAAATATATATTTTAATAATATTTTACAAAGTTATATATCATAATATTTATAGATTACACAAATATTGAAAAATATAAGTACAAAATTTAAAATATATATATATATAATCGGTTCGATTTCGGAAATCGGTTAACTGCCAATTTCTAACATTAAAATCCGTAAACCTAAAAGTTCAATTCGATTAACCTAAAATTTGATTTTATTTCGGATCGATTTTTCGGTTAACCGAAATTTCGATTTTTTGCTCACCCCTAATTCAAATATCTATATATGAAGTTTTTTTTAAGACAAAAGTAATCGTTTATTTTCATATTATTGGCAAAATAACACCTCTCTCTATTTTAGACAAATCTCTGTGGTAAAGTTTTTTTTTCTTTTTTGTCTTAGGATGATTAATTTACAGGACTATTAATTTTTCACTTTGGAAAGAGCTAGACATATAGATATCCTAAAAAATATATAAAGTTAACATTTTCTTTTTCTTGTGTTATAATTTACTAGAACAGATTTACAATTTTTTGAATAAAAATGCACTCGAGTTAAAATTTATTTGAACAGATCTAGAACTTTTTGAATATATCTGTAGAAACAATTTTTATTTCTTGTTTCTTGAGCTTTAATTTATTTCCACGATGAATAAAACTATAATAAATTTATAAGCTTTTTTTCAAAAAAAAAAAAGTCAAAAAAACTGACATTAATACCCTAATATTTATTTTATAAATCTAAATAATGCAATGAATTGATGTTAAAATTAATTGCAAAGACACCAATGAAAAAGAAGTTAAAAAAATTCAATATACTGAAATGAATTTAAATAAAATAAACTGTAATCGTATAGTTAATTTACTCATAATAAATTTTCTATAATTGTTTATCGATTCATAAATTATAAAAATCATAAAATATATATTTTTCAAGTCTAACTTTTTATATGCAACCCATGTGCACACTAAACTAATATATAACAAAAGAGGTAACATATGCACTTACGCAGAATCTTCCCTTATGCTCAGTCAAAATGTAGCCTTCATCTTTATACAGATCAAAAAGTTGGAGCACATCATCCTCATTGTTCACAACATCACTGAGCTTTGACCCCAACTGCAACCGCCTCTCAATTTCAGCAGCTGCATCCACTGCTTCAGAAGATAGTGCAACTGATTGTGGCTGAAATATTCCACAGCACAATAAATATAATGTGACTTACACTTATGTTCACTCTCCAAACTATAACATTTCTTGTGACATGAATAGCACCAATCATCTCAAATCATGAATCGAAACTTCCAAGAGAATGCCAAATAGAAAGCAACTCACTTTGTTAGTAAAACTTATATTAAGAGCTGGAAAAAGCGGTTCCTCATCATTAACCTCTTTGATTGGAGGCACTTGGCCACTGCGTAGATACTCACTAAAAACTAAGCCTGCGGGAACAAAAAGAGAACAGTTTCCATTATATGATGAGCTAAATTTAATGCAATAATTTCAGATACTGGAAAACAATATTACTAATTGCAGCCCAGCCTTCCTATTCAAATTAATAACTAAAGGCGTAGCCAAGCATAGCCAAGTGAACGCAATGCGCTGCTCAAAATCAATTCAACTCCAAAAATTCAGGGCTCAAAATTTCAACCCAAGCTGTGCTAAGTGTTACATTTCAAACATGAACTCTGAATAATATGGCATTTAAGATGCTTGAGCTCAACTGAAATGAACTCAATCATCAAAAAAGTATTCAAATCCTTTTGAAAACATTACTTCCCTAGGAATATAGCACAATGGGATAGGCAACTCTGGCTCATGTTTTGGATAGCTTTCAAATTTGCTAACCATTCATGTTTAGTGCATCCAAATTGCAACACATTATGCATTAACTTTTTATGGTTAACATGATTGCCTCCACTCAGATTCACCTTTGTCTTGCAAATAATAGTGCTGGAGCAATCCATTCTAAGTCTCAATTATACTATCACATATGCTAAACATAAATGATAAAACACCAATCAACTCCCATTCCATGTTGCATCATAATGACAGCTTGGCTAAATCTTTTGTGCATAAACCATAACTTCATTTCCATCATATAAGTTCAATTGAGGAGAAAAGCAAGAAGTAGCCAACATACTCCAATTGGGAGAAAAGATAAATGAAAGAATAGATAAATTACTTGCTCGATAGGGGTTTAAGGTCCTTAGTTGAATGGATTGGTATGACTTCAAATTACAGAACATGTGGATCCATGTCACCACACCAAATGAAGCAAGTGCAAGGGGAATAGAAGAGCGTACGCAATTAGCCAGTCCTATACCAAGCATGATACCAAGAAACTTGCTCACCATTCCTTGAGCTTCTCCCTTTGCAATTACCTAGAATTAATAATTAGTTTTAGAAAGAATAGCTATAAACCAAGGCAACAGGAATATTAAAGTAATTCAGGATATGCCAGAATCAGCTAAGCCACCATCCAGCTAGACAAATAGAAGTAAAAACCTCCTAAACTGTATCTTCAAGTACATGATACTTCACGTTTAGAATAACTCAAGTAACATTGTTATACCTCAGCAAAGTTCCTTTGAGCAGCAAAACCAGCATAAAAACAGCTCCTTGTGGCAGCCTAAAAAATGTCAAATTTCAGTACCTCTATATAATGGCATCAGGTTAATAATAGAAATTTTTTAAGGTTCAGACTATAAACATGATATTTTACTTTAGGAAATGAATGCATGACAAAGGAAAATACTTAAAAAAAAAAGGAGCCCAAACAAACATTTACTAGACATACTTGAAACATGAATGAAAAACACATCCGAAGAGAACATTGAAGTAGAAAATAAGTATCAAATATTGCATGATTTTGCTTGTTAATATATTCTTCTTGTCAAGATTAACAAGCACCATTTATAGCAGTAAGAAGGATGTAACGAACTACAAAATCAATGATATGACCAGAAATTTTAGTCTTGTTTAACACTGCAGGATGGAATTCATAGGTTGAAATACCTGAATAAGAGTAGCAGCAGACCGTCCAGCTCCAGCAGCAGCACCAATGAAAATAAAGTGATGAGGAAAAGCAGGAGTCAAAATCTCCAATCCAAAGGCAGCATTTTCTAAAAGATCAGCAAACAACCTCCAACTTTTAGGATTGACATCAAAATGGCGTCCATATTTGGACAATATGATTTTGCTAAGATATCCAATTCCATCCTTGAGGACCCAATTGACGGCAGCTGCAGTTGGAATAGCACCTTTCCCCAGTCCAACAGCATAAAGCAATGCCTATTCATATGTTTATTAAAAATAAATAATGAAATATATAAATAGAGTGCTAATTTAAAGAGCATTAAATTGAAGAAAAGCATGACAAACAATACATAAAGAACGGTTTGTACCTGGGTAGCAAGAACACCACTTATTTGGCTGGCAATACCTTGGACAGCCCGCCATAGAGAGTAGTCTAAGTAATCAGAGGTAACACTCTGAGGAAATCCTTCTGGAAGCATAAGGCGGGTAAAGAGGGTTTTGCATTGTAACCACAAATTTACACCAATTTGCATCCATGATGATGATGCATTATAATGTGACGATGATGGAGGAGCAACAAGAAATTCATCCTTGGACAAATCAGGAATGATCCTGGTCCACTTGCTTCCTTTAACTTCCCAAACAGATTCTTTAGCCTCTTCCTTTTCAGACAGAGTTGTTTGTGCGAGTGCTGAAGAAGCCAATTGTAAGTGGATGTAGCTCCAGAACACCACAGAGCAGCATGAAAACAAGACAAAGGGGTCCCAGTTCTCTGAACCACCACTTCCATCATTCCACCACCATGGATCAACAGGATTATTGTTATTGTTGTTGTTGTTGTTATTGTTGTTATTGCAACCACCATCACCCTCCATAGGAAAACTAAAAGAAAAGGGATTTCCTCTGGTAATTAATATTTCCTTATTAGAACCAGGGCTACTCCTTGATGATGCCTTTAGGTGAAGTATAGTATTTGCATTAAGTAGTGACGTTGAAGGACAAGGAAGAAAAAGAGGCATTGATGGCATGGAAAAGTTTCTTTCGCTATTACTACAATTATGAATTGTTGGTAAAGAGCTCATAGTAATGGGAGGAGACATCCATGTTCCCCATAGGAACATGGATCTGCAACTAAAACTCATTGTATTTTTCCTTTCTTCTGGCAAAAGAACAAGAAAGGAATGTCTTGCTTTTACTGCAGAAAACTTGAAGAGAGAAAGGACATCATAGCTTCAACTAAACTCAGGGGACAACTTCAAATTAAAGTCAATAAATTAGAATTGATTATACGCATGAAAAATAACTTTCCTTGAAGTTAGACCTTCCAGTATTTACTAATAGACTATACGAGCGAGAAATTTTAAATAAAAATTGTCAAAATAAAGCCATCCAAGCTCCCACCGACATGCTGAATTCCAACCCTGTAAACTATGCCTCATTTCCACATATTTCAACTTGACCTCATTGAAACAACGGTAGGCTTCTGATTGACCACTGACCCGTAACAGAAACTTGACAAATTAAAGAGGCTCTCGGCATGGGTAAAATATGAATAAAGAATGGACCTGAGCTTGTCCACGTTTTTCTTTGTTCCTTGATAGGCAATTGGGAATTGCATCTTCTAACAATGGAAGGAAGACATATTGAAGTCGCCCAAGATATCCACGTTACAATTGGTGAAACAACAACTAAAAGACATCCTATTTAGCTTGAGCCTGCAAAAAATAAAATTTTCTTTTGTTATATTTTTAGGCAGCAGTCTAAGCATGTATGAAATGGCCAAGTTTTTTTTTTAAAAAAAAAGAGTTCTTAAAAACAGGAGAATTTTGAAAAACAAAAGTGTATCTTTTTCTGTTGTTCCTAGACATTGTATACTGTGGTAAAGCTTGGTTGGTCGATGCTATAAGGTAGGATGTGAAATGAACAGTAAAGTACCTCAAGAGTGAACCAGCTGAAACAGATTTTGCAGAGATCATTTGCAAGCATCACAAACATTTTAAACGACCAGTGAAGCTTTTATTATGCAGAGAGCTGTAAAATGGACTGTTAAAACATAAAATTATAGGGCAGTTATCAATCTGCAAGCACTTTATTAGGCATTGATTCACATTAAGAACTCACTATAGAAAAGCAAAAACCAAAACACTCAAACAGAATCTCACAAATATCAGCAAGTTCGTGCAATCATTAAGGAAAAAATCACATACAAAATTACTTTAAATACGACATTTTTTTTCCTAAAGGAATTAAAGCTTAATGAACCATGAAAAATACAAAATATTTGAGAGATGAATAGGCAACTCCAAGTTTGATACGGTTCTACCTTTCCGGTGGCGGTCGCGCGTAGCCGGAACAAATACCGGAATGTCGTCGGAAAGTATAGCTTCGGCTGAAGAAGATGCGAAGAGATGAAGAAGCGCTCGGTGACGAATTGACAACGAGGAGACGGAGAGCGGGGATTTAATAGGGTATGAGCACATTTTGCTTATAACAGCCAATTAGGTTATTTCAATTTAGTTAATAAAATACATAAATTTTGATTTATTAATTGAATTTGATAAATTATCCAAATTTATTAAATGAGTTGATCCTGCTCGATAAAATTTTCTAAATCTAAAATTGTTTCAGTTTTACTAATTGATAATCCTCAATATTTTAATGAAATCCATTTTATCAAGGGTCTCTTCGGAAAATCCGCCCTTAAAAAAGTCCAAGGGCACCTTGATCTTTTCGGCTAGTCAACCGAGATGCGCGGATCAAGATTATCCAATCAAACAAGACGAGTCCTTGATATATTGAAACTATTTGATATACGTTTTCATCAAATCATCGGCATGCAAACACTCAACTTCATATTAGCCTATAACGTTGTGTACAGGCTTTCGAACACACTATAAATAACAGGTTTATTTCAAAACTTGACACTTTTTAATTTCCTCTTACGCTCTACTCTCACATGCTTTGGGAATTTTCTCTAGCTTACTAAATTAAGTATCAGAATGTTAACATCCGAATCGACCGGATTAACTTTTTTTTTTTTATATATATTTGATTGGATACCC